>CAJNDT010003924.1:267275-322275 GCA_905221615.1 Symbiodinium sp. CCMP2592 | reverse complement strand
ACATTCGAACTGCGCGACTCTGCAGCGACAATGCATAGTTCATATTTAGATCGCTGTCGCACAGTCCTTCTATAGTTTCCCAACATCCGGCGGGTCTGTGACTTGGTGATGGCTTCTGGTGAGCTCTTGGTGAGTTCCTCTAGCAGGGGTGCTTTATGTCAGGTAAGACCCCGTGTACAAGAGTTTGTTGTTGAGGATACCATGGTTAGGCGACAATGTCTGAGGTTTTCCCACTTGCAAAAGTGAAGTCAGAGAACGGAGAGGCCACTAATGACCTGGCCCGCCTGCTTTGCCAACTAGTTCAGTCCCGGATCGATAAAGCCTCCACGTCAATGGGTTTTCGAGGTGATCTTTATTGGCTCTGGGTTTGTTTCGTTTTCCTTGAAGGCTTTCTCGTGACCCGCCAATCGTCACGACCCCGCGGAGCTGTCATAGGCGTGCCAGGTGGGTGACAAAAAGCCACCACTGCCACCACCACTTCCATTGCGACTACTACGACGACGACCACTGCTAATGGTGCTGCTGCGGCGCTATATATAGCAGTACTGTACGAGCTGTTGGCTCCTGGCTCCTGCTCCGAGCCTGCTCCTCCTGCCCATACCGCTGCTGCTCCTACTGCTCCCACAAGTACTCTTCGCACCAAGTAATGCTGTTGGTGAAGATGCGGATGCTTGGGGATCCGGAGGATGCCGACACAGAGTTCAGGTTGCACTCGAACATGGCGTCGCCGCCTCGGAGATAAACCTTTACATAGAAGGCTGGAGCTAAATTCACCTCGCAGGCTTGGTTACACAAAGCTCAAGAAGGTCGAGAAAGCTCTGGAGCACTGTGACAAGGCCGGTTCCTGGGATTTTCGTTTTGTTCTGCTCAAGATCAAACCAGAGTTGGAGATGGATAGATCTGTGCCGCTTTGAATTGTCCGGATGTCAGGCAGTAGGAGGACGACGCGAAATTGAGGTGGCGTGAGGAGGTCTAACTAAGTCTAGCTGTGGCTCGAACCTACGCGCTTTGTTTATGCGATCCACATCGTTCTCGAGCTGGGTAAGCGGACTTCGCACGGATTTCTTACCCACGTGTTGGGTCTGAAAAAGTTTGGGCTTTCTTCCAGGCAGTGGTTTTTTAGCTGTTTCAATGCAAGTGGGATTTCTTCGGACCGAGACCAAATGCGCAGGAGCCCGTCAACGAGTTTCGCGCTTAAAGGTGATGCTGAGCATAGCTGTAAGAGCTGAACCTGAAGCCGAACACCTTGAGCATGCAGCGAAACCCCTGTCAAAAGGAATAGCCTTTGCAAGGGGCTTATGACAGAGTAACATCGCATCATCTTTATGGTCTGGTCTCACATCGTAACATCTCGGAGATAACCTCTGTTGAGGCGCTGCGAGAGCGGCTGAAGATCGCGGTGACTCCCGAGCTCCGTGGCAAGGCTTGACACAAGCCTCCTTTGGTTTTTCGGGGTGAACTACAGTGCCTGGTTTTTCTAGGGCCCGAGGGTTACAACGTAAAGGCCTTCGTCGAGCGCGAGTGCTAAAACGACCACTTTCCATCGCAGTGGTGGGTGCGAAGCAGCTGTTGAATTAGCAGCATGCTAGGCTTTTTGCATATGACCTCCCATCAATTGTCTCGCGAGTTCGGGTGTGAGCATCGAAGCCCTCTCGGACTGGCTCTGGCGCACAGTTTTTTTCTCAGGATAGGAATTTGGGTGAGGGCTCGTTCAGTTTCTATTGATTTGCGAGTTTGACTTTAGTCTCCGGTCACAGAGCAGGTGCACTACCGCAAGGCGGAAGCCTACGAAGTTGCTGGCGAGGCCTGGCGTGCCCGGAAGTGTGGGGATTTGCGGATTTAGTGGAGGTGTGTTCCATTTGTCCAGGGTTGGCAGTGAGGGGAAATGCCTTGAGCTGCAAAGTCGGGTTCAAAGCAGGCCGGAGTCGGAGGAGTTTCTATCCCCGTCTCTGGTAGCACGAGCTGGTTCATTGGAGCCCTCGAATCTGAACAAGTCTCCATACCTTCCCTGGAGCTTCTGCGTGGTCCAGCGAGGAAGGCCTGATAATTTGAAGCGTAACGTAAGAACTGGTGTTTACTCGCAAAAACCCAGTAGCAAATCTGCCATCCTGCGACATATTCATCGCACCTGCCTGATGGTGCACGGGCTGGTCCGCGGCCAGGTGTCAAAAGCCATGGCCAGTTGCAAGCTCTCTTTGGAGGCCGAGTTTGGCCGTTGCCGGCTCTCCAGCTACACGTATCATGCTAAAGCTGCTGCTGCTGCCGCCGCTGCTGCAGCTCCTGATGCTGCTGCTGCTGTGCTGCCAGTTGCTTGTCGCAGAGTAGAGCCTGAGTAGAGCACTTGTTGTCCGTTGTAATGTCAACAGCAAAGGGGCTTTAACAAACCTTGGTCATCGGTTCGTTAAGCGAACCTGCTTCGACTCCGACCACATCGCTGAGCAATCAGACGACCGAGCCTTTCAAGTTCTATGGGTTTGCTGATGTTTGCAGTACTGAGTGCTCAAGTGACAAGTCGCATTCTCAGATTAGAGCCCTTCGTCCTATCAGCGATGGCGAAAGCTCACACCTTTGCATTCGTGTTCCCCATGGCCTCCGGCCATATCAATCCATCCTTGGGCGTTGCTCGATGCCTTGTTGAGCGGGGCCATCGCGTGCACTACCTGTGCCGACCACAAATGCAGGCAGCAATTGAGGACACTGGTGCCAAGTTCCACTCAGAAATTGATGTGCAGCCGGAGCTTTACGTCGGCAGGGAGCCAGACATGATTGGCGCAATTGCCTCTCTGCAAGATGAGTACGGACTCACCAGCCAGGGCTACGTCCGCGGGCGCATGATTCTGAAGGAGATCATGTCGGAAATGATGCTGCCCGGCACTCTGCGTTGGTTGCAGGAGATCGGTGCGGATGTGGTTGTTTGCGATCCGCTGATCAACCTGGAGGCATCTTTGGCTGCCAAGCTGGCAGGTCTGCCATGCGCGAGCATCCTGACCATTGCTGGGCCAGGTGCTGGCCAACCTGCCTGGCAAAACATCCTTGATGCTGCCGGGTTGACGGTGGAGCAGATGCTGGAGCAGCGTCGGCAGTTTGAGCCTTTGAGGGACTGCTTGCAGCGCCTGAATGCACGAGGTCGCCCCCTTGGTGTACCCTAAGCCCGAAACCCCCCTAAACCCTAAACAAGTAGGAGGGAAAACACCCTAAACCCTTAAACCCTAAACCCTAAACCAAAAGCACGCTTGAATGCGCGAGGTCTTCCCCTTGGTGTAGAAGACACTCTGAAACCAGTTGGTCTGCTCCCTGCCATGGCTCTGAGCCAGTTGCTGGGTTCTTGTTGAGGAGCTTAGCTCTAAGTTACCATAATGACGTAGTAACAATAATGATGATAATAATAAGAAGGGGGATCTTTAATAAATAGTATGGTTTCCTTATTATGGTAACTTAAATAAAATCCCTTCCCTTAACAAGAACCCAGGTTGACCCTCGTAACGACTTGCGAGTTCCTCGCCGACCCCTATCCCGCGGACCTACGCGAGGCGTACGACAGGGCAGGTGGGGTGCGGGGTCGGGGGTTCTCAACAAACATTCCACCCTCGCAGAAACTAATACCTGCTTGTCCAGTATCCCTCTAGTATCCCTGGGAACTCAAGGTTAACCTTTGGGAGTATGTGGGAATAGAATATAGGGGTTATAGTACCCCAACAAGGGAAAAGGTTACCTACTCTACTAGGAATATGAAAGCCCCCTGTAAGATGAACAGCAGCCTATACAAAGGACCCCTTTGAGGAGTGACCCAGCCCTTAGGACCCTTATTGTAAAGAACCCAAAAAGAACTTTTGACTATTTTTGAGCGTCCGTTAAGACATAATATATAGGGGTTCTCAAAAAGCAGTGTTGTCCTTTAGGATATGAGTGTCTGCTTGTGTCAAAGAGTGCTGAACTCACAGCAAGCCTTACCAAAAGACAGAGGAATCGAAGAACCTAACCGCGCTGCAGGTGCCAACTTCACGTTTGTGGGCCCGTTGCTCGACAAGCCTGGTGCCAAACGGGCCGCCGGCCTTCGTTTCGATGCCTCGCTCCACAAGGACAACGAGGACACGGCAAGCTCTGAACAGGATCCGGTTGAGCTCGTTCAGGAGGCACGCAAGGCCGGTCGCAAGGTGGTGCTGGCCAGCTTGGGCACCATGGTGACCGGAGACAACAAACAACTGGGCTGGAGCGCTCGTCCGGTTGTGGACGGGGAGCCTCGGGGCCTCACGGGCAAGGAGCTTTGCCAGGCAGCCTGGGCTGGAGTTTTCGATGCCTTCGGTTCGGATTCCTCAGAGGCTGGGCCTCTGATCCTCGTGGCTTTGGGGCCCCAGCCCGATGCCTTGGATGAGTTGACGGCCCCGCCGAACGCGTTTTGCGCCCCTTCCGTGCCCCAAGTGGACGTCCTGCGTGCGGGCGTGGACGTTTTCCTGCAGCATGGTGGCCAGAACAGCTTCATGGAAGCCCTCTCCACCAGCGTCCCCATGGTTGTGTGCCCCGGCTTCGGCGATCAGATTGAAAATGCAGCCAAGGCAGAGTCGCTTGGCGTAGGTCTCAAGGTGGACCGCCCGATGGGTCCTGTGGACAAGGCATCCACCCAAGCAGCCGCTTATCGTGAGGCAGCTGCAGCCTGTCTTCGGAAAGTTCTCGATCAGCCTTCCTACAAGGCCAGAGCCCTGGCGTGTGCCGGGAAGCTCGATGCTGCTGGCGGCGTGCCCAGGGCGACAGAGCTTCTTCTGGAACTGGCCGAGGACAAGAGCGAAGAGGCAGGCAAGGGGCAGCAAGAAGCGGTGGCGAATCATGCGAGCCTTGCTGCTGCTGGTGCATAAGGGTGCCCAGCTCATATGACTTCATGTGACTCTGTCACGTTTCTTCCACCCTGCAATAGGCAGGGCACAGTTGAGTGTTACTGTAAAGAACCACTCTCAGACAGAGCATCTCCACAGCACTTCAGCAGATTGCGGGCTTAACGGTCGAGAGCACACACCTGGGGCTGCCTGTGGTAGGTCTTAGGTCTCAGCTTTCCGTGTTCGTTGCACCGAACTGGCCCAGCGATCTTCTGAGGCTCCGCTTTGCTGGCTCCGAAATTTGTACAGAGGCTTCGACAAGTGTACAGAGCCACGCCGCCGCCAGTATCCGGAAGCACAACAAAAGCTACGGAGGCGTTTGGGAAGGTACTGTAGTGGCTATTGAAGGGATTGTTACTTATTGCTCCCGGTCTGAGTCGAACCTATGGCGCTCCTGTGAGCGGTAGTTGCAACACTGGTCCCGCCACCATCAGGAAAATTATTTGAATCAAAACGACCTCAACAGCCATCACCATTGCCCGGCCGCCACCACAGACAATGCAGACAATGGCTTTACCGAGGATGCCTTCGCTTCCACAGACCCCTGTTGATTCTTCCGACTCCACAGATGACAGATTGGCGGTACCGGCGATTTCTTACCCGATGGCCACGGCTGAATGCCTGCCCAGCTGAACATGGGAACTCCAGCACCTGCTCTTTGTTTCGGGGGGTTGTGTCCATTCTAGGTCAGGGCTGACCCTATTCTCGATCAGTCGAGTTGGTGCTTGCAGCCGACTGCGCATCCACCCTGTCAGTGATATGAAGTGTAGAGTAAAGAAGAAGAGTCGTTCGTTCTTGGATTGTTTCATGCAGCGCCGGCAGGTAAACCCAGACAATCCGGATGCTCGGAAGAAGCTGCCCATTTCTCAGCCCTGCCGCAAACAGTTTTGTGCGAGCTAAAGTCAAGGGTTGAGCCGAAGTTGGAACTACATGTGCTACATCATATGTGTTTCGGGACCCTGGCTATTTGCAGACGTTCCTGCGCTTGCGCGGCGTTGCATTCAAACACCATCAAACACCATATCCGGCATTCTGTCAGGTTGCGAATGCGGCAGAAATTGTCAATCTGTTTTTCTAGACCCTGTCACACCGTTTTGCAGAAAGTGCCATGTCCAACATCGTTCCTGCTCTTCAGGAGCCAGCTCAAGGCCCAAGAGGTGTCGAACCCTGCAGCAGAAACTTGCTACTGCTAGCATGGTACTTTGGGTAGCGTAGAACACGGAACGGCAGTCTCTGTCATCGGGAGGCCGACCAGCGAAAACGTGAACGATCGCTTTTCGCAGGTTTGCGCGGAGTCTGCAGGGCTCTTGGTCTGGAGTACATGCCTGCGCTGTGTCTCAAGGGATCTCGCGGCAGAGGGATCTCCATTTGGGTAGCGTTGGCCGTTGACATGTCCGGCCAGCTAGTGATCTCCGCGGTTGGCCAGTGGACAGCCGAGCCAAAGCAATTTCTTTCGGAATGCTGAATCCGACTGAGGCACCTCAGCCGGCACCGCAGATTGCAAGGCACCAAAGACAGTGCCCGAGCCTGCGGCGCCCGACTCTTCCGATGAGGACAGACAGGATACTGTAGGATCCAAGATGCACAAAGACGGCAGAGCGATCAGGTTTAAGTGTAAGTTCGGAGCTTCGCCAGAGACCGAATCGATGCTAGTTTGCGCACTTCGGCAGGCTTTGCTCAGCAAAACAGTCTGTCCGACTGCGAGACTTGCGGCAGGAGGCTGCCGTGCAATGTGGCGAAGACAGCGACGTCGAGGTGGCGTTGATCTTCTTTTCTTTCATTCCGCAGGGAACGGTGGGGAAGATGATCAGTAATGAGTGCGGACTTCCAGGAGCTGACCCCAGAACAGGAGAAGCTGCTTCAACAGGGACTGCCGGGACCCCCATCTGCCGTCTTGAGCTTCTGGAACCTAAGTTGGCCCAACAAACGGCTCAAGATGTCGTCTCTCAGTAAAGCTAGATTTGAGGGCATTGAAAGTGTCTGTCCGGCCCAGGACAGACCGGGAAGCCTCTGCGCGACTGGTAAGCAGCCCTGCACTCAGGAGAGTAGCAGAAAAGATGCGCCAGGGGTGCCGCTAGACTTGCGGCGCTGGCCCCCTCCGGACCACGCATCCGCTCCCATCAGAGTCCGAGGTCTGGGAATGGCCACCAAACAGGGTCCAGCAGATCCGCACTTTGTGCAGCCATCGAACATGCTGCTTGGCTGGTATTCGGACCCGGAGCAGAGCATCTGCATGGCTGCATGGGGGCAACAGACCTTCCAAGTGTTGGCAGCTCTTGTTGTGCCTCCTTGGTGCTCCCTGCTGAGGACCGTGGGACCGGAGGCTGGAGTCCGATTAGATGACCCATTGCAGACTTCTTTGCTTTTGATCATCTCCATTTGCAGCATGGGTGTTGGGACGGCAGACCGTGTAAGTACGATTGGAAGGGCTTTTGCGCACTCCTGTGAGGTTTTCTGGGCGCCAGAAAGCTTCCGAGGCAAGAATGTGAGGAGGAGCCTTGCGAAGGAGAGCTCCTAAGCACAGCTCCCTCGCCATCAGATCCCGTTAACTGGGTATCTTAGATGAGCAGAAGTAGGTGGATCTGCTCAGAAGCAGCAGGTCATCAGGAGGGTCCAAGGCAGACCTTACCCGCACAGCAGTGTTAACGAATCTCCTGCAATGCTTGGGAAATGGTTTGCGGGGAAAAGGGCCAAAATGCAACTTGTGCCACCAGCAGCAGTTGGAGTATGCATACTTGCAAGAGCTATAATGGGCTTGGAGTATCTTGGAGTTGCAGTGCCAAGCAGTTCCATTGCGACGACTTTGGCAACTGCATCGCCTAATCGGTCAGACTAGCATTGGCGCATGCAGCTGTCTATGAGGATCCAGCAGCAAATGCAACTGCATGACATGGTTGAGGCATTCATGGCATTCTGAGCAACGCTGGCACTTACGTTCACATCCCTTGGACATACTCAATATCGCCAGCCTGGAGCCTCCTCCCCAAGACGTCAGGCTTGCGGCTCTGAGAAGCCGTCCGAATGCATCGGACAAGACATGTTGGTCTAGTGGCTAGCGCGCTAAGCACTACATGCGTGCACAGAATGCCCATGGCGCACCCGGCGCAGTCGAGTCGCCAGTCCTGGGGGCGCGTGTTAGGCTGAAGCACGTTGAGTTACTTTTGTGTTTAGGATCCCTCATCGGGTTGTGCTCCCCTATCACCTGCTCGATGTTATTGCGGTTTGTAGGAATCGCACTCTCTGTTTTGCGGCCGAATGTGGTTCTCTGACATGATACTGCGTAGCAGCAGCGTTGGATTGCCCTTGCTCCCCGTTTTCGAACAGGTCTGTCCTCGAGAGGCATCAGCATAACTGCTCAGCGCTTTTGCGACGTGGAGCCCTGAGTGACCGCATCTCTGCGAAGACCTCCGCATTCTCAGGGCAATCTGTTTTAGGTGACGTCGCTGTACTTTGCCCTGGATGGGTCCAAGCTCCGGCCTATTCAGGCGCGATTGAGAACTTGATCTTCCACTGTTTCGACGGAGCTGGGTGCGAAAGACGTGGAACGTGCAATGTGTGGTAGGTGCCTTCACCGACTTTCCTGCTGATATCGTTTGACACCGAGACTTGTGCAAGAGCTTGTCGCACACAGCCTGACGTCATTGTGCCATAGATACCTTATTTGTGGTCCTTATAATAAGGATCCTACTAGTTAGGGTACTCTATTCGGGTCCCCCATTTTCGGAAACTCCCATGTGAGCACAGTATTACGCCGAAACATGACCATTCAAGAGTGAGGCTCGTTGTCACGAGCTTGCTCATGGCCATCACGATGCGTTCGCATTGGTACGGCCCCCGGTTGTTTTCCCATGGCCAAAATGGGACCGGTCTTCAGATTCTGGATGAAGCCTATCATCATTGTCCTGAAAGTTTTCGTTCTTGTCCTGGATTCCGCAGTCCTACCAGTTGCGCCGCCCAACTGCACGGCTTCTCACGTACACTGTATACATATCCTGCAGGGCTCTGCGGCCAAGGCTGCCGAAGGCGTCGACTTCCCCAAGTATCCGAAGTCTGGATCATGCAATCAACGGGACCTCAATGATTTCGTACAGCACTGGCCACGCATCAGAAACATCGTCTTCTCTAGCAGTGCCTATTCGCCGAAAGAGCAGCTGATCTTTCCCGTCTTGCCACCTCACGGGGTTCGGAGCCCTTCTAGGATACATTTTCCCATGACCATCTTTGCTGCGCATGGCCGGACGCGACGCGGGGAGTCCAGGTTTGCGCGCTTTTCGGCCTAATAAGGCCGGAGCTCCGGACTGACATGACGCCGAGGAGTGCAGGAGCAGACGGAATCTTGTATATGCGCCCCGGCGCGACGCACCGGAGCACAGAATTTGCTAGCTGCGCGCGGCGAAAATTCAGCGCTTTTGGGGCTTAGAAGTGCCAAATCCGATACCACACTTTACTCCCCCTTTGGGGGGGGGGGGGGGGAGTTTGAATGTGCGGTAGATCGCGGGAGTGTTGGCTGCCGCCGGCTGACCGAGTTTCGAGAGTCCCAATAATTTCATGTCGAGTGGTTGTCAAAACTGTGGTTCCTTTTTGGGCACCCCAAACATTAGGTGCCGTACTATTTTGGGGGCCCAAAAGGGACCATAATTTTGACAACTACCCGTGCGTTTTTTTCGTTCGCCGCGCCTTCTTCCAAGGTCGGGACTGCGGAAGAACAAGTCCTATGGCGGCAAACTAGCAGCCGTGAGCTTGATCCAGCTCACTGCCCATGTGTGAGTTGTGCTGGGTGTTTGACCATACACCGATGCTGTGACAGCTGCTGAGTTTTTGCCGCAGTCGGGACAGCGTGCGCTTCGTTGGCTCCAGCCGATATTCCAATGAGCTCCTGTCCGTAGGATATGTTTCAATCTTTCTTCATTCATCTCATGGACCATCATTTGCTGTCGGTTCGTAGTTTTGTAAAATCATATCTTCCTGTCTGTGTAGCAGTTCTGGCCAAAGAAAGGGACATAATCATAACGGAGATCCCACAGTCCCGACAAGAAAAGCAGGAGCTGGCGACCTGAAGAACTCACCGGGCTGCTCCCCCGGGCTGCGTCTTGCTTTCTCTTTGCCTCCGCCATGGCACCTCAAAAGAGTCAGACACCGAGACCGAAGCCTCGCATCCGCATGCACAAGCCGAAGTAGAATCGAAATGCAGTTCCTGAAATGCACAGCCACAACCTCGAAACCGTAAGCCAAAACCTGAAGCGAAGTAATAGAGGGGCCTAAATAAGTACCGATACCATTTTTGGGTTCCTTCTTATACTCAGTATAATGGGCCCGAAAACCCCATTCTAATTAAGGGCCCTATAACAGGAGGCAAAGAAAAACACGCCACACTCTGAAAGATGTCCATTTGACCTCCCAGGCAAGGCCTCTGGCCCCTCCAAGAGGACACGTGCACATGAGATGAGCATACTTTCAGCATCTTTCAGCTGAAGAAGCAATATTGATGGCAATGATGAGGCGAATAATTTCAATCATCGCAATGCGGGGTAATTTGGGTACTAACCTTGGTCGTGGTAGTAATATTGATCGCAGTAATCAAAGTGTTAGTAGTCATATTGATCATAGTAATGTTGGTTTTAGTGGAAAATGAAGCTCCGAGATGATGCGAGCATGAGGGGATGTGCACTGCAGCCGCGGTGGTGGTGGTAGTGGTAGCAGAAGTAGCGGTACTTAATAGCAAGAACCACAACAGTGAAGTGAAGGATTTTCGGTTTCAGGATGTCGGAGTGTGTTGTAGGCTTCTTGCATTCCAGGCTTTTCGGACGTGCACTAGCTTGCAGAGGAACCCGCGGTCCCCTGCTCCTCAGCGTGCACGCAAGGCAAAGAAGGTCAGCATGCGCCCTTCTTCTGTGAGCTTTGCCTCTTTACCTCCTTCTTCCGCACTTCTGCGATGCCGGGAGGTGGCTTTGAGCAAAAAGCCTGGACCGAAACGCCCAGAAAGAGGGCTGCTGATCCGACAGCCGCTGCTTGCATGCACTTCGGATCGCGGGATGTCTTGAAGGACCGAGCAGTTGCAGTTAGCAGGGAGAATTCATTCTCCATGCCCGTGGAGGGGGATTTTTGAGGATGGGTGGCTTGTGTTGAGCGTGGCCAGTTAACTCAACTCGCTATAGTCAGAGAAGTAGCAACAGAACCGAAAAGACTGAAGTTGTGTCGTGACATCTTTGGGAGGGGCCATCGTGCATCAACTAATTGCGCATCGATCAGCGTCCACGTTGGGAACCGCCTTCAGTCCAGCAAAGGACCTTTCGACAGGCGTGATGGTTTTTAAGCACACCGACACCCACCATGCGGAATAAGTTTGCTGGGGTGGAAGGGTAGGTAGAAGTTTTGCCTGGACCCATTTGGTTGGGTGCTTGATTTTGGAAGTATGCAATGGGAGGCTGGAAAGATATCAAAACATCAACGTCTGCAGCGAATCCGGGATGCCAGCCTTTTTTCTTTGCTCCTGTATGCCAGACGGCGAGTAGTTGGAGCCTAGAGCATCAATGTCTCTTCGCCCCTTGACCTGTAATGACATGTGTTTTGTTTGGTTCCAGCGTCCGCGTGACCTGATGTGCATTTGGCGACGTGATCTGTGCTAAACTTTGCTCTTGAGAAACGAGTTCATGAGACACGTGTGCGAAGACAATACCTGACACAGACTAGCACTCACAAGCATCCTCTGAGTTTGTCTCGCCACAGCCGAGGTGGATTGTCCAGTTCTCAGTGCTCGATGCTGCAACGACCCGTCGTCTCACTTTCTACTTATTTGTAGGTGTCCAAGCCTGAGCTACTACTAGCCTTAGTTTAACCCGAGATTTTTCCTTGGAGAGCTGTGCAGCAAGCACGCCTGTTGCTATCATGAACGATCAGAGACAGCGCCGGTCTCAGGACAAGATCCTCAAGAAGCAGAAAACTTGGGAATTGAGGATGGGCATTCGTGTTGCTTCACGTATTGACAGCAGGTTCACATCTGAAGACATAAAGCTGGATTAAAACTCATGGAAGGACCCGCCTTAATATCACGTTGAAGTTAACATGTGGACAGTGCTGGCAATGGCGGCAGGTTTTCATGAATGTAAACATACTCATGGCAGGGCCAGCACTTTCACCAATTGGAAAATATGTGGAACGTGCTGGCAGGGGCGGCATTTTGAAATCTTGAGGGTTTCTTCTATCGGACCCCGCCGAGCTGAACTCACGTTCCGAGTGCCTGCCATGCCATGACTTTGCCTTCTTGACGACAGGAATCGTCCAACCAACATCCGCGGGTCCATTGGTCTCATGGAGGCAGCGTGCAAGGGGCACAGGAAGATGTAATCCTAGCTTTTCGGGTTCTAGTCAGTGCAGGTAGGAAATTCCCTTCCTGCACATTGTCTGGCATCGAACGGTCGAACCGTCGCAAGTCGTACGAAAACAGAGCATGTTGGAGCTGTATGGGCTGCACGCCGAGGGGCAGCTAGTCATAGGCTGCCATGGCGGCTATTGGCAACTGGCAAGCGTCGCCAGTGCAAGCGTTGAGCCAGCCGGAGAGCCGACTGCCGGCTGGAAGACAAGGACGTGCTCGGTTGTTGAGCTATCGGAGTTGATATCGTTGCGGCTGGTGTGCCATGCATCAGACGCACGGTAGAGGCTACTTCGGGGTTCGGACTAACATGTAACATTCCGTATGACTTCCTAGACTACGAGCTTCGGCTGGTGCTAGGATGCCCTGGGCGAAGCTGGCATCCCTCACCGGGCAAGCTCGACAGACTGTCAGCAGGTGTCCTGGCATTGGCCTCGGTAGGAGCTTTGCGAGCTAGACGGGCCAACAAGGCCGGTGTGGTCGGTTGCAAAGCGCTGCAAGCGTCAAGCTCCTTTGTTCAAGCTTCTGGCAGGTTGCCCTGGCTGCCGGTCGCCCTCAAGGCAGGACCGGCGAAAGACACGGCAAGCGTGCAGAGAAGCATTGAGTGCTCCAGGCGTCTTGCAGCCTGAGTGGGCTGCCGCACTACGTTCTGGCAAGGCTCCCCGAAGCGGAGATGGCTCTGCTGGCCCAGAATCGGGCCCACTTCGTTTTGACCTCATTGGAGGGCCCAGCGAGGGAGACAGCGAGCTCATGCTGTGGCTTGGCATCATCTGGCATCGGAAAAGCCATGAAAAGCCCTTCAGCAACAAATTCCACCTCTGGCCTCTCAAAGGTATCTGTCCGACATCGACTTTACTGGGACGGTACCGGCGGTGCAGTTTCCCAGTCTTGTGGACAGCTTCGAGTCGAGCCCCTACTGGACTGATTCGAGTCTTGCGAGAGACCATGAGAGATGAACTACTACAATCCTTGCGTGAACTCCCTTCGGATATATGATATGTCCAAGTGTCACCTGGCAAGCTGATGCGTTCTCGTTGGGCTTTCTGCCTATCGGTTGCTTACGTGGCATTGCCCGCTCCTATCTTCGTTTCAGAAACCCAGCGTCGCGGACGAAACGAAACAGCTTCAGACGCCACATCCGCAGCGGCCGAGTGACCTAGTGTCTCAAGCTCCCTCAGCACTTTTCGAGGCTTTGGCGATGCACTCTTCCTGCAGAAGACCGGAAGACCGGCTTTGCACAGCTGGCTCAGGCGGTGGAGGAGGGATTCGGGCTGTGTGGGTTTTATGAGTTTATTGTTGTATGATATATGCGGCTTCGGGAGTCTTGCGTCTTGGTGCTTTGCGAGTAGTCGTGTTTCCATGGAGGAGTGGCTGCGCAAGCAAGTTGCAGACGGGCGCAGAGTAGTGCTGGTCGGCGACGGCTTTGGCGGTCTGCTGGCACTGGCGGTGGCTCTACGGCTTGGCCGGGCATTGAAGGGGCTCGTGCTCGTGAACCCGGCCACGGGCCTCGCGCAGAAGCCTTGGCAAAGCCTGGGCTCCCTGCCGGTGAAGCCTCTCGCGGAGTTGTTGCAGGGAGCCCCTGCAGTTGGAGGCCAGGCGAGCTTCGAGGATGGGCTCGGAGATTTGATCGTGAAGGCAGCCACGAGCGCAGCGGGCTTCCGGTCGGCCGCCTTGGCTGCTCGGAGCGGGACGCTCGATTTTCGGCTGAGGGCTTGGCTTCGAGACGGCTGGGAAGCTGTCTCCTGCGACCTGCGGCGCCCGGTCAGCCGAACTTCTCTGCCCGCCACTCTCCTGGCGTTCTCAAAGGATGACACGCTGTTGCCCTCCTCCAGCGAAGCAGGCGAGCTCCGAGGATTACTGATGGAGCGCTGTCTCACAGGTCGGCTGCAGGTTAAAGAGCTGGAGAGCAGAAGTCACGAGCCCTTGGCCAGCGACATCGACTTTGCAAAGATTGTGAAGGAGTCCCCAATCTTTGCCTACAAGGATCCCGTCACAGGTTACGAGTTCCCAAGCTTGGAGGAGCTCGAAGAGGGCTCCAAGAGCGTGGAGAGGATCGCCTCGGTCGTCTCCCCGGTCTTCTGCAGTTTCGATGCGGCCTCCCCTTCCCTGCGATCCTTCGGTTTGGCCGGCGTCCCCACACCGGCAGAGGCCGGAGATCGCCCGGTGCTTCTGGTAGGGAACCACCAGATCGGGGGTCTGGATCTCGGGCCTTTGGTCCGAGAATTCCTGGTGACCAGGGGCGTGATTGCTCGAGGCCTCGCTTACCCTGGCGCCATGCGTCGGATGAGCGAAAGTGGGGCACCTTCACAATTCCAAACCTTTGGTGCCGTACCGGTCTCCCCTCGGAACATCTTCAAACTTCTGCAGCAAGGAGAAATGGTGCTGCTTTTCCCCGGCGGTGTGCGAGAGGCCTTGCATGGTCCGGGGGAGGCCTACAAGCTTTTCTGGCCAAGCAAGACGGACTTTGTCCGGGTTGCTGCCCGTTTCGACGCCCTCGTGGTGCCATTTGCGGGAGTTGGAGCAGACGACAATGTCCAGGTCCTTGCAAACTCCAGAGAACTCCGGAGTAAGGCAGAAGAGTTGCTGCCCTTCATGGCCCGCAGCCAGCCGAAATCTGGAGGCCTTATGCCGGTCTCCGAGTCCCTAGAGCCCTGGCCTATTTAGCTTGCCATTGTTTGGGTACTACTTGTATAATCTAAGGGTTCCTGTAAGTTTACGTATGACAGCCATGGGTGAACATCTTAGGAGGCGGGTATGAGCGTTCCCTTCATGGCTCCGCCACTGTCGCTGGCAACGCAATCCAGCCCGGGCATCGGGGATCGCTTCTACTTCAGCAGCTTGGAGCGAATCTGCCTTACCCCACGCACGTAGTTGTGGCTGTGACAAGTCTTGGTAACCAAGGCTTCGGCAAGCCGGTTGACTTGAAAGATGTGAGCCCCAAGGTGCCATCTTGCTTGTAATTGCAGCAGCAGAGGCTTTTCAAAACGTGAGCAAGTGATGGTCATGACAGGACAAAGGCGCTTGTAAGAAAGCTTACGCCAGCATCCGCAAAGCCGTGGAGCAGGACCTCGCTGCGTTCCTTCGCTGGGGCGGCTTACATGGATTTGTGACTGTTACAAGTAGTGCCGACAGTTGCCTTGATTTGCCTTGTGTGTTGGCGTTGAGAGAAGAAGTTTGCGCCAGAGATGTCTTCAACGCAGTTTGACAAGAGTCGGTAAGCCGTTTAAGCCCTAATCACAGCCGGCCGGAAAGCAGCAAACAAGATGTGTATACGTAGGTCCATAGGTTCAGCATGACAGGAACTGGAATGGCTGCAGCAGGCACGCTTGGAGGCTGCGGACGGGGTTTACGGGGTCAGACTTTCAGAAGCGACAGTTGTCGGGCCGACGGGCGTAGCCGATCACTGCCACGATTTCCCGGTCGAAGCAGGGAGAACACCAGGCGGGGCAGGCGCGTGTGCCCGGAGCTCCGGCTCCAACCCCCAGCAAGCAAGCACGCGTGTTCCAGCGCTCGTCTGGCTGCGACCTGGAGCCACAACTCAAGCTTCTGGTAGCGTGGGCAGTGGCCCTTCAAGATGTCTTCGACGAGAACGAAACAGCCGAAAACCGAAGCCACTGCAGGCACCAGCACTAAGCGCACGATTACGGAATATCGTGGGAGGTCGCGACAGCCCGTGGCTTATCCAAAGAGAAATGCTGCGTTTGAGTTTGACTCATCCAGAGGGTTTGGGTGTGCACAGAAGCGCAGCAGGGGCCCTGGTCTATGCGTGTTGTAACAGGCAAGGCAGGCATCTGTGCAGCAGTTTTCCTGCTCGGTCATGGCAGGATCCCTTCCGCGACCTGCTCCGACGCCAGCTTTTCGAGCGTGTGGCCAGCCTCGAGGGCTCCATGCGGCGCATCCCGGAGGGCCCCTTGGAAGGCTGCTGTAGGGGTTGTATCAGATGTTGGGAGCGTGGCATTGTGCAGCGTGGTTCCGAAGTTTCAGTTCTCGGGCATCGCACTTGTTTCGTTGGCAATAGGGGGAACAAGCATGCTGGCAGGCAAAGTCGTGAAAACTTATGCCAAGCGGGCACCATCGTTTCCGGTGGAAGAACTCCCACCGCCACAAGCCGATTCTGGCTCTGACGAGGACGAGGTGTCAAAACAGTAGTACCTGTCCGTGACAGAAATCCCGGATTTCAGTTGTGCGTCTGAGCACTCGCGTACTGTTTTCCTTGCGGCCGATCGCGACGGCTGGTTGGCAGAACTGGCACTCAGTTTTGATCTACTACCTAGTCGACCCTCTATTTCAAAATATGTTGACAGGTGGTGGAACTCGTAGCGGTGCCAGGCTGCAGATCGTCTTCTGCGCTAGCCAAGACGGGGTGGCCGACCATTCTGGGAGAGTATGGGAGGGTCTAAACTTCAGGAAAGACTTCAGCGGGTTTTGAGTGGTAGCCTTGGCTTGGAGAGGGGCGCACTCGAAATTAAGTGCTTGCCTGCTTCATGATTTTCCACTGCCAGCAACGCTGGAATAGTGCACTCGCGTTGAATTTGGGCTAGGTCCTCAGGTGATTCTGCGGTCCCAGACTGGGCTGTGTTTCACTGATTCACCCGACGACACCGAATCTCGAGCTCGAGAAAGACCCCCCCTCGCTTTTGAAGACGTGCCGCGGTTTTTTCTCTGCGGGTGGGATTTAGAGTTTCTTCTCGTAGGTGGGGTGAGTGATGGGGTTTCCGGGGCCGGAGCTACAAGCTACAAGTTGAGACTGGCCGGTTGTCCTGTCAACTTGCTTGAAGCATCTTCTCGGTGCCATTCTGGCTCAAGCATACGGGAGCTCAAGAAGTGCCAGGCGCATGCGGACTAGGTATGACTAGGTTGAGGGTCATGATATTGAGTGGCGATGGGCGCAGAACAGATAGAACAGGTATCAGACTTTGGCCCTCCAAGCGCCGCATGTGATGAAGCTGGATAGACTTGGAGGCTTTCACCGGAGCCCGTACAACATATACGCCGCCGTGCGCCTTTGTTCTGCCGTGACAGCAGAGGAAAAGCAGTAGTCCCAGTAGAGGCAGATGAAGCTAGGCCGGTGCATGCGGGATGTAGTGACCTTACAACGTGAGTGCCTCGTGCCATGGAGCCAAACGGCACCAACGGCACAGACGGCATGGCCGGAGCCATCCTGGAGCGGGTGGATGAGCGGACGACATTTTGGGTGCTGACGATGCTTGCCACATACGTGGGAACGTTGGTGTTAGGCACCCTGATCCTAAGCTATGGGCCCAAGGCCTGCCAGGCCTTCCGAATGAAGTGGAAGAAGCGCCCGGAGGCCCTCCTTAGGAGCGGCGACGTCCCGGCCACTTTGCACGGGCAGCCGCAGGATGCACCAGATGGCCTCGGGACAGAAGACATAGACACGCGCGTGCCACCCATCGGCACTGATGCAGAAAGTGGCAAGTCGCCCGGCAACAAATTGAATCAGAAGCGGGCCGTGCAAGCGGCCTTTCTGGCCACCTGTGCTGCTTGCATGGCTGCCACAGCTTTAAGCATGGCCAACGGACACCTCTCCAAAGATACAGGGCTCAGTTGGGAAGGATATGCCACGCTGTGCGGCCTAGCCTGCATGTGGCAGCTTGCTCAAGCCTGCATGGCAGCGTGGCAGCTGCCCGAGCGGCGACAATATGGCGTGACGGCGTTCACTGAGGGCACAGTCACTGGAATGCTTCCCTTTTTATCCGACAGCTTCGACACGCTCAAGGATAGCCTCTTCGGAGGACTCTGCCTGCAATCCCAAAGCGGACTCACGCAAGCATTGGGCGTCGTGGCTTGGCTGTACCTGATCGCCTTTCACCTGGTTTTGCTGCGCCGAGCCAGGTTCCTGGCAGAGCTCGGGAAAAACTACTTGGCAATATTTCTGGCGCCAACTCAGGCGAAAAAGCCGCAGAGCGGAGCCTCCACCCAAACAGACGGGACCCAAGATGCCCAGCAGAGGCCCTCCTCCTGCGCCAGCTGTGTCCAGAAAGCCAAAAACATACTGCTGCCCATGGCTTACGCTCAAGTCGCGCCTACAAAACAGTGGCTGCTGGTGATCGAGAATGCCCCGCAGGCCTTGATGGCGATCACCTATTTGCATCTGGAAGGGGGCGGCCTCCTGGTGGCCATGCTCAATCTGGCGATCCCGCTGGTACAGGTTCTCGGCTCTTTTGTTCTTCGCCCAATCCTGCGCCCGATGGTGGCACCCTGGTATGCAACACAGCTCGATGCCGCGGCGGCGGACAGCAACCTCCTCCTGATGAAGCGGCTCTTTCTGGAGGCAGATTTCCACAACGACCGCGGCTTCTTCGTTCTGGTCACCAAGCAAAGCGACCTCCTGAGCGTCTTCTGCAAGATGTTCCCGGACAGCCCAGACCTTGCCGCCAGCATGACGAGACCTGATCACAACCTGAAGTCCTACATCCTGGCATTGAGCATAAACAGGCTAGCGTTGCGAGATCATCTAGATGGTTCAGTGAGCGAGGAGCAGCTTCGGCTTTTCATGCAGAAGTTCCCCTGGCTGAGTGGGGTCGCGCTCATGGACTTGAAAAGCGGCGGCCGGGAGCTGGCCGGGGTCCTTGGGCTCTGCACAGACCTGCGCTTCCTATCCCTTAAAGGCATTGCGCTCACCCGCGAGGGAGCGGAGGCGATCGTGAAGGCCGTCGCCGACATGCCACTGGAGAGCCTGGTTTTACGCAGCAACAAGATCGCAAACATCGAGGCGCTGGCCGCTGCAGTGAAGCGCATGACGTCATTGAAGAGGCTCGATCTAAGCGACAATCCGCTGGAGCCCGGCGGTGCCAAGGCGCTGGCAGAAGGCCTCCGAGGTCACCGAGCCCTGGTGTTTCTGTGTCTCTGTGACATTCCGTGCGGGGACGCCTTCGCGGAGGCCTTGGAGCTGTCGACCATGCGGGTACTTCGATCATTGCGTTTGGCTGGTTCCAAGCTCACGGACGAAGGGGCCAAGGCCCTCGCACAGCACTGCAAGGGCCATGGTGCGCTGTTATTTTTTTGGTTGGAACGCAACGAGATCGGGGATGTCGGGGCCCAGGCGTTGGCGGAGACCGTGCCCACCATGACCGCGCTCAGAGGGATGGAGCTGAACGACAACAAGATCTGGGCCGACGGCCAAGAGGCGCTGAGAGCGGCGGAGCGAGCACATCGAGGCAGGCGACTGCGACGACGGCGGCTGCAGATACTAATGGGCGGTCAGGAGAAGTCGACGGAATGAAGAACCAATGATGACTGAGAGTCAGTGTGTTTCATGAAACTTGCAGAGATCGCTGCGAGTTAATGTTAGTTGTCTGGAAGAAGGGGCTGAAGCAGTCAGGGACCCAGCAGAGTCTGAGAAAACATGCAAGACCTCGTCCAGGCCCTTCATGCAGCAATGCGTACTATCTATCTATCTGTCCGTCTGTCTGTCTGTCCGTCTGTCTATCTGATATGGACATTGTTATCACCGTATATCACCGTTATATTGCTATGGAGGTTGGCTCTTCGAAGTTGGTGGGACGGGCCGACCTCGTCGACTGCTTCCTGCTTGGCCGACGCGTGAATGACCGTTTCCTCCCCAGCATGGCAGTGTGTGGCGTAGTGTTTGGGGTATTTAATTTGGTCTACAAAGTCTTCTCACTAGTGAGATGTCCTAAAAGGACAGTTCCAGATCATACTGGCGTCGACTCAGGTTGGGTGATGAAAAGGCACGTAAAGAGCCTGTCACACACCTTCAAGAAGCACCGTTGCCGGAGTCTCGGAGCTCATGGGCACAGAAGACTCTCCTGCATACGAGTTCGGGTCTGAATCTTGCTGAACATCCCATAGAGCATAGGCCAGGAGCTTCTAGTCGGACTTCGGATTGAGCCGACTTCGGCTGGACTTCGGTGATGGTCGACGCAAGCCAAGACGGTGCACTGCGGGTTTGCCCTTGGTAACCCCTGGATTCTGGGAAGTGCTTCGTGCTCTATTCCCACTGAAAGCATCAGGCCGTCCCGAGGACGTGAGAAAAATCGGCTACACCACGTGCTCACCTCAGGGTCTGGCTTGTGCTTGTCGCATGACGATGGGCTTTTCCGATGCCGTCATAACAGGGTCGCAGAGATCCCACAGGCTGCGAAAACTAGATCTTCAAGGGCTGCTACTATGAGAGCCCCGGCTTCCTAGCTTGCCACGAAGCCTTCAAGCTGCCCATCTCATCCTTGGCTTGAATCCTGAGTCCTGGGGTCCCCGCATGAGGGGTTTGTGACCTGGTGCCGAGGCTCTATGCCTGGGTGTTCAGAAGAGCTGTCGGTTTCTTAAGCTGCTTTCCGACACCAGAAGAAGCCGGACGCTACTCAAGTTGAGTGACCTATGAGCGATTTTGTCTGCGCAGCCGTGCAAGGCCAAGTACTCCAAGCCGGTCAGCCAGGAGTTGAAGCCAGGCAGGGGCCAGACATGACGACCTCTGACTCTGCGAGTAGCTATCCACGTTGATCACTGATGCGATGGCCCAGCCGGGGGACAAGCATTGCGGTCGTGAGGCTCTATGGTTTGGTGCGATCTGAGAGCCTGAGCTGGCCGTGGCAGTGCGACATTCCGGCGTTTGCCCGCTTTCAGAGGCATTGCCTCTGAAGCAAAAGGCAAATGGCATAATTCAGAGCAATTAAGCTAGATTGTGGGCAGGCTCCTCTTTGCCTGACATTTTCCCGACATTTTGGCGATCCACTGCGGAAGTTTCTCCAGGCACCATGCAGTGCGCCTGGAAGACTTCTACTCTTGCCAGTGGCTATGCCTGCAACGTCCGCAACTTTCGAGATTCTAGATATAGATTCCAGAACTGCTTCGTCGAGGCAGCAGGTCCGTTAATCGGCACGACAAGGAATGTATGAGTGCGCGCCCCTGGAACCCTTTCCCGACGAGCCTAGCCCCACCACCGGGAGAAACTCGAAGAGGCAAGAAAGCAAGTCCGTGCAGCATCCAAGTCCATCAGCCTTGACCCTTAGTACTTTTCCGCTGCACGTGGCATGCCGGCCCGAAGGACTCCATGGCAAGGTTACAACAAACATTTGCAAGCTGCAGCGCCATCGGCATGTGTCCTTGAAGTGATCAGTGGCCGTAGTGAATCAATTCTCACAGTCATGATGCAGCCCTGGCAATGCTGCCCACCAAGGAGGAAGCAGGGTGACTGAGCCAGTCTGTTGGATGGAACTGTAACGGTGCCTGCCACTATTTAAAAGTGTTCTGAGCCACTTCCAGCTACAGCGCGTGTACCCCGCGATGCCTCCGTGGAGTTTGGAACCGCCATGGCGCTTCGGCATTCAGTTCTGGCCGTCACGCTGCACCAAGCTTGCGTAGCTGCCAAGGCGAGCTGCCCACTGAATATTCCTTCATTTGCTTCAGTTCTGCTCTCTGAAAGTGCCAGAACGCAAGGCATGATACACACATATATATATATATGTATATGTATGTATGTATGTACGTATATGGAAAAGAACATGACATATTGTATTATGCATCAAACTGTTCATTTCATTTATATTGCAGATTAAAGACTACATGGTAGACATTGAACATATGTTCCATATTATGTTTACATACATTTGTTAAATGTTGTGTACATATTATATAGTAGAGTATATCGCAGTATGTTGTATCTTTGAGCCACGGGCTTTTCAAGAAGCATGGTGGTGACGCCAGAAGCTGAAAGAACTGGAAACCAGGATGCGACTTAGGCGTCAACCCTGCAACACTGCCTGAGCTCGCCTAATTCTATCATCAGGGACAACCTCGAACTGAACGACAAGATCACTGCTTCCATGCTCATCTTTACATCGTATTAAGTCTCACTGTGTTATACATACTGTGTTAGAGATACAGTAGAATATTCAGTGATGTGTACTTTGGTATCGTACAGTAGAGTGAAGTGTGGTCTAGTCTAGTGTCGGGCTTGCCGGATTGCGGGTTTCGACTCTCACACTCGCACCAGGCTGTCAAGGCTTCACAACAGGTTGATGGTCGAACTAGGACGAGTCAAGACCTAAACTTTCCCAGCCCAGACAGATCTCAAAACCGCTAGGAAGTAAGCAAGACAAGGGTTCTGTCATTATTACGTAGTAGAACATATTATCGGATGTGTACATCGTTATATACATCATTCTATACGACAGCAGCCAACATAGTATACATGATAATTTAGACTATGCATGTTAGTTATACCATACAAGAAAACATAATACCGCTTAACATAACATCATCGAACAGACTGGCATAATATACAATATTGTAGATTCTACGTCTCATGTGAGACAAAACATAATGCAATATAACTCAACGCAACATAATCTCCTCTAACATCGCCTACTGTTGAGGCGTTGTCCCCGTCGCTCTTCCCGCAGCTGCCTCACTTGGCTCCACTTGCCGAGCCCAGCACTGCTGACTTCTTCGGCCTGGAGAAACTTGGATAGCAAATAAGAGAACTTAAACTTTTTGGCCATATATACATATACATATACATATACATACATATACATATATATATATATATATGTGTACATCTCTGTGTGTTGGATCTATCTTCGAAAGTATGAACTTTTTTGGGCCCGGTTATTGAAGAAGAGGAAAGACAACTTCCCGCAGCCGCTGGAGCGCGTGCGGGAGGTGCTCGCACGTATTCACACATGCAGAGAGGATCATGCACAGGCAGGCAAAACTATTTTGTGGCACGGATACACACATTCCGTCATACATACATAATCAGACATGCATGCATAAAGTTAGAGTCGTGTAGATCAGGTGAGTAGGTTCGTCGTTAGGTAGGTCGGCAAACAGTCATACGCATGCATACATATGCGCGCATGCATGCATGCAGGCATACATACAGACATATTTGTGTGCACATATGGTACTATCTCGAAGGCCTGACGCCCACAGGAAAGACTGCTGTAGAGTCGAGAGCGTGGGCGGGGCAGCTGGAAAGCAGCACGCCGATCGGCCATGACCAGCCTTTGGGAAGCGGTTTTGGCTTTAGGGGTTAACTTGCTGCGATCATGCCGACTCTACAAGGCCACATGTGGGTCACTCATGGAAAGTCGTTGCTTTGTGAGTTTCTGCCGGATGAGCAGTTCAAGCACTTGCAGCCTCTACGTTGCCCCATTCCGGATGTGTAGTACGGAAGCTCGTTCAGGTAGTACTTCGAAGATAGTTCAGGAGATCGTCGTGTTTCTCTCACTCCCGCGTTTGCATCCCTCGTCAAACGAGAAGGCCCTGCTGTTGAGGAGTGTTCGCTGGCACACAATCCAAGCCCATGCTGAAAAGGGGTTCAGGTTTAGGGTTGGGTGTGTCGTCTCGCTTCCAGGCATATCGCAAGCTCTCCTGGTTCAACAGGGTTTGGGGATTCTTGCGACAGCGGATTCAGATGTGCAGAATATTCGCACTGGGCAGGTAACAGCGGAGGACTTTGATGTGCGCATCCGCCTGGGTCGGCCATTCATCATCGCTGACGCAGGTTTCCGGTTCTGCAGCCAATCTTTTGCAGGGTTTCCTTGGAATTACGTGCGCAGTTCTGAAGTATCTTCTGCCTTATAATTATGCTGCGATGCGATACACCACACGTCTACATTTCAGAATGATATAACAGAGTATAGAACGTCTCCTACGGCATGTGTTCTCTGTGCGGGCTCGTGATCCTGGCAGCCCTTCCCCGGAAGAGTTTTCTCATGTGTTCTTATACACCCGGGCCTGAGGTCGTGGAATCGACTTGGTAGGCGCAAGCTGCCAGCACTTCCATGAGCACTTTCCAACCGCACAGATGCGGGCTGAGTACACTGGCGACGACAGGCCGGGCGGCTTTGGAGTGCAAAAGGACTCCACGACTGGCTTGAACTTGGCTGTCCTGCGAACTGATGTTGCCAGGCCCGAAAAGTTTATCTCGCTTGGCAGCAAGGCGAGGCGAAGCCACTTATTTCTGTAATTTCGTTTACGGGCTACGTGTGACTGCTCATGCTATGCAGGTGAGGTTTGCCGCCTGCGAGACCTTTTGTTGAATGCGTTGCCTTCCCATGAACTCGCTCGAAGGCTTGGTTTTCAAAGGATCGACACCAAGCAGCGAAGAAGCGGAAGAAGTCCAGCAAGGACATCCGTGCTTCCCCGTATTGAGCATCCACGGTGCAGAGCTGCTGTTTCTTCTGGGATGTCTGAGCCATGTCAGGCAGCGCACGCGCAGCACGCGACGGCTCCTTATGTGTGGCACGTCAAGGCCTGAAAGGTTTGGAATCAGTAGGCGGTCTTCCTGTCAGCAAAGCTTTTGTTTTGCGTTAAGTGTGAGTTGAACTCCAGGCTTTGTTTTTACTTACTCCTTGGGTTTCATGACTCCTTCTCATGACCTCGCCACTATCAGACGGTTCTTCCGGTTGTTCACGCGCGGCATGGCGAGCCCGAAGCTCCCAAACTCTGAACGACAATCTTTGTGCTTGGCCGCGGATCAAGCCACAGCTCTCAAAGCTTCCTTCCTTTTCGCACGCAACAACTTTCGCCTTGGTAGCTTTTGGATCATGGCACCCATGAGCCAGCCGATGGACCAGCAGATCACCGCAGAGGGCCCGAGGATCGCCATCTTCAACGTGGCAATGATCGGCCACGTGAACCCCACCTTCGCCCTGGTGCAGGAGCTCTGCAAGCGCGGCTGCAAGGTCAGCTACTTCTTGCCGCCCGTTGCTCCGATCCGTGCGGCTGCCGTTGAGTCCGGGGCCGTCGTGGAAGGCTACCTCCCGGAGGATCCATCAGACTTCGTGATGGAGAAGTGCGGCATCGACGAGCCGTTGTGTCACGCCGTGCCAGAGATTCTCGACGACGACCGTGCAGAATACGAGAGGGCCGTTTGGCCCCTGGCCCAAGCCCTCCTTTGCGGGGAGTACGTCATCGAGCGGTGCCGACAGCTGGGAGTCAGCGTGGTTCTCTACGACCCCTTCCTGCCTCTTGGGCTCCTGGCAGCCACGAAGCTTGGCATCCAGTGCGCCTCCTTGGTCACCTACCCCGGTATGGGGAGTCTTTCCGGCTTGATGTCCACCTTGGAGGCTGAGGGGCGGCTGGAGCGCGCCGGCGCCATCCGCAAGCCGTACGGAAAGGCTATCCAAGACAAATTCGGCGTGGACTTGTCCTGCAACCTCCTGACACGCCGGCAGTTCTATGCAAAGACGAACTTTGTCACCACTTGTGAGGACTTGATCGCTGAGCTGCCAGCTCTCGGAGAGCAGAACTGGGCGGATGAGCTGCGCAAAGAGTTCAGCTTTTCTGCGGTCGGCTGCCTCGTCAGCAGCTCTGCGCCGCATGTGATCACAGCACGGTCAGACAGCTTCATCCCGCGCGTGAAGAGCTTCGGCCATTCCTTGCCCGTCGCGGAGCTCTCGGATCAATTGGCCAAGGGCAGGAAGATCATCTATGCCGCCTTGGGCACCATGGCACTTTCAGACCGCTGGAGCATTGACCTCGGCCGTATCAGTGGCTACAACCTTCCTCATGGGACCACTGGCAAGGCCTTCTGCCAGCATGTCTGGAAAGCCCTCCTAGCTGCCATGGAGGAGCTAGGAGATGATTTCTTTTGCCTTCTCTCCGTGGGAAAGCAGCCGGATGCCCTGGACTTCCTGGGCAGCAGCGAAGCAGAGATCTTCGAGCACGTGCCTAGCAACGTTCTGATCCGTGGGTTTGTCCCGCAGGTGGACATGCTGAACAACTACACATCCGCCTTCATCTCGCACGTCGGTTTCAACAGCCTCCAGGAGAGCCTGATGGCTGGAGTGCCCCTGGTAGCCATCCCACAGGCAGTCGATCAGCCGGCTAACGCCCGCAAGGTGGAGCAGAGAGGGTGGGGACAAGCATTTTTCAAGCCCATGGAGACAGTCAGCAGCACTTCTTTGGCGGAGGCTTTGCGCCAGGTGTGCGATGAGAATAGCACGTACCGACAGGCAGTGCAGAGTGCCCGCTCGGAGCTCGCGGGAGGCGCGCCACGGCTGGCCGAAAGCTTGCTTTCGATGTCGTATCAGAGCAGTGCAGCCCTGGGCGGTTGCTGAAGTGTTTGCAAATCCTGAATGAAGGCGAAAAGAAGGCCTTTGTAGCGTTGTAAAATTCGTTTCGTTTTATGCAGTACGTGCAAAGACCGACAGCAGCTTGCAGAGCTCAGCGATATTTGGCAACGAGTTCCCTGAACCCGAACCCGAAATCAGAAAGAAAGCCAGAAACCCGAAACTCTGAACCATCTCGCTTGCGCTCCTGCGAGCCGTAATGTACAGGGTGGGCCGATGTGTCACACCGGGCTTCTCCTGACGGCTGGATTGTGAAGAGCGGGGAGGTTCACAAGATCGCTAGGGATCTCAGATGAGGATCGAAGCTGCCCGAGCCCTAACAGCTCTAAGCCGATCTCGGTCCGAACCTCCCTTCAGGGCTTTGTACAGCATGCCTTCCCAGCCGAGCCAAGCCACGCTCCACCTGAACACGAAGGGGGCAAAACGTGAGCCGCACCACTGTCCGCCGCACTCCTCTTCTTTTCGGTGTGGCGATCCGATGTGTGGACCTGACCTGCCGAGCCTCACGAGGCGCGAGCCATCACACGTATGCCCGACAATCATCCTCCACCGCAAGCCCAAGCACTGCATGAGTGTTTCATAGGGAGCTATGGAAGACCTTGCTTGGGAGGACGGAGGCCACGAGGCCCCGCCAGATGTTCGCGCGGCGGTGCAACGAGCGCCTGGTATTTACATTCTCATCGGCCTTATTGACAAAGCCAAGTTGAGCTTGCACCCAGTACTACATTGAGGGAAGAAGAGCGAGCTACAACTGGGGGGTGCCTGAGGTTCTCATTCCAGGATTCCTTTCCCGGCATGAAAGCCCTGAACCTGAGTGCCGAAACCAGAGTATGCTGCTTGTCAGACACGCCTGACTTCAGAACAGGCAACGATGGATGTAAGGGGTGCGACTCCGCAGGCAACATTGCACCGAGGGGGTGCGAGGGGTAAATTTCAGACAGAGAAAGTGTGGAGTCGAGTGTGCGCCGGGCTGCCACGATCTTGAGAGCATATTCATGGTACAAGGTACAAGTAGTGGTGTTTGTCGAGTCGTAATGACCGGTACTTTTAGTTTTTTTGTTCACTGCTTCTATGAGGTTGGATTACTTGTCAGTCGGTGGTGTCTGCTCTAGTCTCCATGTCGAAGCTTTTTTCCGAAGCGTTCATGTCCCGCAAGCCTGAAACAGACGAAGTTTAAGTCCGTGGCCGTCCTGAACCCTAACCCTAAAAGCTCAACCCTAAGGCATGGCAGCCGCCCTATTTCCTTCGGGGTGCCACCAACCTTCGTGAAGCCAACGAGTCCGCCGAGTCGCTAGAGCTGCATTGATGAAAGGCCAAGAAAGAAACACTTGCTTTCTGTCCGATGCCTTCCCTTTACCATAGCTCATTATTACGATTACTATTACTGTTACTGTTAAGCTGAGGTTCTGGTTCCATCGTCGCAATGGGTCGGTGCTAGCGCATGCGGACCCGCCTTCGCGAAGTTTGCGGGGTTTAATCTCTGGTATTTCTCTCGCCAAATGCCCGAGCGCATGGGAGCATCAATCAGCTCGGCTTGGTGACTGCATAGGCCAGAGCCTATACAGCCGTGGTGACCAGGACACTTGCTGCATCCCTGCTGTATCTTTGCAGCTGACTGGATGCAAGCTCCTCAGCAAGAGTGGCCCAGCAAGCCTAGATGAGCATAGCATTGGCATGCATCAGCCAGATACTTGTAGGCTTAAATTGTCACCTCGGAGACTGCAGATCTGGAAATGAAAGAGCCCGCAGTTTGATCCATGTTCTCGGTGCTCGCCGCTGTTCCTATGCCGCCCAGCAAAACATCCGTGGCACTGGCGGCTAATGCCGCACCCCCACGTCAACATGTCTCGATAAGCAGTAGTCCCAGCAGAGGCAGACGAAACTAGGCCGGTGCATGCGGGATGTAGGTGACCTTACAAGCGTTTGCCTCGGGCCATGGAGGATGCCACGCTGCCAAACGGCACAGACGGCATGGCCGGAGCCATCCTGGAGCTGGTGGATGAGCGGACGACATTTTGGGTGCTGACGATGGTTGCCACGTACATGGGAACATTGGTGTTAGGCACGCTGATCCTGACCTATGGGCCCAAGGCCTGCCAGGCCTTCCGAAGGAAGTGGAAGAAGAGCCCGGAGGCCCTCCTTAGGAGCGGCGACGTCCCGGCCACTTTGCACGGGCAGCCGCAGGATGCACCAGATGGCCTCGGGACAGATGGCATCGACACGCAGGTGCCACCCACCGGTGCTGATGCAGAAAGTGGCAAGTCACCGGGCAACAAATTGAATCAGAAGCGGGCCGTGCAAGCGGCCTTTCTGGCCACCTGTGCTGCTTGCATGGCTGCCACTGCTGTAAGCATGGCCTACGGCCACCTCTCCAAAGAGACAGGGCTCAGTTGGGAAGGATATGCGACGCTGTGCGGCCTAGCCTGCATGTGGCAGCTTGCTCAAGCCTGCATGGCAGCGTGGCAGCTGCCTGAGCAGCGACAGTACGGCGTGACGGCGTTCGCCGAGGGCACAGTCACTGGAATGCTTCCCTTTTTATCCGACAGCTTCGACACGCTCAAGGATAGCCTCTTCGGAGGACTCTGCCTGCAATCCCAAAGAGGACTCACGCAATCATTGGGCGTCGTGGCTTGGCTGTACCTGATCGCCTTTCACCTGGTCTTGCTGCGCCGAGCCAGGTTCCTGGCAGAGCTCGGGAAAAACTACTTGGCGATATTTCTGGCGCCAACTCAGGCGAAACAGCCGCACAGCGGAGCCTCCACCCAAACAGACGGGACCCAAGATGCCCAGCAGAGGCCCTCCTCCTGCGCCAGCTGTGTCCAGCAAGGCAAAAACAAGCTGCTGCCCATGGCTTACGCCCAAGTCACGCCCACAAAACGGTGGCTGCTGGTGATCGAGAATGCCCCGCAGGCCTTGATGGCGATCGCCTATTTGCTTCTGGAAGGGGGCAGCCTCCTGGTGGCCTTGCTCAATTTGGCGATCCCGCTGGTACAGGTTTTCGGCTCTTTTTTTCTTTGCCCAATCCTACGCCCGAAGGTGGCGCCCTGGTATGCCACACAGATCGACGCCGCGGCGGCGGACAGCAACCTCCTCCTGATGAAGCGGCTCTTTCTGGAGGGAGATTTCGACAACGACCACGCCTTCTTCGTTCTCGTCAGCAGGCAAAGCGACCTCCTGAGCGTCTTCTACACGATGTTCTCGGACAGCCCAGACCTTGCCAGCATGAGAGGTGATATGAGGCTGAACTCGTTCATCAAGGCTTTGAGCACAAACTGGCTACAAATTTTCCAGCATGCAGTGAGCGAGGAGCAGCTTCGGCTTTTCATGCGGAAGTTCCCCTGGATGAGTGTGGTCACGCTCGAGGACTTGAAAATCGACTTCCAGGAGCTGGCCGGGATCCTTGGGCTCTGCACAGCCCTTCGCTACCTAAATCTTATGCGCATTGCACTCACCAGCGAGGGCGCGGAGGCGATCGTGAAGGCCGTCGCAGACATGCCACTACTGGAGAGAATGGTTTTATCAGGGAATAAGATCACAAACATCCATGCGCTGGCCGCTCCACTGACGTCATTGAAGACGCTCGATCTAGGCGACAATCCGCTGGAGCCCGGCTGTGCCAAGGCGCTGGCAGAAGGCGTCCGGGGTCACCGAGCCCTGGATTTCCTGATACTGTGCAAGATTCCGTGCGGGGATGCTTTTGCAGAGGCCTTGGAGCTGTCCACCATGCGGGCGCTCCGAATCTTGTGGATGTCTGATTCCAAGCTCACGGACGAAGGGGCCAAGGCCCTCGCACAGCACTGCAAAGGCCACGGTGCGCTGGAAACTCTTCGGCTGGCATGCAACCAGATCGGGGATGTCGGGGCCAAGGCGTTGGCGGAGGCCGTGCCCATCATGACCGTGCCCAGAAGGCTGGATCTGACCGAAAACAAGATCCAGGCCGACGGCCAAGAGGCGCTGAGAGCGGCGGAGCAAGCACATCGAGGCAGGCGACTGCGACGACGGCCGCTGGTGATAAGCCTGGACCGTCAGGAGAAGTCGACGGAATGAAGAATCAATGATGACTGGCAGCTGAGATTCAGAGTTTCATGAAACTTGCAGAGAGAGCTGCGAGTTAATGTGTCTGGAAGAAGGGTCTGAAGCAGTCAGGGATCCAGCAGAGTCTGAGAAAAGCATGCAAGACCTCGTCCAGGCCCTTCATTCATCGTAAATCCAGAACTACGAGCCACCCGCAGTCTGCTGCAAGTTTCTGACCCAATCAGTTCCGGATCTGTTCCAGACCGCAATGCGTACTCTGTATCTATCTGTCCGTTTGTCTGTCTATCTGTCTGTCCGTCTGTCAATCTGTATATGTATGTGTAGATTCAGTGTAGATGTATATGTACATTGTTATCACCGTATATCACCGTCGTATCTACTATGTTATATTGCTACGGAGGTTGGCTCTTCGAAGCTGGTGGGACGGGCCTACCTCGTCGACTGCTTCCTGCTTGGCCGACGTGTGAATGACCGTTTCCTCCCCAGCATGGCAGTGTGTGGCGTAGTGTTTGGGGTATTCAAGTCTGCAAATTCTTCTCACTAGTGAGATGTGCGAAAAGGGCAGTTCCAGACTTCCAGATCATACTGGCGTCGACTCAGGTTGGGTGATGAAAAGGCACGTAAAGAGCCTGTCGCACACCTTCAATAAGCACCGTTGCCGGACTCCCGGAGCTCATGGGCACAGAAGACTCTCCTGCATACGAGTGCGGGTCTCAATCTTGCTGAACTTCCCATGGAGCATACTTCAGATTGTGGACTTCAGTGATGGTCAGATCAAGCCAAGACGGTGTACTGATGTGTACTGCGGGTTTGCGCTCGTCGCTTTGTTTGGTAACCCTTGGATTTCCCGAAAGCATCAGGCCGTCCCGAGGACGTGAGAAAAATCGGCTACACCACGTGCTCACCTCAGGGTCTGGCTTGTGCTTGTCGCATGACGATGGGCTTTTCCGATGCCGTCATAACAGCCCACAGGCTACGACAACGTGCATCTGCAAGGGTTGCTACTATGAGAGCCCCGACTTCCTAGCTTGCCACGAAGCCTCCAACCTGCCCATCTCATCCTTGGCTTAAATCCTGAGTGCTGGAGTCAGCATGAGGGGTTTGTGACCTGGTGCCGAGGCTTTATGCCTGGGTGTTCAGAAGAGCTGTCGGTTTCTTAAGCTGCTTTCCGACACGACACCGAGAGAAGCCGGACGCTACTCAAGTTGAGCGATTTTGTCTGCGCAGCCGTGCAAGGCCAAGTACTCCAAGCCGGTCAGCCAGGAGTTGAAGCCAGGCAGGGGCCACTCTGCGAATAGCTATCGGTCCGCATTGATCACTCACTGATATGACAGCCGAGCCGGGGGACAAGCATTGCGGTCGTGAGGCTCCATGGTTTGGTGCGATCTGAGAGCCTGAGCTGGCCGTGGCAGTGCGACATTCCAGCGTTTGCCCGCTTTCAGAGGCGTGGCCTCTGAAGCAAAAGGCAAATGGCATAATTCAGAGCAATTAAGCTAGATTGTGGGCAGGCTCCGCTTTGCCTGACATTTTCCCGACATTTTGGCGATCCACTGCGGAAGTTTCTCCAGGCAGCATGCCGAGTGCCTGGAAGACTACTATTGCCAGTGGTCATGTCTGCAACGTCTGCAACTTTCTAGATGCTAGATATAGATTCCAGAACTGCTTCTTCGAGGCAGCAGGTCCCGTTAATCGGCAGGAAGTAAGAGTGCGCACCCCTGGAACCCTTTCCCGACGAGCCTAGCCCCACCACCGGGCGAGAGCTCGAAGAGGCAAGAAAACAAGTCCGTGCAGCATCCAAGTCCAGCAGCCTTGACCCTTAGTGCTTTTCCGCTGCATGTGGCATGCCCGCCCGAAGGACTCGATGGCAAGGTTACAACAAGCATTTGCAAGCTGCAGCGCCATCGGCATGTGTCCTTGAAGTGGTCAGTGACCGTAGTGAATCACTTTCACAGTCATGATGCAGAATGCTGCCCACCAGGGAGGAAGCAGGGTGACTGAGCCAGTCTGTTGGATGGAACTGCTTTTTACAAGTGAGCTGAGCTGCTTCAGCTACAGTGCGTGTAGCGCGCGATGCCTCCGTGGAGTTTGGAGCCGCCATGGCGCTTCAACATTCAGTTCTGGCCGTCACGCTGCACCAAGCTTGCGTAGCTGCCAAGGCGAGCTGTCCACTGAATATTCCTTTATTTGCTTCAGTTCTGTTCTCTCAAAGTGCCAGAACGCAAAGCATGATATGTGTATACATACATATATATATATATGTATGTATACACACATACATATATGTCATATATGTATGTATGTTTGTATGGTGAAAAGAACATGACATACGGTATTATGCATCAAACTATCCATTTTCATTCGTATTGCAGCTTAAAAGCTATATGGTACCTATTGAACATATTTTCCATACTGTTTATACGTACAACAGTTAAACCTTATATACCATATGATATAGTTTCGCATTATGTTGTATCTTTCAGTCACGGGCCGGGGCCAATTGAAGAAGCATGGTGGAAACCAGGATGCGACTTAGGTGTCAACCCTGCAACACTGCCTGAGCTCGCCTACTTCTATCATGAGGGACAACCTCGAACTGAACGACAAGATCACTACTTCCATGCTGACCTTACATTTTATCAAATTTCAGTATATAAGTACATATTGTGTTATAGATACAGTAGAACAAGTGATGTATACTCTGGTATCGTACAGTACAGTGAAGTGTGGTCTAGTGTCTAGTGTCGGGCTTGCAGGCTTGAGGGTTTCGAGTCAAGGCTTCACAACAGGTTGATGGTCGAACTAGGACAAGTCAAGACATGAACTGTACCAGCCCAGACAGATCGCAACACGGCTGGAAACTAAGCAAGACAAGGGTTCTGTTATTATAACGTAGTAGAGCATATTATCTGATGTGTACATTGTTATATACATCAGTCTATACGACAGTAACCAGCGTAGTTTGCATGAGAATGTAGAACAATGCATGTTATACCATGCAAGAAAACGTAGTACCACTTAACGTAACATCGTAGAATAGACTGGCATAGTATACAATATTGCAGATTCTACGTCTCTTGTGAGATAAACGTATAATGCAATATAATTCAACGGAACATAGCCTCCTCTATCATCGCCTACTGTTGAGGTGTTGTCCCCGTCGCTCTTCCCGCAGCTGCCTCACTTGGCTCCACTTGCCGAGCCCAGCACTGCTGACTTCTTCGGCCTGGAGAAGCTTGGATAGCAAATAGGAGAATTTGCCACCTTTTGGCATCTTTTGGCCATATAATATATATATATATATATATATATGCATATACATATATGTCTACATGTCTGTGTATTTGACCTATCTTCGAGAGTATGAACTATTTTGGGCCCGGTTATTGAAGAAGAGAGGAAAGACAACTTCCCGCAGCCGCTGGAGCGCGTGCGGGAGGTGCTCTCACGTATTCACACATGAGGATCATGTATCCATGCGCACAGGCAGGCAAAACTATTTTGTGGCACGGATACACATATTCCGTCATACATACATTGCATGCATAAAGTTATAGTCGGGTACATGTGGTAAGCAGGTTCGTCGTTAGGTAGGTAGGCAAACATTCATACGCATGCATACATCTGCACACATGAATGCATGCAGGCATACATACATACATACATATTTGCGTGTACATAATGTGCTATCTTCAAGGCCTGAAGCCCCACTACGCATCATATCCAGGGAAGACTGCTGTAGAGTCGAGAGCTTGGGCGGAGCAGCTGGAAAAGCCGAACTCCGATCGGCCACGACCAGCCCTCAGGGAAACGGTTTAGGCTTTCGGGGTTCAGGGTTGGGTGTGTCGTCTCACTTCCAGGCATATCGCAAGCTCTCCTGGTTCAACAGGGTTTGGGGATTCTTGCGACAGCGGATTCAGATGTGCACAATATTCGCACTGGGCAGGTAACAGCGGAGGACTTTGATGCGCGCATCCGCCTGGGTCGGCCATTCATCATCGCTGACGCAGGTTTCCGGTTCTGCAGCCAACCTTGTGCAGGATTTCCTTGCAATTACGTGCACAGTTCGGAAGTATCTTCTGCCTTAATTACATTTCAAGAATGTATAACAGAGTATAGAACATCTCCTGCGGCATGCGTTCTCAGTGTGGGCTCGTGATCCTGGCAGCCCTGCCCGGAAGTGTTTTCTCATATGATCTCATTCCCCCCCCCCAAGGTCGTGGAATCGACTTGGTAGGCGCAAGCTGCCAGCACTTCCATGAGCACTTTCCAACCGCACAGATGCGGGCTGAGTACACTGGCGACGACAGGCCGGGCGGCTTGGAGTGCAAAAGGACTCCACGACTGGCTTGAACTTGGCCGTCCTGCGAACTGCCAGGCCCGAAAAGTTTATCTCGCTTGGCAGCAAGGCGAGGCGAAACCACTTGTTTCTGCAATTTCGTCTAGGGGCTATGTGTAACTGCTCGTGCTATGCCTGTGAGGTGTGCCGCCTGCGAGACCTTTTGTTGAATGCGTTGCCTTCCCATGAACTCGCTCGAAGGCTTGGTTTTCAAAGGATCGACATCAAGCAGCGAAGAAGCGGAAGAAGTCCAGCAAGGACATCCGTGCTTCCCCGTGTTGAGCATCCACGATACAGAGCTGCTGCTTCTTTTGGGATCTTTTGGGATGGCTGAACCATGTCAGGCAGCGCACGCGCAGCATGCGACGGCTCCTTATGTGTGGCACGTCAAGGCCTGCGAGGTTTGGAATCAGTTGACGGCCTTCCTGTCATCAAAGCGAGTTGCCCGTTTCGTGTGACTCTCCCGGTTTCATGACTCCTTCTCACGACCTCGCCACTGTCAGACGGTTCTTCCCGTTGTTCCCGCATGGCATGGCGAGCCCGAAGCTCCCAAACTCTGAACGACAATTTTTGTGCTTGGCCACGGATCAAGCCACAGCTCTCAAAGCTTCCTTCCTTTTCGCACGCAACAACTTTCGCCTTGCTAGTTTTTGGATCATGGCACCCATGAGCCAGCCGATGGATCAGCAGATCACCGCAGAGGGCCCGAGGATCGCCATCTTCAACGTGGCAATGATCGGCCACGTGAACCCGACCTTTGCCCTGGTGCAGGAGCTCTGCAAGCGCGGCTGCAAGGTGAGCTACTTCTTGCCGCCCGTTGCTCCGATCCGTGCGGCTGCCGTTGAGTCCGGGGCCGTCGTGGAAGGCTACCTCCCAGAGGATCCATCAGACTTCGTGATGGAGAAGTGCGGCATCGACGAGCCATTGTGTCACGCCGTGCCAGAGATTCTCGAGGACGACCGTGCAGAATACGAGAGAGCCGTTTGGCCCCTGGCCCAAGCCCTCCTTTGCGGGGAGTACGTCATAGAGCGGTGCCGACAGCTTGGAGTCAGAGTGGTTCTCTACGACCCCTTCCTGCCTCTTGGGCTCCTGGCAGCCACGAAGCTTGGCATCCAGTGCGCCTCCTTGGTCACCTACCCCGGTATGGGGAGTCTTTCCGGCTTGATGTCCACTTTGGAGGCTGAGGGGCGGCTGGAGCGCGCCGGCGCCATCCGCAAGCCGTACGGAAAGGCTATCCAAGACAAATTCGGCGTGGACTTGTCCTGCAACCTCCTGACACGCCGGCAGTTCTATGCAAAGACGAACTTTGTCACCACTTGTGAGGACTTGATCGCTGAGCTGCCAGCTGTGGGAGAGCAGAACTGGGCGGATGAGCTGCGCAAAGAGTTCAGCTTTTCTGCAGTCGGCTGCCTCGTCAGCAGCTCTGCGCCGCATGTGATCACGGCACGGTCAGACAGCTTCATCCCGCGCGTGAAGAGCTTCGGCCACTCCTTGCCCGTCGCGGAGCTCTCGGATCAACTGGCCAAGGGCAGGAAGATCATCTATGCTGCCTTGGGCACCATGGCACTTTCAGACCGCTGGAGCATTGACCTCGGCCGTATCAGTGGCTACAACCTTCCTCATGGGACCACTGGCAAGGCCTTTTGCCAGCATGTCTGGAAAGCCCTCCTCGCTGCCATGGAGGAGCTCGGAGATGATTTCTTTTGCCTTCTCTCCGTGGGAAAGCAGCCGGATGCCCTGGACTTCCTGGGCAGCAGCGAAGCAGAGATCTTCGAGCACGTGCCCAGCAACGTTCTGATCCGTGGGTTTGTCCCGCAGGTGGACATGCTGAACAACTACACATCCGCCTTCATCTCGCACGTCGGTTTCAACAGCCTCCAGGAGAGCCTGATGGCTGGAGTGCCCTTGGTAGCCATCCCACAGGCAGTCGATCAGCCGGCTAATGCCCGCAAGGTGGAGCAGAGAGGGTGGGGACAAGCATTTTTCAAGCCCATGGAGACAGTCAGCAGCACTTCTTTGGCGGAGGCTTTGCGCCAGGTGTGCGATGAGAATAGCACGTACCGACAGGCAGTGCAGAGTGCCCGCTCGGAGCTCGCGGGAGGCGCGCCACGGCTGGCCGAAAGCTTGCTTTCGATGTCGTATCAGAGCAGTGCAGCCCTGGGCGGTTGCTGAAGTGTTTGCAAATCCTGAATGAAGGCGAAAAGAAGGCCTTTGTAGCGTTGTAAAATTCGTTTCGTTTTATGCAGTACGTGCAAAGACCGACAGCAGCTTGCAGAGCTCAGCGATATTTGGCAACGAGTTCCCTGAACCCGAACCCGAAATCAGAAAGAAACGAATAAACCCGAAACTCTGAACCATCTCGCTTGCGCTCCTGCGAGCCGTAATGTACAGGGTGGGCCGATGTGTCACACCGGGCTTCTCCTGACGGCTGGATTGTGAAGAGCGGGGAGGTTCACAAGATCGCTAGGGATCTCAGATGAGGATCGAAGCTGCCCGAGCCCTAACAGCTCTAAGCCGATCTCGGTCCGAACCTCCCTTCAGGGCTTTGTACAGCATGCCTTCCCAGCCGAGCCAAGCCACGCTCCACCTGAACACGAAGGGGGCAAAACGTGAGCCGCACCACTGTCCGCCGAACTCCTCTTCTATTCGGGGTGGCGATCGTGTATGCGATGTGTGGACTTGACCTGCCGTGCCTCACGAGGCGCGAGCCAGCTCCTATGCCCGACGATCATCCTCCACCGCAAGCCCAAGCACTGCATGAGTGTTTCATAGGGAGCTATGAAAGACCTTGCTTGGGAGGACGGAGGCCACGAGGCCCCGCCCGATGTCCGCGCCGCGATGCAACGAGCGCCTGGTATTTATATCCTCATCGGCCTTATTGACAAAGCTGAGTTGAGCTTGCACCCAGTACTACATTGAGGGAAGAAGAGCGAGCTACAACTGGGGCGTGCCTGAGGTTCTCATTCCAGGATTCCTTTCCCGGCATGAAAGCCCTGAACCTGAGTGCCGAAACCAGAGTATGCTGCTTGTCAGACACGCCTGACTTCAGAACCGGCAACGATGGATGTAAGGGGTGCGACTCCGCAGGCAACGCTGCACCGAGGGGGTGCGAGGGGTGAATTCAGATCGAGAAGTTGTGGAGTCGAGTGTGTGCCGGGCTGCCGCGATCTTGAGAGCATATTCATGGTACAAGGTACAAGTAGTGGTGCTTGTCGAGTCGTAATGACAGGTACTTTTAGTTTTTTGTTCACTGCTTCTATGAGGTTGGATTACTTGTCAGTCGGTGGTGTCTGCTCTAGTCTCCATGTCGAAGCTTTTTCCGAAGCGTTCATGTCCCGCAAGCCTGAAACAGACGAAGTTTAAGTCCGTAGCCGTCCTGAACCCTAACCCTAAAAGCTCAACCCTAAGGCATGGCAGCCGCCCTATTTCCTTCGGGGTGCCACCAACCTTCGTGAAGCCAACGAGTCCGCCGAGTCGCTAGAGCTGCATTGATGAAAGGCCAAGCAAGAAACACTTGCTTTGTGTCCGATGCCTTCCCTTTACCATACCTCATTATTTCGATTACTATTACTGTTACTGTTAAGCTGAGGTTCTGGTTCCATCGTCGCAATGGGTCGGTGCTAGCGCATGCGGACCCGCCTTCGCGAAGTTTGCGGGGTTTAATCTCTGGTATTTCTCTCGCCAAATGCCCGAGCGCATGGGAGCATCAATCAGCTCGGCTTTGTGACTGCATAGGTATTTTGCTTGGGTGGCCTTAGGTCTTTGTTTTGAACACAGGTTGCAGTCGTGTTCCCAGCGCCCATACAGCCGTGGTGACCAGGACACTTACTGCATTCCTGCTGTATCTTTACAGCTGACTGGACGCAAGCTCCTCAGCAAGAGTGGCCTAGCGAGCCTAGATGAGCATAGCATTAGCATGCATCACCCAGATACTTGTAGACTTAAAGTGCCACTTCGGAGACTGCAGATCTGGAAATGAAAGAGCCTGCAGTTTGATTCATGTTTTCGGTGCTCGCCGCTGTTCCTATGCCGTGCAGCAAAACATCCGAGGCACTGGCGGCTAATGCCGCACCCGCACGTCAACATGTCTCGATTGGCTCCCAACTCTCATGACGGAGGGAGCTTGCCTTAGTGGACGACTTTCCGCTGGAGAGCACTGATGGATTTTGCAGATGCGACATGCCGGGCTGTTCCGAAAGTAGGATCCTTGTGTTCTGGCTACAAGATCATACGCATCCGTTGCTAGGATTTCAGGGGGCTCTGCTGTATCCGTGGCCCAGGATCTACAGCACAGACCTGTGGCGGCCGGCTTGGGAAGCTACTGTGGAGCAGGGCGAGGCACACGGCAAATGTAGGGGCGAGGCAATCAAGGGGTTCAGGCTGCAGCCCATCAGGGAGTAAGGTTTAGGGTTCGACCTCGTTCAAAACATGCTGCGGCAGCAGATAGATCACCACCACTGACATCAACAATTATGAGTCAGAAGTACAACAAAGAATCACAGGAATACTGCTTGCAAAAGGTGTCAAGGAGTGTTACTGCTGCTAGCTGAAGAACCCACTTCGCGGAACAAGAGGTGGAGATACTTATGCTCGGTACAGGCAGGAATCAACAGCTCTGTAGCTTGAACTGCTATACAAGAACATGCAAAGACAGATAGCTTATGAACAGTAACAGTAAGTTGCTGCTCCGGGGCTGCCACCCAGGCAATTGTTTTCTTCCCGAACATCTTCCATGAGACGCAAGTGCCGGAAGATGGGAACCCCGAGTGCACAGTGGCAGGCTGCTTACAACAGACCGCAGGTGTTCTGTGCTTAGGTCCCCTGGCAGGTACACGGTGATTGTGGTCTGTGAAAGATTTGGAAGAACCTCGACAGGGAAACATTCCAGGAACCATGCGCAGCAGTATAGCACACCCGAAGTCCCGGTGTTGCGACCCAACAGAGGCCACGACCTTCCAGTTTCAGCTTCCGGTACCGGCACGCACCGCGGCGGCACGGAGAGCTTTGGCTGTATAGGTCAAGGCGCTATGGGTTCCTTTAAGGGTCCCTTTAACGGGATCTATAGGGCTTCTATAAGTTACGATAGATCAAGAAAGTGGGGACCCCTCTCGAAAGAAGCGCGGAGCCAGGACTGGAGCGAAACGGACAAAATTCGGAGATAACCCCAACTGGTCAACCTTTGTTTGCTAATCTGAATCTTGCAGCTGTGCAGGATTCGCTTTTTCAAGGATGGGTCCATGTTAGAATGACCGAAGATGCCCGGCAGCTCTGGCTTCAAGTTCCCGCTGGACCATGCGCCCGGTCCATGAGGAACCCAAGTAGCAGCAGGTACACCGGCTTGGTCGTGGGAAATAGATTCGGAGCTTCGACTGTGATTCATCTTCGTGTTCCGCGCCTTCCAGTCCTCAAATCCTCCTCGTCTCGGTGTCCAAGTCCCAGAGCCCAGAGGTCTTTCTGCCTTGACGTGCGGGCTTCGGAGCAGCATGGCTGACGATTCTGCTCGCAGACGTGATGAAGCAGAGGCACTGTCTGCTATGTTCGGGGACGACTTCTTCGAAACAGATGTTTGCGAGTGGATCCTGCGATGTACGGACGCTCATGCCGAATTGACCGTGCAGCTGCCCACTGACTATCCCTCGCGCTCACCACCGGTGCTGCTTCTGGATGCACCTTCGTGCGAGCGGGGCCAAGCTGAAGCGATGTGCAGATCCTTTTTGGAAGACTTCAGTCCCGGTGAGGAGTATGGTGCCACTTTGGCGACCCGATTTTTCGAAGCATTTGAGGGGCAGCAAGACAGCGGACATGCTGGCTGTGGGGAAGCCGCCTTGGTGAATGCACCAGAACGAGATGAATCGACCCCGGTGGTTGCAGCTGTCAAGCTGGAAGAAAATCTGGTACCTTGCCTTGACAGGTTTGAAGTTCAGGGAAAGCAAGAACAGTTCTTCGCCGACTTCCCAAGCCCGGATGCAAGAAGGGATTGAACGAACGGAATCTTCGTAAGCTTGAAGCGTTTGTTCGAATAGTCAGTGCGCGCCCGTTTGCTTCGTAGCGAGGCCGCCGAGATCGCCGCTGCACTGCTGGATGCTGGATTTCAACAACACAGCACGCAGATTTACGTGCATGGCGAGCTAGGCGTGGCTGCCGAGATCGGCGATGAGCTGCATCTGAGTGTGGATGGTGTGGATGCACTACACGAGCTCTCCGAGTGGGTTGCGAGCCAGCTTGTGCTTGACTTGTCCGAGTTGTCCTGCTTTGGAAAGCGCGTGCTAGAGTGGGCGAATTCTCGCCGAGCTGCCAGCGAATCTGCTGATGGTTCAGCCGATGGCATCATCGAATCAGAGTCGGAGGTGCCTGAAGTCGGAGCCAAGCTCACCGGAAATGCAGCCTGGCGGGCAAGGCTGCAGGCGGGAGAAACCGTCGAATTCCGTGGATCAGGAAACAGCCTGCATCCGCGGATCAAAAGCGGGGAATGCTGCAGATATGTACCGGTTCGCAAACATGAAGACATCAAGGAGAAGGATATTGTTTTCTGCCAAATCAAGGGTCGGTACTGGGGTCACATGGTGAAGAAGAAGACCTTCGTGGGAGGGAAATATGACTACGAATACACGATAAGCAACATCCATGGTTGGGAGAATGGTACCTGCACGCTCGAGCACATCTATGGCAAAGTTGTTGACCATTGGAAATGAGCGCTTTATGCCCCGATTCCCGGTCGGAGCGTGAAGGTTTGTTGAGCAAGATCGGAGCACGACGGCAGCTTTGAGAACGACATAGAACAGCTGCGTGAAGGGCAAAGTGTTCCAGAGACAAAGGCAGGCACCTTCGCTAGGAAGCGATGCGAGACCCTGAGCCCGCCAGATCGAAGCAGACACGAGGGCTGATAGTGTGATCTTCTGCATGGCTGCAAAGCCAGCCGCCTTGTCACCCCTTAGCCTCAGCCCTCAATGACCATGCGGCTGTGCGTGTTGCTGGACCGGCCAACTCAAGTGCCCGAGTTCCCTTGCTGTCGGATCCAAGGCTACTTCAGAGCTTTCCTTCCAACTCACGCTATGTCGCACCTCTACTACGAGGGCCACTGCCTCGACCTCTGGCACTCCTTTGCCACACTGAAGGCTCCCAAGGCACCTGTGCCTTGCAGATGCCCACAGACACAACGTCACAGGATCTTGCTTCAGTGACTTCTGCATCTTCTCGTGCAGTTTGAATCATTGGTGCAGGCTGTCCGGCCTACGGAGGACGCCAAGCAGATCCAGTCCCAACACGCCGAGCTGTTTGCCGCGTTGGATGGGGCACCTTGGGCTGAACGCCTTTAACGATCGGACTTGACATTCAAGCAGGGAGTGCATCTGGCAAAGGATGGCGATGGACTCCTGTCGTTGGACGAGCTGCAGGCTCCCTTCTGTCTCCAGATTCAGATTGGCAAAGCTGCTGCCACTGCGTAGAAGTCTACTAGTAGTGAGAGGCTGCCCGAGTCGCAGGGCTACCTATCCTCGCAGAAAGTCCCAGCAGCCCCCGGGCGGCGCTTCGGGACACCTTGGCCAAGATGGTTCTACACAGAGGATCGCCCCCCAGCCACGAGTTGGACATGTCATGCGCATGTTATGGAGCTTTAATGAGTGCGTAGTGTTGGGTGCACAGGATTACTTCTACGATTGGAGACCTGCGGTGGATGGCCCCGGCGAGCACCTGGGTTGAGAGCTTTCGTAAGATTTGGAGCGTCAGCGACAAGAAGCCTTGGCATCGTCCAAGTCAAAAGGGTCCGGGACTTCCGGATTCAATTCTGCAGTGGGTGTAGTGGTTGCCAAGTCGTTCTTCTGAAACTAATAAAATAATAACATAACTTACCCTAAACATCCCTAAACCCTAAACCCTAAACCGTATTTCATTTGTATTTTTTAAATATCAAAGCGAGCTACGAGGCAGCAGCGGCTTCAAATGGAGGCAGAGCTGCTGCGTTTCCGAGCGGAGGACCTGAGCAGAACCACGTGATCTGTTAGTCCTACTATATAGTATATTATGTAATATATATATATATATATATATATATATATATAACATCGATCGTCGGGGGCTCAGCTTTGCCCATGGGAAAAATATATATAACATGAATATATATATATATATATATTATTATTATTATTATTATTATCATTATTATTGCATTATATATTGAGAGAGGGTGCTTGTAACAGTCCTGTAACTGCCAAGGCCTGTGCTGTTGCTTTGAATGTGATTCTGCCGCAAGCAGATGTGGCAAGCCCAAGTTCCATTTTAAAGGATATTCTGGCGTACCTGGACTGCAGCCCGCCCTGGCCTCAATCGAAGCTCGAATCGTGCACCTTCATTCAGTGCCTCTTGGCAGCCCCGCTCCCTCCTGCCTCACCCTGTTGCAATATATTGTGTATAATATATTCATTTCATAGGTTCTGGCACAAGACAGCGTGGATCGTCCCTTTCCTTATCCATGCCGCCATGGTACCAGCTTCGCGCGAACCGCAGGATTGCCACTATGTCCCGCAGTGATTGACATTACGACTTCTTGCCGATTGCCAATACAAGCACATGCGCCTGACCGTCCACTGCAGGTCGGTACTCAATTCCACCGTTACGATGATCAGATTATCAGTGGAGGATGGGCTCTCCTTAGACTTTTCCCACCTGACCATCAACCTCGACTGGTATCACGCTTTCCAACAAATTATTCTGGAGGTTTTATGTGGGTCTGAATGTCATCCCGCACTCTATTCCCAGACCGATGTGGGAGTGGTGTGCCTCCCTACGTTTGTTCCACTTGACCCTGCCGCTTTTTGCCTACGTGTTTTGCCAAGCATGGGAGACCGGTGGCTCCCAATGACGCAACCGGAAACCTCTGGAACATCCCATCAGACTGTCAGGTCTGCAGGTGCATGTCTACACCGTACGACGGGACACACTTCTGGATGACCATACATATGATCTGTCAAAGCTTGCACAGCAACTTCCCACTGGATGACATTGACTCCAACTTAGCAATTGCCCCGTTTGAAGTATTCCACAAAGCTGTCTAGGGGAGCCGACATGAGGCGAACCGGGGGACCACGGCCTTCCCACGCTTTACAACAACGTCAACTGACTTATCAGGTGATCCATCTTTTATCGGCGAGTGGTGACGAATTCCCCTTGTGCGTCGGGTGAGCTTTACCAGCGACTCTAGAAGCGTCCTTTCTGATTAAGCTTTTCCCCACGGTGGCCGGAAAATTTACCCTAGTCCTGCCATCGTCTCACCCGAAAAGGGTAGCGAAGAGCCCTGTATAGACATGTCCATCGTGTATGTAGTCTTTCCGGAACTTGTTCCCCAAGCTGTATGCTTCCGCCGACTCTATGTTTTCCCCGCATGTTAGTCCCATTGACAGGGCTGCTGACGAGCGGTCTCACCTGTGGACACGCTCTGCGCGACTGAGACAGGGTTGAGCTGTAAGGTTTTTTAGGGGAAGTGGTGAAACCGTTTTCGTGTGAGCTGATTAACTGCATTTGCTAAAACAGCTTGCCTCCACCTGCCGGTCGTTTATCTTTTTTGCTAAAACAGCTTGGGTCCACCTGCCGGTCGTTTATCTTTTTGGTGCAGCCGTTCCATTAAGTGAGGGAGGCTGGGGGCCCCAGTCCTCCTCACTTAACGGGACGGTCGTAAAGGGCAGGATCCATACATAGGGAGGGGGGGGGGGGCAGGGCGGCACGTAAATCCTCACTTGGGTATTAAAACCTTAAGGCCCCAATAGCCCACATATCTCAACAACCCTTACTACCAACAGCCCGCCGGTTGTAATTAATGCTTGTACCCCCAAACTCAGAGCCTAAAATAAATAACACAGAAGATGAAAACCATTAACCTTCAAGCCCTACAGCAATACCCCTAAACTCAAGCTTGCCGGTCGAGAAGATCATCCTGACGCCATGGGCCGGATGCCCCAGTATGGGGTTTGGGGTTTAAGTTAGGCTAGTGGTTCAGGGTGTTTTAGTGTGGTCGGTCGAGTGATTTTTTGCGTTGTTTGGATCGGGTGTGGGTTAAAGGATGTGGTTTCGGATTTGCTGGTAAGGTTGGAGTTTGCATTTGCTTCGGATTATTTAGGATTGGGTTTTTTAGGTCGGTCGGCACCCTGAACCCTAAGGCCCTAAGCCCTAAGTCCTCAAACCCCCCTCGTCGGTCACGTTCGTGATGCAGCAGCTGGCCGGTCGACTTCGGTCCCGGTGCTGCTGTTGCTGAGTTGAGCTTGCCGGTCGACTTCGGTCCCGGTGCACTCCTGGGCTTGCCGGTCGACTTCGGTCCCGGTACTCAGGCATGGCACAGAGCTCGCTGTGTGACTCCGGTCCGCAGTGCTTTGTGCCACATCGCTTGCCGGTCGACTTCGGTCCCGGTGCACTCCTGAGCTCGCCGGTCGACTTCGGTCCCGGTACTCAGGCATGGCACAGAGCTCGCTGTGTGACTCCGGTCCGCAGTGCTTTGTGCCACATCGCTTGCCGGTCGACTTCGGTCCCGGTGCACTCCTGAGCTCGCCGGTCGACTTCGGTCCCGGCGCTCAGGCACGACACAGGGCTAGCTGTGGGACCCCGGTCCACGGCGCCCTGTGTCACATCGCTTGCCGGTCAACTTCGGTTCCGGTGCACTCCTGAGCTCGCCGGTCGACTTCGGTCCCGGCGCTCAGGCACGACACAGGGCTAGCTGCGGGACCCCGGTCCACGGCGCCCTGTGTCACATCGCTTGCCGGTCGACTTCGGTCCCGGTGCACTCCTGAGCTCGCCGGTCGACTTAGGTCCCGGCACTCAGGCAGGACACAGGGCTAGCCGTGGGACCCGGGTCCATGGCGCCCTGTGTCACATCGCTTGCCGGTCGACTTCGGTCCCGGTGTGTTTGTGCAGGGCCTGCAGGACGCGGATTTTTGCCGGTCGACTTCACGTCTGCAAACCACCGCCTGAGGCCTGACCTATGGTTGGTCACGTGTCTTGTCGGTCGCGACGAGGGTGGCTTGCTGGACCCTCAGTTGCAATGTGCAGCCGCAAGACAGAAAGCTCTGCTCGCCCAGGCCACCATCAATCGAGCACGGTTTGTCTGTGTGGCTCTGAGATTTTGGGGGCAGCCGGTCAGTCGAGCCGATGATGCACAGACAGACACAGGCCCATTTTGTCGTCTTCTGCCTGCCGGTCCAAGCTTGGCCCTGAGGTCATAGGTTGTCCCTTCTTCACATTCCAGATACCAGATGTAAGCTCGTGCAGGGCTCCTTGCTGGAGGAGGACATTGACTGCTGGGGGCTGAGGTTTCGAGTCACCCAGTTGTGTGACTCCTGACCTCTCTTAGTCTTGCAGGCGCTTCTCATCGCCTAGCCGGTCGCCAGCTGGGGTTTGAGGTGGTACGTTGTCCCTGCAGCTCCAGACTCCAGATGTAACGTAAGCTTACGCAGGCTTGCTTGATGGTCGATGGCATTATCAGTGCTGGGGGCTGAGGTTTTTTTAGTCAGCAATGTTTTCTGACCTACGATGCTGATGCAGGCTCGTCTGGTCGCGTTGCCGGTCGATGCTGGGGCCTAAGGTAATAGGTTGGCCGGTGAGTTCCAGATGTAAGCTTGGGCAGGCCTTCGCCGGTCCGGGAGGTGAGCTGGGGGCTGAGCTTTGGAGTCATGATTATTATATCTCGTGCATATTCTCGCCCAGGTTCCTGTGATTTTTCTGGCCGAGTTGCCGGTCGGTGCAGGAGCTGAGCACAAAGATGCTTTCAAGTTTGTGCTTGTCGGCTTTATGTCCTTCAGGTGCTGGAGGGAGCATCTCGCATCTCGTGATGCGCCGGTCGTCGACAACGTACCGGCTGAGGACTCTGTGCTTTGCAAGTGAAGTGCTCCACAGCTTTACTCGCAATTGCCGGTCACCAGCCACTTCTGTCAAGTGTGCTGAACACATGGTTGGCAGCCAGGCGACATGAACATAACGTCGGTCAGCATTGAAGTGTGTGTTGTGTTTCACATTGTAATAAGTAGTGCCCTCCATTCACGTGTTGGTCGCCATGGCAGATGCCGATGATGAGGATAGGAAGAAGGACAAGAAGGGCGACGACAAGGCCAGGGACAGGAAGACGGTCGGCAGGCACAAGAAGGACAAGAAGGGTGACAAGGAGGCCAAGGACGAGAAGCCGGTCGCAAAAAAATCCAGGAAACAGGTCAGGGAGGAGAAGAAGAAGAAGAGATCAGCCGAGGCGGTCGCAGAGCTCCTGACTGAGGTGTCTGAGGAGGGCGATACCGAGTCGGTCGGCAAGGCGGATGTTGAGCCGGCTGAGCCTGCAAGTGGCAGTGCTGCTGATCAGCCGGTCGCTGAGCCTGCAAGTGGCAGTGCTGATCAGCCGGTCAAAAAGAAAGGCAGCAAGTTCCAGACGCCTGACCCCAATGTCGCTTGGCTAAACTAGCTTGTCGGTCGATTCCAGCTGACTGACAGACTGTGTCGTGTCTGTGCAACTAAGAGCCGGTCCCAGCAGAAGAAGCGGACCTTCATGGAGTTTTGCTTCGAGAAGAAGAATAACAGGAAAACCACGAAGCCGGTCGATGATTGCGAGGCTTGGCTTGCAATACCACATGTTGTCATCAGGTGCAGTTGAGGTGCAGTTCAGGTGCAGTTCAGGTGCAGTTCAGGTTTCGAGATTGTATACATTGGTGCTGTTCAGGTGCAGGTCAGGTGCAGTTCGGGTGCAGTTCAGCTGTGTATATCTTATGTTGTGTGTGTCAAGATGTTGATTTGTGCAGGAACGACGTGGCCTTGGCGGCTTTATGCCTTCTATGCCTTCTATGCCTTCTATGCCGCCGGTCCGCCCGGCGTCGTCACTGCCGCCTCTCCTTCCGCCTCCACTTCCGCCGTTGCCACCTTTGCCATTGCCCTTCCCGTCGGTCCCTCCGCTTACGCCTATTCCTCAGCCTCAGCCGCCGGTCGATGCTTCTGGAACAGTGCAGATGGCCCATTCAGATCTTCGGCTGATTTATTATTTAGTTGGTTGACTGACTGATTATCCTTGACCTGAAGACCTGTTTGTATGATTGGCCGGTCGAGAACAACCGAGATCTCAGACCTGCTCAAGAAGCAGGAGTCGTTGCAGGATCAGCTGGTCGCATGGAAACAGATCAGCTTTCATTGGAAGGAGGCAGTACCTTTCACAGCAGCTATCATAGTGTCAGCTGTGTTGGGCATTGGGTGAACTTGGAATTGATAACGGTCGGTGCTGTGCCACTTGGCCCAAGGCATATGGTCGGTCGCCGATGTGGCAGGCAGAGAATGTGGAGAGTCGACTGACTGGCGGTCCTGGTGCCACTTGTCTGTGTGAGGTGTCATTTGTAATGCTTCCGTCGGTCATATACGAAGTCCAAGGTTGAGCCACCTGCCCGTCATCAAGGAGTCGCTGCTCAACGTTCCACCAGTCCACTGCCTGGTGCTCAACGTCCCGCCGGTCCGGCGCAGCCGTTCACTCCTGCAAGGCCCAATCCAGCCGCTGTGCAGCAGCAGCAGCCTCGGCCGGTCAGTGCGCAGCAGCAGCCTCCCATGATGGCCCCTGCGCAGCAGCAGCAGCAGCAGCCTCGGCCGGTCAGTGCGCAGCAGCAGCCTCCCATGATGACCCCTGCGCAGCAGCAGCAGCCTCGGCCGGTCAGTGCGCAGCAGCAGCCTCCCATGACGGTCCCTGCGCAGCAGCAGCCTCCCATGACGGTCCCTGTGCAGCTCCAGCGGCCGGTCGGTCATCCACAAAGCTTCGGCCCTGCCAATATTCCTCCAACACCTGGCCGCCCACAGCGGTAGTGAGTGGTGGGCCGGTCGACTGAACTGGTTTCCAGGATGCCCTCAGGTCCCTCCTCTAGGCGCTGAGGAATTTCATCGCCGCCTCGAGGAAGGATTTGAGTGATCCGGGCCGGTCATCTGAAAAAGACGAGCTCGCGTATTATGTACTGCATCCTGACAAACATAGTAGGTTGCTGAGTTGGGATTGCATTGCTTCACCTGCGAGGACAGTGTGCTTCCTCCTTTGGCCATGTTTGCCTTGCCCTTGGACGTCGTGAACAAGTGCAGATTCCAGGATTCCAGCCCATGTAGTCACACAAGTGAGGTCGGTCGCTTGTCGTGGCCTTCCTTGACCAGGCCATTGTAGCATTAAGCGGCAGAAGAGTTCTGTTGTCTTGCTGCTGGAGGTTTGCAGACAGCCGTGCCGTGGGCCTGGATGAGGCCCAGGAGGCCGGGCTCTGCAGCACACGTGTCCACTGGTCGGTCGGCAAGTTCTTGGCTGGCTAGTACCGATCTTCTGCCGCAACAAGGCTCAACAGTACCGAGCATGTGTCCACGGCATGTAAGGACATGTCTCACAGTCACAGTCACAGCGAAGCAAAAGCACGACGGTCATGAATGTCTCCAGCAATGTTTCGAAACATGAAGTGGGTACTTGAGCATCATACCTCCTGCGGACGATCATGACTCTGCCCACGGACGGTCGAGGTGGGTTCGTTTGATTGTTGAGAGAAGAGTTTAGCTGCTATGATTCTGCGGCCGAGGCCAGCCGGTCATTACTGGGCCTACAGAGCCCCCGACTCCAGCATCGACGCCGGTCTCCTTCACTCCTCCAGGGACCTGGACTCCAGATCCGCAAGGTCCCATCCTCCAAACCATCACACACGACCTTGACATGATTGACCCTGCAGGAGTTGCTCAGCCGGTCCATCCTGCCACGCCTCGAGAGCCTGCCACGCCTGAAGGTGTTGCCACGCCATCACACACGACCTTGACATGATTGACCCTGCAGGAGTTGCTCAGCCGGTCCATCCTGCCACGCCTCGAGAGCCTGCCACGCCTGAAGGTGTTGCCACGCCATCACACACGACCTTGACATGATTGCCCCTGCAGGAGTTGCTCAGCCGGTCCATCCTGCCACGCCTCGAGAGCCTGCTACGCCTGAAGAAGGTGTTGCCACGCCGGTTCAAGCATACAATTTGTGTCTGATATGTTTCATGCACAGGTGCCGGTCAGACCCAGACTCTTGGAAGGCCGCCAAGAAGTAGAGGCAGGTGGCAAAGTTGAGTCTTAATATAGGCTGGGCCGAGCCGAGTCTGTTGCTAAGTCTGGGGGGCCAAAGACGACCCTGAGGAGCGACGACGCCTTCCCGGCTTTTGAACCCCATCCGAGAAGGCCCAGGCAGGTCTAGCTATTGTTTTGACTTGCCTGGTTGTGCCTGTTTGCTGCTGGTGTTTGTTGTTGGGGGGCTGGGCTGATGTCGAGGAGCCGAGGCTGATGATGAAGCTGCCGGTCCTGAGTACTTTGATCCTCACGCCGGTCTAGAGACAGCCTCGTTGCGCAGCGTTGCCACCATCGACAGCTTCGACTCCGCCAAGGTGCCGGTCAGAGAGCCGAGGGTGGGGGCTTCACAGAAGGTCGAAAGGACCGCCGCCAGGATGGGGTGCTTCCCCAATGACCCCCTTCCCGGCGGTCGCAGCTCCTCTTCGTCCGGGCCCTCACATGCCGGTCGAACAGGTGACGGAGACGGAGGCAAAGCCGGGCAGAAAGGCGGAAAAGGCGAACCTGCTGCCGGTCGTGGTGATGGCGGAAAAGGCGCCAAAGGCGGTGATGGCGGAAAAGGTGCCAAAGGTGATGCCGGTCGCCCCTGGCCATGGGAACGGCGCGCGCCGCGCAACATTCAGGCCGACGCAGCACATGAAAGCCGGTCGTTCCCGCCACTTTCGCCGGAAGGCTCGGATTCTGACAAAGTCACATGAGTGTCGGAGTGTCTGTCGGTCACAAGTTTAAGTGTTAAGTGAACTAGTAAAGTGGTGTTCTGAATTTTCTGTTGCCCCCTGCAGTCGAGCGGCAGCTGCTGCAGCACTTCCTCTCCAAGATGCCGGTCGCATGTCGGCCTGACTACCCCGAGAACCCCGACAACGACGATGCTCGGCCGTCGAATGACCCTGGCCCGCCGGTCGCAGGAACAACAGGACTTCGAGAAGTCCAAACGAAGGTCCTAGCGAGCTCCCCAGCTGTGTTCATGGTCCTCCGACACCTGGCTGTGGACTGGGCCAGCTGGGCCGAGCCTTGACTAATCTGGCGTGTGTTCATTCATTGCCGGTCGAGCTATTGAGTCTGTGTGCATGTGTTCAGTCATTGCCGGTCGAGCTCTCGAGTCTGTGTGCAGCCAAGAACATGTGTGCTCTGATGGAGACAGAGCACAGCGCCGGTCGGGTGTACGCCCTCATGATCGTCTTCCGGTTGTGCCGCCACGCTTTGTCGTGGGATATGGCGGTCCCACCGATCTGGCAGCTTGCCTGCAATGTGGTGAGTTGATTTGAAATGAAGCTCTTGGTGTCAGTGTGCCGGTCTGATTGATTCAGTCAGGTGGTCGCCCGACCGTGTCATCGCGGCTAACACCCGCGAAAAGATGCATCTCTTGATGCGTGATGTGGAGTGGCGGCTGGGCGACAACGCGAGCCGGTCGTACTACCACAGTAGACACGGACAAGACAGCACGTCGGTCGGCGATATCTTCTTCCAGTCCGACGGTTGCCGGCAGGAGGCCGGACTGAATGGGTTCAGATCAATAACGAAACATTCTGCCAGTGTGTCAGGCTCAGGCAGCCAGACGCCGGTCGGCCAGCCAGGGGCCACCTCCGCGTCGGGATCCACGTCCGCATCCGGACCCTCCCCAGGCTTGACATTCTGTCATTGTGTTGTGTGGTTGTTTGCAGGAGTGTATCATAATCACTTGTCCTGCCAGGCAAGCACATTGCCGACGGTCCGGCAGAGCGGGGAAGACATCATTACAGCGATGTTACGGGTCCACCAAGAGCAAATGAGCAGACCACCTGCGGGTCAGGCCCCGCCCGTACCCAAAGCGTCGTTTGCCGGCAAATAACAAACTCATCTTTAAAATTATTTTAGATATAATATTTATAACTCTGCTGGCTGCTTCTATTAATATCATGCGAGCATGTGCATTTTATCAATTTGCTACGTCCAGCCAAGCCAAGGGCCCCACCAGATCCGCCGGCCAGCGACGACGGATCCACAGCAACTCGTCAATCACAGATCAAGTCGTTTTGTTATGTGTGGTGTGCGCATTCTCACAATGCCAGGAGCAAGGCCATGCTGACGGTAGCAGGGGAGGCAACCAAGCTCCGCAGCAGGACTCATGATCAATTCACCGTCAGTTGGTTTCAATCACACACAAATCCTGGATGGCATCGAAGGACAGCTCGGGCCCAGGCGACGGTCCTGCTTCACAACAGGACTCATGCGTGATTAATGCTCCTTGTGATGTGCCACAGAATTTCAGACTGGATTGCACCGAAGGATGGAAGCTGGGGCCAAGGCGACGGTCAGGCTACGCAGCAGGACACGTGAATGTGCTTGAGTGGCAAAGAAATGAATGCACAGTGTATTGAACCACAGGACGGAACCTGGGGAAGCATGGCCTGGGGACAAAGCGGCGGTCAGGCTTCGTGGCAGGACTTCTCAAGAGTTCTTTTTGAGACAACTCCACCCAATCCGAGGACGCAACCTGGGATTCCTGGGGCCAAGGCGACGGTCAGCCATCGCAGCAGGACTCGTTCAGGTTTCTTTTGAACACTCACTAAATTTCACAGTGGATCATTGCATTGCATCGAAGGATGCAAGCTGGGGACGAGGTGACGGTCGGGCTTCGGCTCGAAGCTGGGGATACTTCAACAATCAGGCTTCGCAGCAGGACCCATGAACGTGCCTTTATATTGACTCATTGAACCGTAGGACCAAACGTGGGGAAGCATGGCCTGGGGGCAAGGCGCCGGTCAGGCTTCGTGGCAGGACTTCTCAAGAGTTCTTTTTCAGACAACTCCATCCAATCCAAGGACTCAACCTGGGATGCCTGGGGCCAAGGCGACGGTCAGCCATCACAGCAGGACTCGTTCAGGATTCCTTTGTCACTTTTGTCACTAGTGGATAACTGATAGCTTCGAATCGAAGGATCCAAGCTGGGGACAAGGTGATGGTCAGGCTACGCAGCAGGACTTGCAACCATGTCTTTCTAGCAGAATGTTATGTTATCAGAGAACTCCGTCGAAGGACGGAAACTGGGATACCTGGGGCCAAGGCGACGGTCGCACATCACAGCAGGACTCATGCATGATTGTTTCCGTGTGTCACAGAACCTCTGGATTGCACCGAAGGATGGAACTTGGGGCCAAGGTGACGGTGGGACATCACAGCAGGACTCATGCGTGATTGCTTCCTTGTCACAGAATCTCTGGATTGCACGGAAGGATGGAAGCTGGGGCCAAGGCGACGGTCGCACATCACAGCAGGACTCATGCATGATTATTGCTTCCTTGTGACGTCACAGAATCTCTGATTTGCACCGAAGGATGGAAGCTGGGGACAAGACAACAGTCAGGCTTGGCAGCAGGACTCATGCATGGTTGCTTCCTTGTCTCACAGAATATCTGGATTGCACCGAAGGATGGAAGCTGGGGAGGTGACGGTGGCACATCACAGCAGGACTCATGCGTGATTGCTTCCTTGTCACAGAATCTCTGGATTGCACTGAAGGATGGAAGCTGGGGACAAGACAACGGTCAGGCTTCGCAGCAGGACTTGTGAACGTGCCTTTGTAGCAGATTGTTTTCAGAGGATTCATTGATTGAGCCGTAGGACCAAACGTGGGGAAGCATGGCCTGGGGGCAAAGCGGCGGTCAGGCTTCGTGGCAGGACTTCTCAAGAGTTCTTTTTCAGACAACTCCATCCAATCCAAGGACTCAACCTGGGATGCCTGGGGCCAAGGCGACGGTCAGCCATCACAGCAGGACTCGTTCAGGATTCCTTTGTCACTTTTGGCACTAGTGGATAACTGATAGCTTCGAGTCGAAGGATCCAAGCTGGGGACAAGGCGACGGTCAGGCTACGCAGCAGGACTTGCAAACATGTCTTTCTGGGAGAATGTTGCTTCAGTGGCTTGACCAGTAGGACGGTTGGGGAAGCTCGGCCTGGGGGCAACGCGCCGGTCAGGCTTGGCGGCAGGACTTCTGAATAGTTCTGTCTGTATCAGAGAACTCCGTCGAAGGACGGAAACTGGGATACCTGGGGCCAAGGCGACGGTCGCACATCACAGCAGGACTCGTGCAGGGTCTCACACAGTTTGAGTGTGGATTAATAAATAATTAATTAGATTGCATCGAAGGACGGAAGCTTCACCGGTCAGCCTTCACACCAGGACTTGTGCAGGGTGTCAGTCACCCAATTTCAGTGTGGATTGCATTGCCTCGAAGGATGGAAGCTGGGGACAACGTGATGGGCAGGCTGAGTCGCAGGGCACATGAACGTTTCTTTGTGCACAGAGTGAAGATCACACAGTTGGTTGATCTAATCGAAGGACGTCGGTCCGGGACGACCCGCAGATCAAGCTTCACACCAGGACTCGTTGCTCATGACATGATTCTGTAGCTGGCAAGGTCTTCTAGTCACGGTGGAGTCTAGCCTCTTCAAAGTGCGGCTCAACAGCGAGGATCATGGAGATGAGCAACAGGACAACTTGTATAGTGCTAGAGTCAGAGTGGCAGCGGAGGAACTTCCGCTGACTAAACAATGAATGTTGCAGGAGGGAAGAGGTCAAGACGGTCATGGCCAGGACTTGTGAACGCGTCCAGAGTTTAAGAGTAGTGTAGGCTGTTTAATTTGAATCTTGGACCTGCAGGACGATGGGAGAGCAGATCCCTTCCAACACCAGTAGGACTCCTGAACATGTGTTTGTACTGCTGGTCGTCGGGGACACATAAGTATAAGATTGCATTGCGAGGGAGGTCTCCACTTGGATTGGAAGCTGGGGTCAAGAGACACGAGTAGTCAGAGTGCATTCACTGTCACAGCTGTGCTTCAACATCGGAGGACCAGCCACAAGACGGTCATCAGCAGGACTTCCGACTGTGTGTGTGTGTGTGTGTGTTTGCGTTCATGTCATGTTGACTGTCAAGTTCCACAAACACCTGACGTTCACAGGATCCCTGATGGGAGCTGCAACAATGGGGTCGTGACCGTGACCTCCAGCAAGAGTCGGTCGCCTGTTTTTTCTGTCGTGTCGTCGTTTGCGACAGCGCTTGCGGGACCGACAGTCGCAGAAGACGGGGCAGCTTCGGTTTAGATTTGTTTGGAATAAGTTAAGTCAGTCAGTCAAGTCTTAATATACCGACTTAGTCAATGAAACTATGCAACACTTCTCATTGAGTTGCCATTAATGGCCACATTCAGAATTCAGCTCTTCAAATGAGAACCTACCGTGGCCGGTCCCGTCTTCAGCTCGAATCGACTCGGATCAGAGCAGAAACTG
>CAJNDT010003924.1:0-267175 GCA_905221615.1 Symbiodinium sp. CCMP2592 | reverse complement strand
AGCTTGACGACGTGTCGGTCGCCCATGATTCCGGCCATCGGGACGTCGATGAGTATCGTGTCCTGGAGTTGTATGAGAAGGTGATTTTGGCCGGTCGTTGGGGCCAGGCTTCGTTGTCCCGACCGAAGCTGAGGCCAGTCGAAAAGTTTATTTTCTCGTGCTTGGTAGTTCACTCTTGGGTTTCGCAGGTATGATCCTGCTGGTCGTCCTATGGCCGCATCTGATGGCCGGTCGAAGCTGGCAGATGGCAAGCACTGTATCGCAGCGTTGAAGATACTTGACGACGTGTAGTTTGTCGGTCCAATTCCACGTTCTGGTGTGCACTGGTTTGTCAGCTGGTCAGAAAAGAGTCGGTCGAAGTCCACGGTTTTCATTTCCCTTAATTTTAAATTACTTTCTGACCGAGGAAAGCTGCTGAGACGGTCGCTCAGTCCGATGATGCAACGCAGCTCGAGTGGTACACAGGTGAGATCAAGGACATTCTGACGGTCGGAATGCGTTTTGATTGCATCAAATTCTTGGATGATGATGATGAGGCCAGGGATGTGCAGTATGACTAGACACTCATGACGGTCACTAGTTACTCCTGTGTCAGGCGGCGGTCAAGCTCTTCTACACCATGGCCCATGAGCAGGAGGCCAACAAGTTGCGGACGACGTCGGTCGAGCACAAGATCAAACTTGTGCGTGCTTATGTCGCCAAAGTTCCTGGCGGTCTGATAAAGGACAGTCGGTCGACCACCTGTTTTGTTGCTGGCCCTGAGTCTCATCTGTCAGGACGCCGAGAACGCCATGGTGGAAATTTTGGGCAAGTCACGCCGGTCAACAATCCACAACTGGTGCAAAGCGACTGCAGTGTTAAAAGAGCCGGTCCTGATCAAGCTGAAGGAGAAGCCCGACCTGCCACAGGGACTTGTTTTCACGAACAAGTACTTCGTCGGTCAAGGAGAAGAGACACGTAACTCGGCGGCATGCCATGCTGTTAGGTTTCCCTGCATTGTTGGTCGCGGAATGCAGTTGGCTCAGGCTTCCTCCTGGAACCCGAGCAGCAGATTGCTGCTCTGCAGCTTTTCTATGACTTCTGTGACGGTCGCGGGACGGTCTCTTCCATACCGACCTTCATGTCTGACTTTTGTGCCCCAATGTTGAAGGCACAGTTGTGGTGTCAGTTGGTCATGAAGAAATACTCGTCGGTCGTGAGCCGCCTACCAGCGTATGACCGCTGTCAGAAGATGCTGTGGAGTGAGCGTGGACGGTCGCGCATTTTGAGGCTTGCTAGCACTATGAACTATAACTGACATTCAGTGCCATGTCTCATTATTTTGGTGATGGGGTTGCCAAGGACGTGCATGCGTCTTGGCGTCGGTCTGTCTGGTGACCCGAAGATCGAGGGCAGTGGCATCCCTGAGTGTGTGTCGGTCCTCCAAGGGTTGAAGAATCTGGCCGCTGGTCGTGCAGTGGATGAAGCCGAAAGTGCTGTGGATGCGGCCAAAGCAACGGTCACAGAGCACAAGCTGGTCGTTGAGGGGGGAGACGACGAGTCTGGGATCTTGGCTGACGACATCACGATGGAGGCCCCACTGGTGGAGAAGGATCCTGTTCTTGAAAAAGCTGAGGAGCTCGGCTTGTCGGTCCGCTCCAACATTCATCTGTTTCATGACATGAAGACCTTTGGTGATGGCTTCGTCGGTCTATGCCGGGCGACGACCCGTGGCGGCATTTACATCGATGAGGCCACGTCGAAGGCCAAGATCATTTTGGGGGACATGGCAGAGTTGTGGAAGGTCGTCACGTCGGTCGTAGATCGGCAACACGTGTCCATGGGCATCTTCTGTGGAAAGCGCCACGACTTAGTGACGTTGGTCGTGAACCTTGGATGGCACAGAGTTCTTTCTAGACTTGTCGGTCGACTGCTGTGCTCAGCGTTGCTTCGGCTCAAGTCCAAAACGGCCGGTCGACCTTCATGGGTCGAATCAGTAACAAAAGCCTCGGGCTGAAGAGGGTGGCAGGGCCCTATGCCCGTTACTGTGCGACGGTCGCCAGGACAGGGACGGTCGACCCTCCATTGAAGCGCCTTCGAGTCAAAACCTTCTTGAAAAACTTAGATCAGAGCCGGTCGCGATGGAAGCAGATGTCAAAAAAGGAGAAACAACCCTTTGTGGACGCGGCGGTCAAGGATCACAGAAAGCACAACGCCCTCAAGAGGGAGCTCGCTCATCCTCCAGTGGAAGTCGACTCGCCGGTCAGAGACCCGAAGCCTGAGAATGATAGTGACCAGCAGCCACCGGTCGATGAGAACCTCGTCAATGAATTGAGGTTCTCCTTTGAAGGCATGGCACTTTCCAGTCGGTCGACCCTGGGACAAGGCGCCCATGGCACAGTTTGCCGCTGTGAAAACTTGATGGGAACGGAGTTCGCAGTGAAGCATCTTGGCTATTCATTTTATTATTAAGGTTCATGTGATTGAACAATCATGAATGAATGAACGAATGATGTCTTTGTCGACTTTGGGTTTAGTGCTGCATCTTGTCATGTCGAGGTTGCCGGTCGGCAGCAGGGACGTGAAGAGGGAGCTAGACGTTCTCCTCAGTCTACGCCACCCAACCATCCTGCATTGTTATGGGCCAGTCATGTCGGTCGACGGAGGTCTCGTGGGCCTTCTTTTGGAGTATGTGCCGGTGACATTGGACGCTTGGCTGAAGACGCAGCCCAAGGCCGCAAAGTGCCCACACAAATGGCATCTGATGGTCGATCTTGCACATGGACTCCAGTATCTGCACTGTCACAAGCTTGTGCACTGTGATGTGAAGCCACAGAACATACTTGTCGGTCCTGCCCCCCATGTTCGAGCCCGCTGGGCAGGGCAGACTTCGGCCTCACTGAGCCGGTCGGGACAGCTGTCTATGGTGACGAGGTGTACTCTGCAGCGTACAGACCTCCGGAGCTTAGCGGGTCACAGGAACCCGGTCGTAGCTTTGCTGTAAGGGTGAGGTTGGCACCCACAGCTGATCTTTGGGCGGTCGGGTGTCTCTTGTTTGCGATCTTCACAACATCGACACTGTGTCATTTGTTTGTCACAGTGAAGGTGCTGTATGACATGTCCTTCATCAATTCCCGAATTGATAAGAACGTGCCGGTCGTCTCTGGCGCTCAAGAAGACATAAGAGCTTTCTTGAAAAAGCTGCCGAACGAGCGACAGCAGCTGAGGCTTTTCATTATTGCTGCAGAGGAGAAGTACAGACACCACGCTGGTCGTTGAACCGCCAGTCGTCGGGTGTCAAATTTCTGTGTGAAGGGGCATGCAGGAAGCCAAAAAAAGATTTAAAGCATCTGCAGTGGCAATCGTGGTCAGTGCAAGTTTTGGGGTGCGACAATCCAATTGGTCGGTCGATGCAACACTACAGCTAAGGAACCAGCTGCAGACGATGATCCCAAACCGTGAGGCGTACGTCATCACCTTCACTGCCGGTCCAGAACAGTCCCGGAATCGTCGACCGACTTACATGGTCTATTCACAGTCGGAGTTGTCGGTCTCTGCGAAGGAGGTGGTGCCGAGCCATGTGACTGTCAACAAATGCCGGTCATTTGCCTATGAGAAGTTACAGATGCGCTGCACCGACTACAATTGTGCCTTTGAATCAAATTAAAAGAATCCTTGAAACTAGACTAATGGCCCCACTGCCCACACTAACCCACACTCCTACTGAGGCAAGCTCAGGCCGTGCAAACCCATGACAGACATGCCGGCCCATCCCACAGAGGACCTTTGTGGGGGGCAGGGCGGCAGGTGCAGGTCAGGTGCAGTCAGGTGCAGTTCAGGTGCAGTTCAGGTGATGAGGTTTTCTATATTGGTGCCATTCAGGTGCAGTTCAGGTGCAGTCCAGGTGCAGTTCAGGGTTTGATGTGGACGTCATCAATCACTTTACTGAATCTGGGAGGAGTTGCCGGTCAGTGACCAAGAGCAGCCAGAGGATAGCAAGACGTTGGACACCACAGAGGAAGCCGGTCCTGACACACAGGCGGTCGAAGCGTCCGTCGACAAGAAGTATCCTGTGGATTTGTGGTTGGTGGCCAAATGCTGGGATCACCATGCGTCGGTCGTGCGAGAAGTCTTCCGTGGTGATCAGTGCAGGTGGATGGCGGTCTCCACACGCACAGCCCATCCTTCCATCTTCGTTGGGGTCCAGTCGGTCGTCTCCACAGTCATAGGTATGGTTCGTGGGCCGGTCGAGCATCTTGCCGACAAAGCATGAAACGTGTGTCAACCAAAAGCTTTTCGCAGGAATGCATGTTAAGCTCAGGCACTCCATGGCACATGGCCGAGTCTTGCTCGACGACATGTGCACCGCCCTGAAACTGGATGAAGCTAGCCGGTCATTGAACTTGAAGCGCAAGGTGACAGACATCCCGTGTGTGCCGGTCTTTAACCCCTATGCAGCAGAGGGCTCAGTGTTCAAGCTGTTGGAGATTCCGGTCGAGAGCACCTGGCGAAATGGTGTTTTGGCTTGAGTTCTGACCTTCATGTCATGCATTGATCGATTATGATAGGACGTGTGCAATTCCGAACTGAGGTATCAACAAGTCGGTTGCCAACTACAATGACATGGAGAAGAAATGCAACGATCTCACACATGAGGAGCTGGTCAAGTATGACCTGGGATTGTCGGTCATCGACGGTCATGTTGCACTCATCACGACTGTCCCTAAAAAGGAGGGGGACTTGATATGCACATGCAGTGCTTTGCATTTCGACAACATGGCAAGCCTCTTGTCGGTCGTGAACTCCGACAAAGTGAACCTCGCCAAGAATCCTGTGCTCAGGACGGACTGCGTCGGTTTGACAGAGGATCGCTCCTCGTCGGTCTGGTCACTGTTAATTGGGGCTGCGTCACCCCGCTCAGTAAAGCCGCAAAGCGAGCAAACGCGGCCTTCAACTTTGACATCAGCCAGGGCGCCTCTGACGGTCTCATCGCATTGGTCGTCAAGACACGGAATGGGTGTGGCATTGCTGCAAAGTCGGTCGTGTCGGTCGACCTGGGTCCAGACTATGATCCGCCACCTGGCTGCGATAGTTAGGTTGCTGTCGAGTCCATTGCTTGCTGATGCAGCACGTTTATTATTACTCTGACAGGTCACAAGCCACGCCGGTCGAGCTCGCTGCCAGCAAGAAGCAGTTCATGGATAAGTGGTTTCAGGAGCCTGTGAATGAGGCGCCGGTCAAGGAAGAGACAACAGTGGAGCCAGCTGGCAAAAAACCCCGAACCTCAGAGGCCAAGGCCAAGCCTTCGCCGGTCGCACCGGCTCCGGTCACTCCGGCTCCCGCTACTGGTCCAGTGCCGGTCGACAAGCCAGCCCCGTCTGCTGCAGCTGAGACTTCGCCGCCGGTCGTCAAAGCTGATGTAACAGCCCCGGAGCCGGAGCTGAACCCTGCGTCGGTCGCCAATTTCATCGTGGGTGATGCCACGTTTCGCTTGGACTTGCAGAACTTGAGGATCCTTTTGCCGGTCGGAACCTCCACCAACAAGAGGCTGCCTCCAGGCACAATTGTGTACACTCTGGATTGCAGCGCCGGTCGTTTCCGCAAAAACTCCAGTGCTGTCGGTCTGGAGTACAAGCTGACCTCTTCGAAGGACAAGGTCATTGTCAATGGGAAGCAAGTGACGGTCGCAGACGCGGTCGCCAGCCTCAAGTCGAACTCCGTTTGGGAGCACATCCCGCCTTCCTTCACCCAAGGTTCCCTCCCATCGGCCGGTCTGAAACCTAACCAGCAGATGGTTTGGGTTCCAGGAGATGACGCGTCGGTCGTGATGGCCCAGCTCAACAAGGCCACGGATGCTTCTTGGAGGTGGGTGATGAAAAATGGCAGCAAAGGGAGTCTCACGCCGGTCAAAGCTTGCCTAGTGATCGACAAACAGCTGATCATTCCCGGCAAGCCGGGACATCTCGGCTTGCTTGTCGGTCGCGAAGTCGGTCACTGAAGTCGGTCGCTGACAACTATAACTATCCGCATGTTAAGTCTGCCATCGGGGATAACCCGTCGACAGAATTGTTTTCCCACTTCACGCGGATTTTTTGCTGATTCGTCGTCCGACGGTCGACTCTGCCATCGGGGATAACCCGTCGACACAATTGTGTGCACACTTTGTGGAGTTTTGCTGATTCGTCCGACGGTCGACTCTGCCATCGGGGATAACCCGTCGACAGAATTGTTTTGACACTTTGTGGAGTTTTGCTGATTCGTCCGACGGTCTGGGGCTCTGTGGCAGCATCAGAAAAATGGTTCATGGTGGAAGATGTGTCGATTCTGATTCTGATGATGACACCACAAATGTCATTTCACCCTGCTCAGGTTCTCTGTCCGATGACAGTGGAGAGCAGTTCCATCCCCGCTATTTGCCCAGACCCCAGCTTTTCATTCAACTGGCAACACTTGCAGAGAGGACAATTCAAGAGCCAGTATCAGACTGGAGGTGCACAAAATGTTCTTGACTTCGCGCATCATGCCAGCCGGTCGCCAAGGCCTTGCCAGGGTCCCAGCATCCATCACATTGAGACTAAGAGCCGTATTGTGAGATGTGAAAGGTGAAGCTGAGAAAAGTGTTCTTGGACTTTGCACAGTTTCTCAGTCAGTCACTCAGCCAGTACTTCCCAGTGTTTGTGAGACAGGCAACCGAAAGTGCTTGATGCAACTGTGCCTGGACGTCATCTCATTCTCCAGAACTGACAGACATGAGGAATCAGTAAAGCAGTTTGGCCAGCACACCTCACCCAAAACGCAACCCATGAACCTTTGCTGGGGTAGAGTTGATCGCCATCCATAAGAGCCATGTCTGACGGAGCCATGTCTGACGAGGAGTTTGTGCCTTCTTTAAGGTCAGAAACCTCCGAGTCGGTCGCTTGCACACAAAACTTTGATTCCTCGTCAGCCGATGCTGCATCCGAACCCAGTGTTTCTGACAGCGAAGCCGAAATGCCGGTCGAAGATGAAGTCGACGGTCGCCTTTGGCGACCAGGGGAGAACTGTGGTACGTTCGTGGACAGACATGCTGCCTTGCAAGGCCAAGGCCAAGTTTTGTCGGTCAATGTCATGACCAACCTTCAGCGCTGCCCGAAAGACGTCTTGTCGGCCGTGATGAAATACATGCCGGTCAGGCTGGGTCTTCCAAATCCAATATTTTATAGATTTATCAATTATCATCTGCATTATTTCAGTTAACTAATTTAAGTAATTGATTCAATACAATAACTGCTGCCTGAAAGGAAGTTTGCTGGCAAATCACTGGTCGAAAGGGTAGCAGCAGCTCTATTGGGTTTGGGAACCACCAGCGTAGAACGATCCATGCAGAGCCGGTCGAAGCTTGAAGAGTTTGAACGCGAGAAGCTCAAAGAGAAAGAGAAGGAGGGTATACAAAGGAAACAGAAGGCCGTGTCGGTCGACAAGGAGCTGTCACTGGACACAGTAGTCGACATTTGCCTTTCCAACGCATCCGAAGGCCGGTCCTTCCTCTCTTTTGAAAGAGATGCCGAGAGGAACCGCCGGCGTGGAGTGCAATTGGGCCATTGGCCTTGCAGCCGGTCGTTCTGCCGCGAGGTGGAGTTCTATGCCGCCAGGGCATTGCAGAATTTGGATGCGATGGATTTTCAACGGCTGGTCGTTGGCCTAGGCATTCCCAGCGACTTCTGTGCTTTGCCGCCAGATTAGACAGTCGATGCTGCAACTGTGTGTGTGAATCAGTGATGTGGCTCATCTCACTAAGCAAGGTGTCATGTTGGACTCCATCTCCATTGGCAAAGAACAAATGCTGAAGCGGGACAATGTGTTGCTGGTCGGACTGTCGGTCGTGAGCCAAAGCACAGGCTTCCTCTTCATGTCCAAAGCATCATGGCACTAGCCGGTCACCTTTGTGTCTTCTATCTATTTTTTCACAGAATAAATTAACAACTAATAATTTGCCACAGGTCGTGCTTACACACCGATGGTTGGCGGGAAGACTTTGGGTGTCGGTGATCATGCAGGCCCACAATTGAAGAAGGTCGCGTTGGAGATTCTGGAGGAGCACCCTGCCCATTTTAGCAGCCGGTCACTGGCGGCATCTTTAGCCATGGTTGTCGGCGATGGCGCCAATGCCATGGGTGGTCGGTTGGCTCGGCACAAGAGCACAGCTTCGGCGGAACTGATATGGTCTGAAGTTTTCAATTCTGTTTGGGATGGAGACCCTGTGCCGGTCATGACGGACTGGGGCCTGATGCACCGTGAAGCATAGCTACAAAGCAATAGTTGTGATAATCAAACGATATGTTCAATTGTAATATGTACACACTGTTGGTCGAACTACGAAGGAACAAACCGCACTGGATCGGGCAATCAAGTCTGTCGATGCAGCTACAGAAGTTATGGACATCGTATCTGTTTTGGACAAGACCTTTTTCATGGGCGACGGTCGGGCCTTGCTGCGAGGAGTTTCGAAACAAATTGGTGAGCCGGTCGGCACCCTGGGAGCACCTGGCGGAACACGGATGTTTGTATTTTTCCGTTTGTCGCTTTTGAAGAATTTCAGGCCGGTCGTCACCGCTATGCATGCAAGACTGGCTTGGAAGCAGCAAAAGCACGGAGCCCGAAGTCTGAGAAATTTGATGGACGTCGGTCGCCGTTTGACAGACGTGAGCTTTGTGGTGTTCCTATCTTTCTTGGAAAACTTCATGCCGGTCGCCTTCGAAGCTTTTTCTCAGGTGGCCCAAAAGGCTGTCGAACCTTCAAAACTGCAAGCAAGTGCAGAGAGATCGCTGCAGTACGCCAGACGAGCAAGCACCTCCATCGACAGACTGAAGACCTACGTGACGGTCGCCACCTTGTTGCGCCAGCACTGTTCCAGCAAGCAGATCATGCAGTTTCTTGCAGCCCTTTGCTACACACCAGCTGGTCGCTTTTTGCCAAAATTTCTTCCTGGAATCATGAAGATAATGCATGTACTGCCGCCAGAGTTCTCGTCGGTTACATTGCACACCAGCAGAGAGCCGTCGGTCGAATACTATTGCTTGGGCCCACATTGCCAATGTCTGGGCAGGGAGAAATATTCTGAGACGAGGCCGAGGCCAGTTGTGAACTGGGATGGACCACGTGGAACCCGTGAGGCGTGACATGCTGATGTTTCTGGTCGGGCGGTCGGAGTTTTGGTGTTACTTCATTCATTCTCTTCGTCTGTCTCAGAGAGATGAAGCCCCTGCCGCCCAACCTTAAATCATTAAACATGAAACACACCCTTCAAGGTGCGTGTGCCGGTGTGGGCTGACGGTCGAGCTTCGTTGCAAGATGACTTCTACGAGCCACGTGTTCAGTTTCGTAGTCGAACACGGCAGCTTGGAAGACAAGAAGCTCGTCGATTTCGTCAACATTTGTGGGAGGATCGGACCGATGGTTGCGAACACGCAGAATCCACTTGGGCACAGGCCGGTCGTTGTGTATGCAAATGGCGGTCGCGGTGTGTCATCCCAGAGAAGGTTTATATCGTGCACCATGATGTGATTCAAGCACTGGACAGTGCAAAGACGCTCGCCGGTCGTGCCACAGAGGAGATGTCGCAAATTCTCGGGCCGGTCGGTGTCAATGATGATGTCTTGCAGATCCGGTCCAATGCAATGATTGCGTTTGACTGGGAAGGGTTGATCGGCGGTCAAGCCCAACCTCGGCACGGAGATGCTTTCCTGAAACTGTATCAGGCACTCAGGCCGGTCCTAAGGCACACACTTTGGCCCACGGGCCCTGGGTTTCAAGGTGTCGAACATCGATGGGATTTGCCGGTCGAAGACATGAAGGCACAATATAGACTGTTCCTTTCTCGTGTTCTTGCAGCAGCATTTGGGAAGGACTGTCGGGTGCCGCCGGTCATCAGAGCAGAGGCTAAATCATGGTTTTCCGTTACTGCTTGCACTGTGCGGCCGGTCATGGTCTTCTCCGCTGTGGCGGCCATCGTGCAGCAGAAAATGCCCTATGCTTCAAGAGCTGGACAGCTGTATTGTGCGTCTGTCGTTTCACTTTGTTTGGGATCGTACCAACAGCAGCAGCTGCCTATGTCTGCGTATGAGACTTTCCAGGTTGCCAGCGACGGTCGCTTGCAATATTCATTCAGTTGTAATTATTTATTAGTAAAGACATGATCAGTTAATACAGGTTGGAGTGGAGTGTTCTGCATGATTGTTGGAAATGGAATGCAACAGCATTTGGTTTGTGTTTCCCTTATCATAGTTCTGAGGACTCGCGCAGGTCGGAAGTCTCACTGTAAACAGACGGAAACGCAGAAAGACAGGGGCGGTCATAGTTCCCACAAAGGGACTCGTGGCGGTGCTGCCACCGGTCTGCATTTCAGATTCAGCCTAGCCAAGATCCCAGACTTCCTTTGCTGACAATATATATGCGTCCATATCTATTGTCGGTCTGAGGAAGTCTGGTATCTTGGCTAAGCGCTTGGTGGTTGTGACCGAAATGAAGGTCTCGGTTGATTCTGTGGCAATCGCTAGATCCTTGGAAGCACATCCTTGGTTTACAGTTGGTCGATGCAGAACAGACCCAAAGTGCTGGCATGTCGGTCGCTTGCATCATCGTACTCGGCTGCTGGCAGCACCTGAAGCTGCCATCGAGCGCCTGGGTTCCATAATGAATTACCAGTACGATGCCTGTGCTGGTCTTACCCCGGCACAGGCGGTCGATCGCCTGCTCTTGGATCTCTGGAAACACATAGTAAAGTATTTGTTTAGTTCTAGTGTTGATTCATCAATTATTCAATGTATTTTTGATTAGACAGAGAAAAACACGAGCCTGAAATTGCCTGTCTGAGGCCCAAGGTGGGCTGCACATGCTGGGCTCGGACCGCGATGAAATCCTCAAAGCTGCAGTCTGCCGGTCGATCATGTCGGTCCGCAAACGAGCCCGAGGAGGAGGACCCACTGAGCAGATCCGCCAGAAGAACAATGCTGTGCGTCTGTCTGGACGGTCGTTTGAAGAGCTTTCTGGGCACAGCCGTCAGGACATGGCAGAACTGCTGGATCCACTGCTCCCACAAGACATCGATGGTGGATTGTCGGTCGTCTTGAGGAACATTCAGCAGCAACATTCTTCGTCATTGCCGTGTGATCTTCCTGATGTTCTCCAGCAAGCTGTGCAGAAGGCGGTCGTTGGCGGGTCATCAGCCTGCACATAGTATTAGTTTATTATTTGACTCAATCATGACATGTACTAATCAAATGTAAGGAATCAACTTAATTGTTAAAAAAATACAACTCTACAGTATTCAAGTTGACTGGAAGGACCAGAGAGCCAAGGAAAGTGCAACTGCTGCCAACCTCAGTGCAGGTCCTGCACGCTCAGCAGAAGTCGGTCGCCTCCTCTGTTATGAGAGACTACTTGAAAGAGTGGCTGGAATCAGAGGATGGCAAGAAGTACCAAGCCAGTCGGGCTAAGCTTTGGAAGTGAGCTGGTCGCTGCTGAGAAAAATGCCGACGATGTTGTGAACACTGCATTTGTGTACCAAGATCTAGCTCGGTCACTTTTCGAGTGAGTCACGTCACCCAGGCCATGACTGGATCGCCGGTCACTGCTGCACAAAGGACTGGGCCGTGTGTTGCATATGAAGCACTAGCTCGGTTGGTGATCATGTCTTTTGCAAAGCACCAGGCCATCATGGTGCCCAAGCTGCAGAACCATTTTGCTGTCAGCAAAGTGGTTCTTCAGGTTGGGCACTAGGTGCTTCAGTGGTCTCGTCGGACCCCCAGCTGTTTGTTTGCTGCACTCCTCCTGATTTCTCTCACATGTTATCTTCAGTCAAGCAGGCCGGTCAATGCCATAAGATGAAGATCCGAAGCAACCCTGGCCCACGACTGTCCGGCACTGCCGGGCGATCGTGGATCCGAGTTGCTTTGCATCTCCAGCTGGTGGCATGTTGGAAGCTCAGACCTTCTTTAGTAACCTGACCGTCCTGTGATTAGCTCGTACAATGACAAAGAATCAGAGCTCATGTGGCCCAGGCCGTGGTTGCCGTGCTGGTCGCTGCCACTGAAAGAAAGACAACGAGGCGATGTGTAAGCCCTTTGTCGGTCGATCACAAGGCGATGCTGTCACGATGGCATGGCCTTCTGCTTGACTCTGTCTGAGTGACTTGCCAGCTGTGCTTCAGCTCTTATAGCATCATCGACTACACATCACTTAGAGAGTTTCTTGCAGCCGTGGTCGTGTCAGGGAGCAACAAGCCTTGGGACTGAACAAAGCCATTGCACGGCAGCATCAGCGTATCATCATACCTATAATATACATGAGAACTTCACTTGAGACTAGACTTTAGACATGGAGCAGATGGAGCTCCTTTCGGAGTCTGAGTCCATGTCGGTCGACCTCCAGATATGTTCAGACAGCGAAAGCTTGAAGAGCTGGTCGCCGGATGAGAGTGGGTCGGAGTCTCTTCCGGCGTCAGATATGCCAGATATTGACGTGGACCAGGCAAATGCGACGCCGGTCGCAAATTTTGGCAGCGGCATGGCAGGTGCCAAGCAGTGGCCTGAGATCACGATGATTGCTTTAAGTCGTATTTTGTCGGTCAAGCAACTTCAAGGCATGGCTGTTGTGAAACCCATCGATTAAGAACCGTTTATTAATTATTCTTGCAATCGTCATAATGCTAATAAGTTATCATTATCAGAGCAATAGTAATAATAATCGTTATCAGTTTCTGAGCACCCTGACCAGGTTCCATGCTGGCTGGCCCAATCCGTGTCAGTACACATTTCTCAGGTGTTGGATGTGCTGAGCAGGCGGTCGAGCGTGTGCACAAGGCCTTCCAAGAACTTCTTCTGTGTAAGTTCACCACGCGGGCGGTCGCCAAGAGATCGACGCTGCAGTTCGTGTCTGCGTGTGACGTATCACGGGCCTGCCAGAATCTTTTGATGGGTCGGTCGGAGCATGTCTTTGGAGATATCAGGGATGCCTTTCCGACTCTGGAAATGCTAGGTCCTGACCGGCCGGTCGCAGAGCGGTGGGCGCTGGCCAAGAGAGCAGCTGCCAACGTCCCAAGAATATGTCGGTGTCATGTTGCATGCCGGCCACCACCCGTGACGGTCGACATCAGCGGTAGCCCATGCCAGCCATGGTCGAGAGCTGGACAGAAGAGGCGCTGGACCGACGGTCGGTCTGACCTTCTCCTGCTATGGGCAGCCCTTATGTTGAAGCACGAGCCGCCGGTCATACTGCACGAAAACGTGTCTGGCTTTCCCACGTCGGTCCTGGAGGATCTCATGCAGGAAAAGTATGTCATTCATCACTTGCGGGTCGAGCCACACCATGTGGGCTTCACCTGTGTGAATCGACCACGGGTATATTCCGTGCTAGTACATCGGTCGAGAGCGTCGGTTGCCGATATCCCGACGGTCTACCATTTCGTGACAAGCTTCTTCAATTCCGTCGGTGGTGGACTGTCCATCAGAGATTGTTACATAGGGTCGGTCGAGGAGACTCTAGAAGAGGAGAACTTCTGTCGCAGAGCAAAGGGTTTAGACATGGTGCAGACGCCAAGCCGGTCGTGGGAATGTCTGCTGACTGAGCAGCAGCAGAAATACTTGGCAAAGTACCGTGAAACTTGGCAGCAGTGCCGGTCTGACAAAGAGCAGGAGCCGGTCTTTGATCTCAGCCAAAACCCTGCACGTTTCCTTAAGATGACTACAAAAGATGGTCGCTTGCCAACTTTCCGCACGAATACGAAAATTTGGGTGGATGGTTTGAGCCGATGGCTTCTGCCGGTCGAAATGGCAGCAGCAATGGCAATGAACTATGGGGTCCTGGGGCAGCCCAACCGACAGCAGGTCGGCAACGGAATGCATGTGGCCAACTGTGGAGTAATGTTGGCGGTCGCCTTGGCCTGTACGCGTTGAAGAACAGTGCGGTTAAAAAAAATGCAGTGTGGTGCAATGCCCAATATCTGATTGGCACACTTGCTCCATGATTCATCCTGTGCCACGTCGGTCGTGCCTATTTTCAGTCAATCTTAATTAATGTCGTTTGCTCATTGCCAGGCAGACGTGGTGAGCCCTCCTCTGAGAGCAGGTCGACCAGGTGGATGACATGGTACGACCATGCCGTCCAAATGGTCCGTGGCTGCTGGTTGGAAGACCAGACACAGTGCCGGTCCTTCAGCTTCGCTGAATCTTCACTTTGCGTGCCTCCTGAGTGTACAAAGGAGTTCTGGAGCCGTGGGGCAGCTCGAATGCGAATCCCTCTGAGAGGTGTTCGCATTGGAGCTGCCCCACGGTTCCCAAGCAGCTCAACGAGAAGGCTCTGTAGCCTACAGAGCCTTCTCGTTGAACTGCTTGACCGAGCATGTTCGACATGCTGATGTCAAGGTCATGTCATTGAAAAAGTTGAGTTCATGTTATAGGCGTTGTTTTCACACAGCCGGTCCATCATGTGGCTGGACGATTGGGCCAATCGTCTCAACCACAAGCCGATGGACCGGCCGCCAGGTTCGGAGATGGCCTTGACAACGGTCGTAGACATTGAAGCACTGGGGTGTGACCACATCGCTTGCCGGTCGACTTCCGTCCCGGTGCATTCCTGAGCTCGCCGGTCGACTTCGGTCTCGGCGCTCAGCTTGCCGTGGCCTCATGGTGGAGCGCAAACGAAACAGTATTTTAAGTTCATGGTGTTAGGCGTTGTTTTCACTCAGCCGGTCCATCATGTATGTGGCCTTGACGGCGTCAGTGCAGCCCAGAAGAAAAAAAAGCTCGAGGCTCGAGCTCTTTTTTCTTCTGGGCTGCACTGACGCCAGGTCCCTGCTCAGCTTTGCCGTGGCCTTATGGTGGAGCACATTCAGTGGGAATCCCACTGAAGGTACTCCACCATACGGCCCCGAGCTAGGAACTCGATTGTGCAGAATCAGGCGGTCGACTGCTCAAACCGTGGAAGTCGGTTGTGCGGAAAAAGGCGGTCGACTGCTCAAACCGTGGAAGTCGATTGGGCGGAAAAAGGCGGTCGACTTCTCAAGCCGTCTAAGTCACGACCCTGTTTTTTGGTTTATGCCAAAGTCGTACAGCTCAACCCTGTGAGAGAGAGAGATATTCATTTCATATATTACGTGTAGCACACACTGCACACACTTGTTTGTGCGAAATGACAACTTGCAATCTCACCTTCACACCGAATCGGTCCGTGGATGTACTCGATGGATTCTTGCGAACTTGTTTATGTACCGTTGCGATTTTGGCATAAGCTTCGAAAGCTTGAGCTACATCTCGGACGGGATCAGCAGGTTCGAGCACGTCGAAGAGTCTGACTTTTGGGTTAAACTCGACTTGCCCCTCTTAGCCTTGACTAGTCGAGCCGCCAAGATCATTGGCGACATTCACTTCGCTTCTTCAATTGGCCTTTCCGATATGCCCGAAATCGGCAGACTACATGCACGATTGAAGCACATTGTGCAGTAGGATCTTTTCCTTCCGAGCGAGTGGCGTTCGCCTGCGATGGGAGGACGCGACTATGACCGATGGGAAACAGTCGGTCCTCCCCAGAATTACCGCTCACATTCCTGTAACGAATGATGAACTACGAATCGACTTCACTGAAGATCGATCGATACGCAGACGTACGCCACCGTTGCGGAAGCAGGTGGAAAAGAGTCTGCTTGCACCAGGGATTTATGGTTCTCCGTGTGAGATAGTCGTTGTCATAATATACGTTATAATATATATATATATATATATATATATAGATATATATATATATATATATATATATAGATATACATATATACTATATACCATTCATAGCATATTATATCTCTCTCCTCTGTCTCTCTCCGTCTCTCTTCCTTGTCTTTCCAGTGGCTACACCAGGCCAGATGGCCAGGTCTCCGCAGGGGAGCTTCTCCGAGCCATGCTCCAGTGGCACGTCGCGGGAGCCTCATGTTCCTGGTGACCTGCCAGAGTGGGTGTCGGGTTTAGGGCCTTACTCTGACACGGGCATATACAAGTCTGTGCAAAAAGGGCCTTATTGGTTGTTCAGCACGGCTACAGGGGTCTATTGTTCCTGCTTGTTTTAGGGTTCAGAGTCGCAGCTGCGAGAGGGCAAGCAAGTAGCAAGTGCATGCGTGATTCAGGGCTTGCTTCTGGCAGACACTCAGAGCTCAAGGGCACAAAATGTTCAGGGTCGAAAAGGCGGGATAATGGGGATACGGCGCCTTGAAACCTCCGCCAGAACGCTCTGCAGCCCCAAGCCCGACAAACCTTGCCTTAGTAGCTGAGTCGGTAACCTTAACCTGTTTGCGTTCATCTTATCATATGATCCTACCCCATCATATAATCCTACCATAATTGAAAGGGTTAACCTTTCTGGGGCTGGGATATTCATTATATATATGTACATATGGTGCCGCGTCGCCGCGTCGCAGGCCCCCCCCCCCAACCCCCCATGGTAGGCCCCCCCCCCCCGGAAGCCAGGCGTCTCGTCCAATCAAACAGTCACACGTCATCCGCGCAACTCCCCCCCCAAGCCAGGCCTCGCCTCTCGCCTTGGCAATCGGGGGTGGGTGCGGGAGGGATAACCCACAATAGTGGAACCACAAGACGGCGAACCACAGGGGCGGGGTGGGGAAGGATAATCAACACAGGGAACCACCGGGCCCCTTCCATTCCCCTCTCTTCGAGCACAAATGAGAATGTTGTGCGCAATGATGTTGATGTGCTAGTCCCAGTGTGGCTATTGGTGGTACCTTTGCTCTTATGTTGCTCTGGGCTTCGGCACCGCATGTTCATCGCTTTATCTAGTTGAAAACCGTGCTTGGCTTGTGATGTTCTTGCGAAAACCATATCGATCGTTGTCATTCCAAGCCAAGTTTCGGTTGGGTTCGCTACAAGTAAGCTTGAGCACGTATTTGAATGGTTTTCATTCGGGACTTTTGAGCAAGGGACCTGATGAGAGTGCGGATGGGGATCATGAGCACCATCTTCGTCATTATCATCACCATCATACTCAACACTATCATTGTCTTTGGAGCTCAGGGCAGGTCGGAGTTCAATAGAACTGTATCACATCCTACGGTCCAAACCCTTAGCAACCGGACGCCTAGCCCTGGACGGGGGCGCAGCCGACCGCAACCACAGGGGGGAGGGGCAGGGGGGAACCCACACCACAGGGAACCACAGGGGGGAAGGGGGGGATACCATGGGGTGGGGGGGGGAGGGGGGGCCTAGCAGCGCTGCACCATATATACATATATTTGTCTTTAAATATTATAGCCCATGAGCTAGAGCAGGACCGCCGATGCCTGAGCCCTGCCTGCCCAGGTGCATGCGCGCTTTGCGGCCACGAGGAGCTGTAAGTTCAGGGCTCTTGGGGTTCCTTTAAAAGAGTCTATACTGTAGGGGCACTCATACTGTTTGGGCGGCTCCTTTGTTGTAAGTATAGTATAGTTATAACGCTACGCCGCCCGCCTCGGCTCTTTAGCGGCAGGGCGAGGGGGCAGTCGATGTTGTATACATGCTAGGGGGGCCTCTCAACCCCAACCTTTACACGGTTGTTGATACCCAAGTGCGGACACGCCATCTTCCCGCTTGGGGGGGGACGGGGGGAAGGGGGGGGGAGCGGGGGGGAGGGGGGAGGGGAGGGAGGGGGAGGCCGACAAATCAGGTAAAATGAAGGGGCCGGACAAGGGGGTGGCAAACGAACGCAAAAACAGGGTGTCTCCAAACAACCCCCAAGAACTCCTGGGCCTGTGGCCTCGGCGGATATACCCAAAATCCCTAGACGTCTAATTATTCAGGCCCCTATGTTAGGCTTAGGGCCTTGTGTCTGGTGGCCTGAAGCCAGATCTCTGCACTGTGGCCACCATTTTTCCTGGCATTGCCATGCCCTGGGCCCTGGAAGCGGGATCAAAAACGTCCTTTGTCCAAACCATCTTTGAAGCCCACTGCAGTGGTTGTTTTCAAGGTTCCTCCAACGAGGTGTGCGCTCGCGCAATCTGATCTGGCAGCACTGCGCTGTACCTGGTGCAAAAAGTCTGCATTGGTTTGCCGAAGTTTGCCAGAGAATGTTCAGGAGAAAACAGAAAAGCAAGCACGAGACGGAGCTCGACTTTGCTGAGAGGCGGTAGCCTCGGGTGGCGGATCTGCTTGGAAAGTTGATGTGCCCGTCTTGCTCTACAGCAGGTATGCTGCCAAGCGAGAACTTCGCAGCGAGCTTTGATGAGCCGGGAGATCTTGTCGAAAGGGCGGCCACTGCGGGCCTAAAAAAGCGGCGTGCGTGCAGAGGTTGGACACATCAGAGGGTGTCGTTTCCTGCAATTCGACTTCAGACGTCCCGCCTGAAACTGTCCGAGTGTTCATATTATTATTATTATTGTTATTATCATTGTTATTATTATCATTATTATTATTATTATGATTACTATTACTATAATAATAATAATAATAATAATAACAATAACAATAACAACAACAACAACAACAACAACAACAACAACAACAACAACAACAACAACAACAACAACAACAACAACAATAATAATAATAATAATAATAATAATAATAATAATACTAATATACTACTAATAATAATAATGTCCAAACACGCAATCCTGTTGCTCTGGGGCCGAGGCCTTGACTTCTTTTCTGCAGGCCAAAGGGGCCAAGGAAGAGGATGCAGTTTCCGCGGGTTTAGGGTTTTTGAGGGTTGGGGCTGAGAGTCCCAGACGTGAGTGCTATGCTTCGAGGTGAGGTTTAAAGGTGTCTCAGGGTTCCTTTAAAGGGGTCTATAATATAAGGGTTACTAGAAGGGATCTATAAGGGCATGAGCGCTTGTGCATCGCAGCCCCGACTCACAAATGGGCTAGGGGTTTAGGCTTGCAGGGCAGAGCATCCTTGCAACGCCACGGCAGGTAGCTCCTTTGTGGGAGATGCTTGACAAGGTCCACAGGGCATGGGGCTTCAAGTCACTCGGAAGTGGGCGTCCGGAAATGTACAAGTCTAACGAACAAGACAGCTGAAGTAGCCGAGAAGCATGAAGGCGGTGCATACTTTCCGGTTGGTTGGTGTTTACGCCTAAAATCAACTCCCACATGTTCCATGTCAGGTTTTATCTGCTGGCCGTCCACAAGTGAAATATCGAGGCCCAAAGAGGGCTTCGGGGCTCGTACGTGACTATCACGTCCGGGAGCTGCCTGGTGTTGTAAGTTGACTTGGGACTTGGGAGGGCATGGAGGGCTTACGCCGCTGACAGCCGCCATTGAGCCGTGCGGAGCGTGGAATCCGGGAACGTGGATTCTGACGTGTCACTGCAACTGTATACCCAGACCCCCGGGAGGATCTAGAAAGTAGATCCCCTAATTTGGGGCCATATACTACTAAGGGTACTTTAGGTATAGGAATCCCCATTAAGGGATCTACTTCTTGGATCCTCCAAAGGGGGTCTGGGTAAGCTTCGCGTCCCCGCCTTTGCAGGCGGATCTGGTTTGCAGCCGTTGCTGCCAATCAGAGATGTGCGGCATCCCAGCACCCTGTTCTATCATGAAGTTTGTCTTGTGCTGGTGCTCTAGATTCTAGATAGATCTAGATAGAGAAGGGCGGTGTATGGAGCATACCGCGCTCTGGTGGCGACGGCAACGGAGACACTGATACTGAACCAGCACGTTGCGCAATGCAAGCAGCTGTTTCTTCCCTTGTCCCGACTTCGAGCAGTTTCCCTTTCATCGCTATGCTTGGACGCCTTGCTGCGCTCGGTTGGGCAGCGGTTTTCGCACATGCTGCAGTGCATGTGCCCACGCGGGAGATCGCCACTGGCGTGCAGATGCCGATCATCTCCATAGGCGGGAGCAGAACCCTTGAAACACTGTTGCCGCCTCCTAACTGTCCTAACTATGCGCGGAGGTATCGGCGGGCTAGAGACTGCAAACGCATCGGCCATTGTGTCCAACTGGCTGAAACTTGGCGGAAGAGGCATTGACACCGCGCGAGGCTCAGGCCAGAAGCAGTCCTCCCATGAGTTGAATCTGGTGGCAACCTCTTCCCAGGCCCTGGTCTACAAGGATCAGTACATCGTCCCACAGGACACCAACCTCTCGGGCTTGCAGCAGTCTGCGAGGTCTTTTTATCAGTGGTAGTACTGCTCGGGTGATTGTTCAGGGCTTTGCGAGTGGTTAGCATTGCACAGGAAAGTGCTCTCCGTGCATCGAAGCATGCCTTTCGGCAGGAGTTGCAAAAAGCAGGAATCGACCGCAAGGATGTGTTCATCACAACCAAGTGCCACGGCCGCATTAGCCAGCATGGTCGCGCTAAGAATGATTTGGATTCAGACTTTCTGCAGATAGACCTTCTTCTTTGCGGTTCGGTTCTTCTGAAGGAAGAATGACACACGGTGCACCCACTTGAGCTTTCGCAGGTCGCTCGAACAGAGCCTCACGGCTGACATGTCGGTTAATCCTTGGCAATCCTCACAACTGCGGTTCTGACACAGATGTATAGGGCCTGGATATCGATTGCTGGCAGGATTCCCGGCTGTGACTTGGCCACGGCCAACGTTGAGTACGATCTGAAGCAGCTGAAGACGGCAGCTTGGATGAATGGGCAAGCTTTTGCACAGGCGACCTTGTCTCCGTTCGGCAACGTCCCCCCAAGACATTGCACAGGATTTTTTTGCCAAGCAGCATGCAAAAAGCAGAGGTTTCTAGGCGAGACTTTCCCGGACTCGAAGCACAGCGCCTCGAAGGAGTCTTCAAAAACCTCCACATGAGGACTACATCGACTTGCTTCTCATCCACTATCCCTCGGGAGACTGTGCCAAGGCAGTGGGCTAATTCATCAGAATGAATGATGTCATGTTGTAATGCAGCCTCACCCTGGTTCCAGAAGCCATGACCTTTGCCTTTGAGACTTGCAGCCCTCGGAAGTGCGGCCTCGCGAGCCATTCCTACATGTTTGAGCATGCAGCCTTGTAACGGAAACCCAGATCCCGTAGATGGAGCCGTCTCAGTTTCTGAAGGAGCTAAGAACTAAGAATCGAGCTGATCGTAAGAGTCATCAATCTCTTCTGTAGCTCGGTGTTTTTCTTCTAGCTAATTCAAAATGCAGTTCAAACCTCGGTTGGGAAGTCCGAGCGGCGAGTCTCACAGGCTTCAGGCGGGTCGTTGGCACTTTCTGGTTGGCAGTTGCTTTCCCGTTGCTCTGTGGCCCTTCACGCATGCCCTGCCTCCCCTTCTTGTTAGTCTCTAGTGTTCTTCGCTGTGTCTCTCAGTCAGCCAGGCGGTTAGCAAAAGTCCCAAAGCCCCAAACGCCTCTAATAATTAGAATACTATATTAATAATGCTCATAATAATCATAACAATAACAATAATAATAACAATTAATAATAACAACAATAATAACAATAATTTAAAGAGGGATGAGACTACAGCGCTCCCCGGTCCAGGCCTGGGAGGTCTTGGAGGGCTACCACTCCAAGGGCGTCCTGAAACTTACCTTTGGTTAGGAAACGGTTAGTAGGGAATGGTAGTAATGGTAGTTATATGGTAGTAATATGATAGTAATATGATATAGTAATATGGTAGTAATATGGTAGTAAGTCAGGAAAGCCATCGGCGTGAGCAACTTCAACAAGTCGGCTCTGGACTGGGCCTTGGGAGTTCGGAGTTCGTGGCAAACGGGGGCAATGTTGGCTTGGGTTTAGGCCCTCCGAATAACAACTTAGAATGATAACAACAATAATAGTAGCATTAATGGTACTAGTAAAATGCAAGAGTTGTTTAGGGGTCAGAACCTACCTTGTGATCTTTGCTTAAGCAGTCTGGCTCCTTACCGCCTGCCTGTCGCCAGGAGTCACTGATGAAGACGGCCAAGGTCAAACCTGCTGCTCTGCGCTCAATTCTTGCCGCAATTGGCGCGCTCAAGCAACAGATCATGAAGCGTGGATGTGCATGTCTCGAAGTGCGCCGTGAGACTCCAACTTCATGTCAGGTGAACCAGATTGAGCTGAACGTCTTGGAGTACGATGCCGAGGCCAAAATTCGAAATCGTTTCCCATCTACAGCACATGTTTTTGATGGTCTGTAGAAACCGAATCTCCGTCAAGTCTGAAGCGGCACGTTCGTTTTGGCACGGCCCAGACGGCAGGTCGTAAAGCCGTCTAAAGCCCCGTCTGACAGGTTGTGCGCACTGCAAGCGTCAAAACACCGAACGGCAAGTTGGCTCAAGCGAAAGTCTCTCACTGCAGCGCCCAGCTGTTGGGAGAATGATCGAGTTGTATTTCTTCACAGACCGGGCAACCGCGAAAGACGTGGTACTTTTGCCCGCGCTCTGCCACGATGTGGCTCTTTTCTCCATAGCTTTACAGCTCTTGCTCCTTGCGCTGATCCTCTGCTATGCTTTTTTCAAGGCTCTGGCCGAGCGCCTGGCCACCCTCTCGCGCGCAAGGAGCGCTGCAGCAGAGGAGGCCGCAGACGAGCAGGCCCCAAAGTTCAGGATTGAGCTGCAGCCGCCGTGCAAATGCCTGCGGTTCGCAGTCAAATGGGATCCCGATATGCGGAACATGATTAACTGTCTCAAAGAGGAGGGTGAGGAAGCCCTTACTCCATTCTTCGAGAGTGAGATCTTCGTTTGGAAGCTGCGGAAGTATGTTCGCAACATGGTCTCAAGTGCTGACCGTTTGAACCTGAAGAGAGACGTGATCCAGCGTCGGCAACAGCAGGAGCTCAACGAAAGAACTGCCCAAAAGACGGCTGAGCAGGAGATGCAAGACCGACAAGCTCTTTTGGAGCTCTTCGGGCAAGTTGATCAACCAGTGGCCGCTGCTCAGGCACCAGTGGTACAAGAGCAGGTGCCTGTGGTGGCACCTTCGGAGAAGCCAGCAGCCTCCATTGCCATTGGGGTGCCAGTTGTGGAAAAAGCGGAAGACGCACCGGATCCATTCCTTGAGATGCTCGCTAAGACTTCACAAAAGAAGCCAACAGACTCCCAGATGTCACCAGAAGATGCTGCGGCCCTGGCTTCCATGATGGCAGAGGGGCCTAAAAGCAGCTTGACAGAAGCAGGAGAAGCGCCGAAGGCCTTCGGGCAGGTGCTCACAGAAACTTCGCAGGAAAAGCCAGTCGAAGCTCAAATGTCCCCGGAGGATGTTGCAGCGATGGCATCGATGATGGCAGAGAAGCCTCCAAGCAGCACAAATGAAGCACCTCAAGATGAGCAATCTGCGGCAGGAGAGTCGGCGGATGCCTTTATGACAATGCTGATGGAGACCTCCCGGAAGAAGCTAACGGACACGCAGATGACGCCAGAGGATGCTGCAGCAATGGAAGCCATGATGGCAGCAGAGCAGCCCTTGAAAGCAGAGGCACCGGATGTCCACAGAACCCTCAGTGAGATCTCGGAGAAGAAGCCGATTGATGCCCAATTGTCACAGGAGGATGCTGCCGCCCTGGCATGTCTGATGGCAGAGGAGCCTGCCAGCAACTCTACCGAAACACCGCAGACAGAAGAGCCTTCGGCAGAAGAGTCCGCATGCAACACAGATGGTTGGGAAGGTGAGGACTTCTTTGCACACATCGACTCCACCCTGCCACCAGAGGAAGCAGCAGTCAAGCTCTTTGCAGCAATGGGAATCTCGGCAGACCTTGCATTCGTCACGAGTGTTCCTGTCGTGCCCACCAACATCATCGAAAGCGAGGATCCTTTCAAGAACTTTTGGGACAGTTTGGATGACAACATGTCCCCAGAAATGGTGGCAGCTAACCTCGTGCACACGGCCCAGTTCATAAAGGCCTACGGAGCGATGCAAGTAGTGCAAGTGCCAAAGTGCACTGAACAACCTGCACGTCGAGCTGTCAAGGTCGGGCAGAGCACGAGAGGTAATCAGGGCTTCAATCCTTGATGGTTTAACGATGTGTACAGCCTGGTTCGGGCGTGTATGGAGAATTTCCGCCACTTGACTGCTGATCTTGGTTGGCACCTTAGCTATCGGCTCAGCTTGTTAGTGCAAGTGTCGGCTGTGCGGCGGTGGATGGCATTTGTGCTTTGCATGTCAAAGCAGACAATGCATGGAAGCCTCGTCACTCCGTAAGCCCAAAATTCTGAGTCGCAATCGTGTGCGTGAAGCCTCGCCGTCTCCCTGACATCTGACGGTTCGTCAGATGCAAGCCTCAGAGCCTTGCTGTCATCTCTAAGAGATGGACGGCCTCAAGCGCACAGAGTCCGCCGAGCCCGCCTGCAGCCGAAAAGCCCCACTGCGCGCGAATGTTTCCTGCAATCCCAGTCCCGGGCAGTCCATGGCAGTCCAGTACGACAGCAGACTGAGGCCTTGGCGTACTCCGAGTCCTTGAACATTACTGTGGAAGCCTACTCTCCTGTCGGTCGCAGTGGCCATTCGGGAGACATCAGCCCCTTGTAGAAGAGCATGTAAGTCAAACCCAGTGAGGCAGCGCATGGTTGTTTCAGTTTAAGCAAGTCAGTGCTGCTTCACATGTTGGCCAAACTCTGCCAGGCCATTTTTTGGTACGCCCATCTTCGGGAAACTTGTTATCAGCCACGGCTCAGGTGGCAACAAGGTCATCCAGGGTGTTGCTGCCAACCACAACATCAGCACCTACCAGGACACTCCGAACAATTGTGATCGGGATGCAGATGCAGCCGTACATTCTGAGAAAGGGTCACGGTCACGGGAGTAGCAGGGCCCTGCTGTGACCATGGGCACACCTTGATGCCGCAGGTTGCCCTGAAGTGGATCGTTCAGCACGAGCGGCTCCTGACCTTTCAGTCGAGCTCTGCTGCGCACCAGGCCTCGGCAGCACACTTTTTCGATGCACTCTCTTTTCGATGGTGTAGAGGGCAGGGAGAGTCGTTCCGCCGCAGCGCGAGTCTCTTCGGGGGCGGAAGCGGCAGAGTCCCTGCAACAAGAAGCTTTGCCACAAACTTGCGCATGCCGGCATAGACCAGGTTCGCTGGAGCCCCTGCGAAGTGTCCGTAACACCTAAGAGGGTACACGAGAAGCACAAGTCGGCATCCAGCACACCGGAGCTGAAATCTCCATCATCGCCTGGCGGCGACGCCTGGCAGCACATCGCCTTGTTACCAACAGGGGCCAGGAGGCCTGGGTTGAAGGCTGGAGATGAAACCACGACGCGTGATCACACAGTCGATGCGTTCAGTGAAGCAGTGAAGCATGCAACGATGTTGTTTGGGGATTAAGAACAAGTGTAGACTGCTTCTGCCTGGATGATAGAAGACTTTTGACCCCTCACCTCTCACCATCTCTCACGCTCGTTAGTCGAGACGCATCCGAAGCGATCAGTCGCACGCATGCCGGTCATGACTGCCGGTCATGTACGGGACCGTGGCAGCCAGGACAGCACACCAAACCTGACAGTACACACAACGTGCAGATCAATTGGTGCTGGGGCATCTTGCGGTTCTGCGGCTACTTCTGGAATTCGCTACTCGTGGTTACCCGTGGTTTCCGCTGCCTTTCTGTTGTACTGGTATGTAGTGTTTTGACCAGTGATCCCGACAAAAGCATACCATCAAAACCCAGAGTCCAGGAAGCCGATGCTGCGATCTTCGATTTCCAGCTGACCGAGCCCGAAATGAAGGCCGCACGTGGGTGCTTCGTGGGGTCATCGCTTCGTCGATCAGGTTACGGTCACTCCGAGTCACCCTTCAAACCTCGTGTAGCTCCTCTCCTCCGTTCTCTGCAGCCTCCTGATCCTGAGTTCTCCATGCCAAGGCCTTGGATGGCCTGCATGGGGCATCGATCTACGTGTGAGAGCAATGGCTGGAACCTGTGACATAGCTGACATTCGAGTGACGTGGAGCTTGACCTCGTCATTTCGTTTCACTTGGCTAGCTCCCTCAGTCTTAGCGAGCGCATCGAGAATGCATCGGCTGGACTTTGTGTTGCCGTTTGGGCGACGCTGGCCCTGCAAAATGACATGTTCCGTCTCAAAGGTTGCCAAGGCCGAACGCTCTTATACTTATGCATCCGTTCCTGAGAGAGGTGCTGCCTTGTTCTGGGTGCCAAGGCGCCTCCGGAAGATTCTTTTCCCTTCAAGGGCAGTCCAGGTGAGAATGCCATGCGTGACTCAGATGCACAAATGATGCGGAGCCGCGGGTGGTGGTGAGCGCTTGTTCGATTTTGTCACGAGAAGCATCGAGAACGCTTGAGAAGCCAAGGTGGCGTGTGAGCCCCAGCGGAGCCTCACAGAGCTAGAGAAATCTCGCTGTCCGTCTCCTCAGCCCGCCCAGGTGCGGAAACTCAGCATGTGCAACATGCTGCAATCGATTGCATCTCTTTCGCCGCGGCCTCAGCGGCACATCCGCTCTTCTGGCATCCATCCCAGTTGTTTGCAGACTTGCGAGCATTGTGATTGCCAAGTTTTCCGAGTCCGCGCTCCGCGCTGGCATTTAAGTCCCAGGTGGTATAGTAATATAATAGAATTATAGTGTTATCATATTATAGAGAGACAGTACATGAGCAGTGTGATAAAGTCAGTGGCTACAGACCTATGCAGCAAGCTTTGTGCTGGAAGGTTTCACTTCCAGTTCTTGGTTCACGCCTATCCTCACCTTGAGGTGCTGCGGTGGGCCAAGTCTCTGCTGTCAGCATCGCAGTCCATGGACGGTTCTCTCGTAACTCATAGTCAAAAAACGGTGCGCGGGATTGCGCAGCAACCCAAGGCCAAAGCTGCGCACCTACAACGTTGGCCAGCATCTCGAACAATTGCGAAGTCAGCAACAGCATGTAGTCGTAGTAAGTTGCTCAAGATCTAGAGGCAAAGTTGGATGAGGGTTTCAGGATGCACTTCGCATACTTCGCACAAGGGCATCAGGGTAATGCCCCAACGTTGTGGTGGTTACTGCAATTCTCCAAATCTAGCAGCAGCAGAAGAGCAGCTTGCAGCAAGGGTAGCCTTTTCGTGCAGAGCTGGCATCAGGAGTGGCTTTGTTCGCCGGATTTCTGTCTCTTGGATTCGGCCGGAGCCCTGAGTGTTAGTATCATCGCGGCGTCGCTGTGGCATGTCTCCACCAGATCCCAGGGGTCGCAGACTTCGTCCTGTACATATGGGCGTGCAGCTTATGTTTGATTTTTGATGAGTGCTGCTCAGCTGTTTCTCCTTTGCCAATGCTCTTGTGCTGAAGCTCCCAGGTGGACGATGCTTTCGTCCGGAGGTGTGCACGAGCTTCTGTTGTGCCCTGCATCTGTCGTTTCTGCACCTCGATCTCACTGCTGATGGCAGTAACAAGAAGCTTGTGACCCTGCACTACGTCGTGGAGATCCTGGCCCGGCTTCCAACCGTTTTCCTATACAGCATCTACTTGAGGCTTGCTGCGGGGACATGCGCTTTCTGCCACTTTCTGCGGAGAGTGTGAGAGTGTATGGACATATGTGACTCATAATAACATATAACCATCTCTATATATTACATACAAATATATATATATATATATATATATGTATCTATTTATTTAGGTGCGTGTGTGTCGAGTACCAGTGGACAACGATAAGTCAAGTCTGTTTGGCACGGTTCGTGCTTCCACACCCTTGCAACAGGCCAAGATACGGCGAGAGACCATTCGTTTCCTTGTTTGTGGTGGACATTGCTCTGACGCCATTTCCTCAGCTATGCGATCCACACAGGTGGCGAGGGTTCGCACTCGCTTGTCAGGTGTGCCCTTCTTCAGTCGGGGGGCCCTGTGTTGTTTGTGTGGTTTAGTCTGGAGTGCATCACTGTCACTAATTACATGAAGCTGCTCGCACTCTACCTTACTGTCGGCGACCTTTTGCTGAGGTACACGAAGCTGTCCTCCAGGCGAGTATCCTGGAGCGGCGACACACCAGCCTGGAGCTTACTTTCCCAAGCGGAGCGCTTGGGTGAGATGCCAGTGCTCCGAACGACCGCAGTGGACTAGCACAAAGTTACCAGTGGGGGGCCGTCGACAAGATCTGCTGATGTCAATGTTTTGCCAGGGCACCTGGATCAGTGTTCAGCACCTAGTGTGGCCCTCGGGACCCTGAATTCTGCATGCAGTTAAATTAAAGTTCATGAAGCAGGGCCGGGACAAGACAAGATGGTCGGTGGCTAGTGCAGCTTATCTTGAGTTTCTGACATGGGCGCAGCATGCGATATGAACGTGCGTTGATCCACAAGCGGCAATGCTGCAGAGCAGTTAAATTGGTTGGATTCCCCAGGACAGAAAAACCGTCGCTTGCTGAATTATCCGTGCGGCCTCATGTTCCGGATGCCCCGAAGGTGAAGGCCGATACAGTAGCCGAGCGGTATTAATCGTACTTGCGCTGTTGCGAGTCTTTTGTTTTGGACTCATGGTGGCAACCACTGCGCGTTTGTGTCTCTACTCACTCTACATGATTCCGTTCTTTTCATGAAACGAGCTTGAAAACGGTCTAAAAGCAGTCCTGTAACACGTTCTGCGTGCCCTGATGTATTTCCCGAACCTTGTGAGGAAGACGCAACTTCCCGAGGCCAACTTAGCTTTTTCGCTCGTCGCTGCAGGCTTAGTTTTGCTGTCATCAGTGTCACGAGCTGCATCACGGCTCCGGAACGAGAGGCTTTCGGCATCTTCGGGCGGAGGGTAGCTGCAGACGCCGAGGTGTCTGTTCCCATGTTCATGGTGAACTTCGTGCTTTTCGATCCATGTGCGCGGCCCCAGAGCATCTTCGCAACACAATTGTCGCACGTGTTAGAGCAGTTTTTTTGAATATTCAGAAGTGTGTTGTGTTTTGTGTTCATTATCTGTTACTCGCTCGTTCGTTTTGGGCTGTCATGCATGTTAACATGTATCTGTACATATGTTCGTGCATGTTTGTATCCCGACGGGCCTCTCCGTCGCCTCACTCTATGCCCAAACTTCGCCTGAGTTGCTCGAGTGCGAGCGCTGCAAACAGGTGTGTGTGGGAATATATGCATGCATGTCCACGTACGTGCATATGTAGATATTTCAATGGATATTCAGAAACACACCGGAACACGCTCTGCATGCGTGCATACCTACCTACTATAAGCGATTGAGTACAACTGTTTTTGGATAAAGGTACCGTGCATGTATATATGTATACATGCATATGTGTATCTGTAATGTCGTACAAGTACCTATTATACTATAGACACACACACACACACATTCTCTCTCTTCCTGTGCGCATGTATCCATGCTCCCAGGCTTCCCCTTCTACCACGTCAACCAGGTCTCAGATCTGCGTGATCATATGGGTGTTTCCGAGAATAGGGGATCCTAATGTAGCACTCCAAATAGTATAGGATCTTGATGATGGCACGGCAGAGCGAGAGAGAGGGAGACAGTAGGATCCTTATTATAAGGACCCCAAAACAAGGTACCCCCTTACTTCCGGAAACTCCCACGTTAGTGCTGAGTTCCGGATCTCGTGGGGTGCAGATCGCCAACACTCCGAAGCCTGTCCGTAAAAAGCTAGCTTTGTGGATGACTGGAGAAAGACAAAGCTAGCTGTGGCTGCAGTCGATTTTGATGGGCGATCTATTGGGAGAGTTGTGTTTTCGTGAACGGTTCTGCCGCAACGTATCCCAAATCGGCGAGCATTCTGCCGGAGCAGCGTTCTGTCGCCACGCAGACAGGTCTACTATTACATCAAATACCTGGAAGCTTTGTTCATGTGGACATGCATTCTGGAGGCTCGTTGCGCTCAGAATCTTCAGTGGACAAGCTGTATGCTGGGCCTGCACTTCTTGTGTGCAAATCCGGTGTTCTACGCGCATCCAGAAACCCCTTCGTGCTCATCATGCGTGAACTGATCGTACATGTTGGGAGTTTCCGAAAATTCGGGATACCTTACTTTGGGGTCCTGACAATACGGATCCTACTGTTTATGTGTTGCCGACCAAGAACCTCGTCTGGATTGTCCGAGTTGCGAGAGCGTAAACCCTTTAATAGAACCCTTATAGATCCCTTATAGGATCCCTCAAAGGATCCCTTAAGGCTTAAGGGTTCCCCGATTTTCGGAAGCTCCCAAACCCCAAACCTATAGGGACCCCTGCAATGCGGGCTTCGTCCTTGCTAGGTAGGAGGGAAAAAATAGGGACCCTTATAGGAATCATTAAAGGAACCCCTGAACCCCTATAGACCTTAAGAGAACCCTTACAAAGGATCCCTTTAGGGTTCCCTGTTTTCGGAAGCTCCCACATTTGCTGTCCTGAGCTCTGCAGGCGAAGGCAGGGAACGATTTCTTTTTCCCGAGAGCCTGGAGCCAAGTCGGCTGCCTCCGAAATAAGTAGGGCTCTATAAGGGTTACTATAAGGCATCTATATTAGGGCACTATACTGCAGGGCTACTACGCGGGGGTTAAATTATGTGAGCCATCGGAATTCATGCGCTCCTGAGTTACGAAGAGATGGCGGATGGCGGCGCTTTTGGAAGCAGTCCATGGAACAGATGGACTGGTACCTTGACAGTATTGGTGCCTGCCATTGCTGCCGCCCACTTTTGCCAGTACTACTGCTGCTGGTGGCCCTAATATGTCTATCACTATACCAAAACTACTGGCATGCCACACTACTCCTGCTGCTGCCGCTGCTGCTGCCGCTGCTGCTGCTGCTGCTGTTGCTGGTACTTCTACTCCCTGCTGCTGCTGCTGCTGCTGCTGCTGCCACCGCTGTCACGATGACAACGAAGACTCCCATTACTGGCGCCAATCTGTATTGGTTATTAGTACTACTGTGATGTAGTACTGTTACTACTGTTGGGTCCTGACGGGCATGCAGGAAAGACAGCTGGCTTCACTGGTACAACGACATCTTGCACTGGAGCCGGGAACCCGAAGCCCAGGCAACCCAACGTAGGCTTTCAGAGCTGTGCTTGGCTGAGGCATCTTGTTCATTGTGCTGAATGCCAGCGGCACGGACCAGCACAGTCGATAGGACAAATTTTCGGAGAGACTTGTTTGGCTTGCCGAAGAAGGCCTCAAGCTCTGAGCTCTGCAGCCAGACTTCATGTGCTTCGAGTCCCAGTGGACCGAGGCTTGGATTGTCCATTACTGGCTACCAGAGCGACGGCACAAGCTGGACCGCTGACGGCACTTGCTGCGATCACGAGCACCACGTGTTGTTCGTCAGAGCATATGCGGCCCCATGCAAGATTGCAGTGGCAGTGGCCCAGGACAGACGCTGCCTCACGCCTGCACCAGCCTCTCGCTCAGCAGTTAGTCTTTCGTCGGTCTCGAGCATGAGCGCCTTGCTCCACGTCTGTGGAAAATCGTGGGCTGCGGCCTCTCTGCAATCTCTGCACTGGACCTTCTCCCAGTGGGAGCGGTCGGTAAGTCAGTTGAATGCTTGTTGGCAACTAGGCCCTGACGGAGCAGCGGGCGCGAATGAGTGCCGTGGAGGCGGCCGCTTAGCACTTCAGTTCTGTCACTCGCCGGCTTCCTGCATTCTGCTTTAGCTTTCTGTGGCATCACCGAGCATCTAAACCAGCCCATGTGGAAACTGACCTCCGGAGCCTCTCGGAGAGGAGGAGGACATGGACTTGGAGGCCCAGATCCCTCTGGTGGGGTCCTCATGGCTTGTGCGTGAGAAACATTTGATACTGCATAATTGTGTGCAGTGTATGTCTGTCTGTCTGTGTGTATGTAGGTGTGTAGGCGTGTATGCACAGGTGCCTGCGTACATGTACATGTATGTGTATGCGCGCGGGAGGTCTTCTGCCGTTTGGGGTTTTTTTGGTGATTTCCAGGAGTTGGGGGCTGATCTTGGGTTGATTTGAGGACCTGCAATCTGCGGACCTGCGGAGCTGATCTGAAACGTTTCGATTCAGCAGCACAAGCAGAGCGGCCAGGATGAGCAAGACTTGCGCATTGTTCTAAACTGCAATCCCACCAAGGTCCTTAAGAAGCAAGGAACTTCCTGCAAGAATCCGTAGTAGTAGGAGTAAAGAGTAGGAGTACGAGTAGGAGTAGGAGTAGTAGTAGAAGAAGTAGTAGTAGTAGTAGTCGTAGTAGTAGTAGTAGTAGAAATTTACTGTTACAGGATCTCAATCTCAGAGCAACGGAGCGAGGTCTCCGAGCCCGCTCAGACGCCTCGAGGTGCTTCTTGGGCCTTGGGGGGGGGCGGGGGGGAGGCAACTCAGGGCCTCTTTAGCCAGAAGCTCTGAGATTTCGGGACAGGGGAGATCGTGGGGTCGTGTCTACGAGCCTAGCATGGGGACTCAACAGGCTGTCTCTTTTGGTGGTCTGCCCATCAACAACGATTACTGATTACAGCACGCAGCGGCCAGAGTCAGAACGGTCCCATGGGGCCAGGGATGGCCAGGCCCCAAGTGAGCATATCCAAATAAGTTAGCAAGTACGACCCCTCATTGTCCGCCGTATGCCGAGCAAGGGCAAGGGCATCCTCGTGGTGCCAAGTGTAACGGATGTCTTCCGCTTGAAGAAGACGCGTAGCAATTGGTTGAGGCGGCCATCCCATGCAGCACATCTCCGGCTTGGAGAACATCATTGAGGATCTTCGCCAGATAAGCAAGGCAAGAGAGCTTGAGCAGACTGATCACACAGAGCCTTTGCATGAGCAAAGTGCTTGGGTCATGTGTTAAGGCGTGCCGCACGCCAAAAGGCGTACATAATCAGCGTGCACATGGGGAACCGATTCTAACATTGGTTTCCCTTATAAGCTGCACTTCGTCATGAAAAGCTGCATCGAATGCGCGTGTACGTGGTGATTGCTTGTACCAGCATCTTGGTTTTGACGCGTTAGCGCACGGAGATGTTCAGCTTGATTGGGCAGTTTTCCTTGGCGTGGGGATTGCAATTGTGGCTTCCAAGCTACTTCGCGGGAGCGTGTGCACGGGGACTCAGGGCATTTAAGAGCCCTGCGGTAAAGCAACCCCGCAAACTGTATGTGCCCCCGCCCTAAACCTCCAACTATTGGCCTTGAGTGTCCCCTGCACCTGCCCAGAACCACAGGAACACACAGGCACGCACAGTTTTTTATGTTTCTGGATGTTTGCATTTTCCACGCGTGGACTTGGGGATTGGCTTGCATTGTTGTGACTTCTTGGCACTTGGCATGCCTTCTTTTTTGCAGCGTGTCAATGCGGTGTTGTGCCTTTTCCCTTTTGGCATGCCTTAATACGCCACGCAAGTACCATTTCTGGCCCTGTGCTCGTTGCAAAGTTGTAATCCTGCGCAGGCCTCCTGTCCAGCTCAACGAAGCCTTCTGACCTTGATGGTGGTGAAGCAACTTTGGCTCCAGGCCGCCGGCCATCCGTATGATGTGGGGAGGGATTGAAGAGGAAGGAGAGATCTGATGATCGGGTGGCTCCTTGTGATTCTTTGCCTCGATGGGCTTTACACTGTCAGGGCTTGCCTTGGCGTGGCACCTATGACGATGGCCCATGCCTCGGCTCTTCTCAGACTGTGTGCGACTATCACTCTGTTGCCCCTGTTCTGCCTGAGAAAGACGCATTGCAGCCAGCGATGTGATCTCGACTTGACAAGCACGCAACCCCTTCGACATGATGTTTTGCATTCCCTGTCTTCGGCGATCTTGAGGCCATGGCGGCCAAGTCACGATCCACGTCAAAGCAGACACCGCCTTGCTGCAGTATCGGCAAAGAATGCCTGGCACGTGTTGCAATACAAGGATTGTCACTGCTGTTCAAGACACCTATTGTCAGAATCGGATCTCCTCATTGCTGATCTCAACATAGCAAAGCACGTATTCCCAGCGGTCCTGTGAAAGGACTTGTTGAGAACACCCTGGCCAGCCGCAGAGATTGTTTATCCGATTGCTATTCTGGCTCCGAGCTTGCACTCGTAAGAATGCCACGGGCGGTGGCGTGCCGGCCTCTGCGGGGAATTTCAGGCTGACCAAGCTGACGTCTCATACGATTGCAAGAGCTGTGGGACCTGGGCACTTTGCAGTTCCTTGTCTGTCATTCTGTGCGGACTTGTGCTTTGCTTTCGGCGTTGACCTCTGATGATCCGGAATTCTTTTCAGTTGACTGCTTAAGCTCCGCATCCGCAAATGCCGTGACTATAATGTATGACAGTATGACTAATTACTGGCTGCTGCGTGGGTTCCATTTGTTGCGGCTGGATTTGCAGCCAAAAGAAATCTGCCCCGAAAGGCATGCGATGACTGCGGGATGCTCGCCTGCTACTGGAAGGATGTGTTGGAGCTTTGGATCAGGTTGTTGTGTGCTTCGTTTTCCACGGTTCCGCTTGCTTCGAGAATCCGCGTGTTTCAGTTGGTTTCAGGGGCACGAGTCTGCAAGCATGCCAAGGATACCTCTCAAAACATGCTCGAATTCGTACTTTCCACCTTCACTCCAGCGCGGATGGGCAGACTATTGCTGCATGGCCACGGCCAGCCAGACATCCCAACACGGCGGCCATGGCGGCCCACACCTCACGCATAGCAGCAAAAGCAAGGTTCCCGGGCCAGTGGCAAGCTGCCCTCGCGCTGCTTTGCAGTATGCCCCAGCATGCCTTGCAGCCGAACGTCTTTAGCTTCACAGCTGCCATCTCTGCCATGGCTAAGTGCACACGATGGCAACTTGCGGAAGGGCTCTTTGAATTAATGCAGGACAGCCTGGTGTCGAGGAACGTCGTGAGCTTCAACGCTACTTTGAACGCGTATGCGAGAGCTGGCAAGTGGGACTCGGCGCAGAAGGCCCTGGAGTCGATGCCTTGCGCCAGAGTTTGCCCAGATGCTATAAGCATAAGTACTGCCATCAGCGCTTGCAAGCGAGCCGGGAACTGGAAAGCAGCCGTAGGCTTTCTAGCCGCTTCCACTGCGCTTCGTGCGCCTGTCACGACGGTGACCTGCAACGCCCTCCTGAGTGTGTGCGAATCGGCCTCCCAGTGGCAGATAGCCATGGCGCTGGTCAAGAACATTGGCCGGGAATCGCTTCAGACGGACGAGATCACACACAACACTGCTATCAGCGCTTGTGGTCAAGGTGGCCAGTGGCCCCAAGCTGTTGCCCTCTTCGCAGCTGCCTTGGCCCTCAAACAGACCAGTGCCTCTCTCAGCCGGAGCCATACGACCTCTACAGGTATTTAAACGGTATTTAGAGTGGTATTTAGAGTGCTACTGTGAGAGGAGTAGTCGAGGCCACGCGCAAAAGTGTGGGAGAATGTCATCAGAACAGAATGGCAAACCACCGTGTTTAAACATTGAACATGACCCACTGTATTATCAGCATCATGCAGCACTGTTTCATGCAGACCCAACAGCAAAATAAACTGATACCGAAGTGACGAGGTGCCGCGACCTTCAATGCCTGCATGCACGCGCTGCAGCAGAACTCGCAATGGCAGCGAGCAATGACCCTTTTTGGAAGGACAGTCTTGCCGGCTTTCATTGGGCCAAGTTCATCCAAGTTCATGAGAAATAAACAGTGGCGGGTGTCTGCAGGATGGCCTGCGCTCGGATAACACCTGACGCTGCTAGCTTTGCGACCAGCATCAGCTGCTGCCATCATTCAGCAGAGACGCCAGACTGATCCCTGAGCCCCAAACCCCTAGCAACAGGTGATACCAGCTGTTATATGTATATTTAATGAATGTTGTCGCTATTCTGATGATTTGTTTGCAATGACTGGGTGTTCTATGGCATTTGCTCTGCCAGTGCTAGTAGAGATACGGTGGACTATGTGGAGCCTTGCCTGCCTTATGTGAGTGTGAGCGTCCAAACCCCGCAAAAAGCTGATATAAACCTTAAAGTAATGTCAAACATATTTTTTTTGCTCTTGAGGGCTTAGGCGCCGGACGTGATAGATGATTGCTCTTTTCTTCCCGCCCTTACCGCTTTCATGGTAACGTTGCAGCGTACGTGAGGTGGCAGCTCGCGATGCATCTTCTGAAGCAGCGCCTTGTCTCCATGTACGCCCTGTGGACTCTGCATCCACGACAAACACTGCAGAGAGTTAAACTGCAACTTTGCTTCCCGTGCATCTGGCGGCTGAGGATGTCGTCGGCCAGCGTGGTTCGCAACTCGGTGGTGTGCAATGCAGCCCTGACGACCTGCGAGAAGGCCTGCGGGGAAGAGCAAGGGGAGGGTGGAAGAAGCAACGCCAAGACGAAACGGCCACCAGATGGAACCGGAATACACGAAACCCCTCCAAGTGTCCTTGCCTTGTCTTTACTGAACTTTCCTTTTCAGACCCTCGCCCCGGGACATAAATGTTGTTCCATCTCGCTGTGCCTAAAAGTCTCAGGGAGGATCTTTGCATCCCCCACCGCTCCGGCTCAATCGCTAAAGCCTTCCAAGGGCATAAGGTGTCTAGTCAAGTCGACGAAAAAGTCGTCGAGCTTAGGAGTGATCTTATCTTGTTCCATGGGAAACCCATTTCATGCTACGAAACTTCGTTCAGGAAGAAGGCCGGTATTGGTATATGACACCAGGCGTTTCGGATGAAACCAGGCACAAGCTCGAAGCACCGGATGTTCCTAGACTTCCATCAGAGGCTCATGGTGAGATCAAGCCTCCATAGGCAAGCAGCAAGCCAAGCCCAAGTTTCCCATGCAGTGAATCTTGAGGGTTCCTTATCATAAGTATGGTACAATATGCCCTCAAGCCCTATTCTAATGATGTAAGCCGTGTTTGGCCGGCAGGAGTGCCCAACCAAGCTCCGCCTCTCAGGAGGAAAAGGAAAGTGCGAGACGAAGGGCAATCTCCCAAGGGCAAGCTCCCTGTAGAATGCACAGTGCACACACACATATCACCCAGTGTCTATGCACATCTAGGTTGGCACAGTTGCGAAGAAGAAACAAGACTGCGGCTATCCACCCGGAACGCTAAGCCTCTAAGCCTTAGAGGAAGCCGCTTGATCTTTCGATAGGCTGGCGAGCGGAAGATGGCTTTCAGCCTCTTGAGGGCGTTTCCCAGGCTCGGTTTAGGCTTTAGATGTGATGTCATGCTTTGTGCTCTCATGGGGCAGTTTGCCGATCTTGAATGTCCTGTCTACCGGTCAGGCACGGGGTTGTCGCCGACGAGATAAGCTACAATGCGACTATCAGTGCCTGCGCAAAGACAGATCGCTGGGACATGGCGCCACTCTGCTTCGACTAGTACTGTAGCTCGTTGGGAGCTCTTCGGCAACTTAGAAACAAGGAAATAACTGACAGTATAGTATACTATAATATAGGATCTAGTAGCACGGCACCGACACACAGGCTTCAAGTGCTGGAAGAGATGCTGATGGCCAGCATTCGTCCCAGTGAAGTAAGCATCACGGCAGCCCTCGCGGCTTTTGAGATCAGCGGCGAGTGGGAGCAGGCTCTTCAGATGATGGACTTCCTGCTCCTCTGAAAGTATGGCGTGAGAGTCTGTGATAACAAAGTACAGTGATAACAAAGTAGAGTAGAGATAGTACAGTCTAGAATAGCTTTGCATAGTGCAGTAGAGTACAATCTGTCTCAGATGACCAGAGGTTGAGTAGAGATCTTACAGCAGAGGCTCAAGCTGGCGCCATTGCCATCTCTGGCCTGTGCCCTGCCAATATATGTGAATGAGCCCAAGTCGAGCTGCCCTCTTGGGGTTTAGGGTCTAATAGGGTTTCATAGGGCTTATTCGGGTTTAATAGAGTTTAATGGGGTTTAATCGGGTTTAGGCCACGGCTTCTTGCGGAGCTTTCGCTTCGATGGTCGAGCTGCTCTCAGGTTTCAATGCCCTGCTCGGCAGCTTCAGCAGGGCTTTGCAGTGGGAGCGCTCTCTGAAGCTGCTTGTGGACGTGGGTGGGGATGACATCACCTACCAGACCTCACTTGCTGCATGCAGTCGCTTGGCTGTTTCATCCGTACTTCATCCTAATTACTACGCCTCTACCGACCATGGGGTCGGACTGGTGCGGCAGATTTATGCATCCCCCTGGATTCCTCTCCACCGGATCTCTAGCGCGGATAGAAGATGCCCTTCGGCCAAGGCTCGGGCAGCAAGTGGCAGCTCAGTTTGTGCTTGCTACGGGGGATGCAAGACATGCAGCTCATGGGGGAGTCTCTCAGCGTCGCGAAGGACCTGACCGTAGTTGTAAGCTGCTGTCGGCCATAAACATGTGCAGCCAAGAACTCAACTCCTGTTCAAAGCCAGGAGTTTGCGGCTGCGGCTTGCGAAGCGTCGATGCAGAGGCCCAGGGCACATCAGGAGCTTGCGGCTGCAGCGAGAGACGCATGGCCCTGGCCTGCGGCACGGTCTGCACTCTGTATGCGGCGGAAAAGAAGACGTGGTCGTGTCTGTTTTTGTACTCCTCATGGAGTGAGATCGTAGAGGACTTCTGGGCCTCCGAGTGAGATTCTGTGGATTAAGGCCGTGTCTCGGTGCAGCAAGCTGCTGCACAGGGTGGCGCTATTGCCCAAGAGAGTTGTGAGCTGTGTTGATGTCTGCTTCCCCGGCCAGGGCATGGACTGTCCAAGGCAGGAGTCTGGGGTCTTGTTGAGGGATTCAATTCAAGTTACCATTATAATGAAACCATACTATGTACTATAGATCCCTATCATGACAGATTAAAGTGGACCCCTTAACAAGAACCCAGGACCAGGGTTCTTAGGTGGAGTTGAAAGCCGCGGGTTTGCCTGGCAGGTGTTGAAGGCGAGGATAGAGGATGACTCCATTCTGGTGGACAACAAGCCCTGGCCCCAGACGACGTGAATTGGGCCACACTGGGACTAACCTTCGTGATCATGATGATGGTGGTGGTGACGATTAGTTGTGATTTCGAGGGCGGTGGCGGTGGAATGGCTAGGAGGAGGAGGACGATGCAGCCGACGGCGAAGCGTGAGCGCCAGATTGAATCAACAGTCGATTCGCCTTCACCTTAGCCGCAGTTGCAACAGTCTTAGCTGTGCCCGGGCAGCGAGGCATGGTCGCTTCGACGGCCGTCAGATACGTTGGGGAACTGAGGTTGGCCATTGCTTTCAGTCTTCTTGTTGCTGTCGTTGCAGCTTGTATCATTTTTGATGTCCTGTTTCCGTCATGATTCTCTTGGCAAGGTGAAGCTATAGTTTTGCCGCCGCAACTGCTATGACTGAGGCTGCTCCTGCCTGCTGCCACCTGTTACTTCTACTCCTGCTACTACTGTTACCATTACTACTAGTGCCACTCCCACTTCTACTTCCATTCGTACTACTCATACTTGTAGTATCTGTACGCGCTGCTGCTGCTGCTGGTGCTTCTTGTAGTTTGTTGTTTGTATAATACGAGATCTTGGTAGAAAGTTGAACTTTAGAACCAAAAGCATCGAAACATTGAAACAGTGTCATGCAGGCGGGGAAAAGCCTGGCTTAGCAGTGCTAGAAGCTTGAGGAAACAGTGGGGAGCATTCTTTCGCACATAAACACCGCATAGCGAGTTGGCGATGCTTAAGTGGATGATATTTGCAGCGGTTCTCTGGGCATGTGGAGTGTGGCGAAAGCCAATTGTAGAGCTAGCTACTAACAGGAGCACGATATGTGTTCTGTATCTTCGCACCAGTACAGCTCGTGCTGATGCGAAGATATAGCAATAGAATATGCGAATCCTTTTCTGGTGGCCTTGAAGTACAGCTGATAATCGGTATCCATAACTTCGTGCCGCGCTGACAGGAGAGATGGGCTCGCCTGGATGATCCCGGTGAGGTCTCCTGCGCCCTCGTTTCGTGCCCATCCGGGTCTGGGTTTTTGGGATTAAGGGCCGTGATCCTCATCCCAGGCGTCCTAATTTTGAGCGTGTCGGCAGCGTGGACTTCGGAATTGGGGAGTTGAGGGAAAAAGATTTTTGGAAGGGGATCCATTTCGCCTCGAACGCCTTGGCGGATGATCTTCCGAAGCACCTCAGCCGGGAGCAACAGATGTGGTGGTCGTCATGGCAGGAGGATGCGTTCCACAAGTCTGTCGTGCCCGGCTCAGCAATGCACGTGGTGAGCAGGTGTAGCCATCCTTCGTGCAGCTACCTGGGCAATACACGTCCGCCTGTTAATGCACCCTCGGGTACTAATATGCAGCTTGGATGCAACCTGAGTTCAGGCAATGGTGCGGCTTATCATGTCCGGGTCTCGGCAGTTTTTCTAGCGAGCAGCATACACATCTGGCATTTTTTAGGTGGCTGGTTCGTGTTTAAGTACCATGGGATGTCAGCATCCGATGGCTTCGGCGAAACTCACCGAATCGATCTGATTGAACATATCTCGCGGCAATGAACAATGATTTTGTCTTAGGGTGTGTTGTGTGGCGGGTACTTGGCGGCTCATTACAGATGTCTGCGCAGGGGACTCTCTCTCTCTCTCTCTGTGTCTCTCTGGCTCTCCCTCTCTCTCTCTGTGTCTCTCTCTCTCTCTCTCTCTCTCGCTCTCTCTCTCTCGCTTTTTGTTCCTGTAGTGTGCGCCTATCCGGATGGAGTGAATAGCAGATGCTGATCGAGGCCCCAACTAGCGGCAGCTTTGCGTCGGGGGCCTTGGATCGATAGCTGCTCATGCAAAACAGAAAATTCTCTCAACCGGAGCAACCGGAGGTGTGCATGTGGATTCAAGGTGTGCTACAGACATGTTTGTTCCATCCAGATTTTGGTTTGCTGCGTTTGTTCCTGGTTCCCTACATCCTCCTGCAGTGTCGGCATACCCAGAGACTCCAATATCCCGTAATTACGGAATATACCTTAAATTATAGGAGGATCCCTCATTATAATTTAAGGTATATATTCCTTAATTAAGGGATATTTGGAGTCTTGGGTACCTCACTCGAGTTCCGACGATTCCCATACCACAACCCCCCGACTTGGGGAGGCTGGGAGCTGGAACCCTCGCCGCCAACGGAGGCCGTCAGATCGGCTCCGCCGGATCCGCGGCTTCGGGTGCGCAATGTGGGAGTTGCCGAAAATTCGGGGTATATACACCTTATTTGGGGCTCCCTGTTATAATAAGGATCCTACTATTTGGGGTACCATATTAGGGTCTCCGATTTTCGGAAACTCCCATGTAGGAACAGACGACCCTGCCTATTGTGCGCTAGGCTCAGGATGTACGATTGTTGGCAGTTGGCAGCTGCACAGATGACGGGATGTCGTTCCTTTGTCAGCGAACAACCCCCCCTCTCCCAACTATATACGACAATTATGATAATTAAGCCGCTATTCGGGGTCAAGCTGAAGCTTGTGCCTTATTCTTGCACCCTGCAGGGTGCAGGCTGTATCTTAAATAGTGATGTAATCGCTGTGGGTCTGTCTTGTGCAGACAATTTTGTGATAATGTGGTGCAGCCGCTATATGAATAAATGTGGCTGGCCACCCGTGCGACTGTGCAATTTCCGAGACATGGGTCAGTTTAATGTTGGAGTCCCTGCGTTTTGATGTCGTGATCCGCACGGTACGTGTCGAAGTTTCATGCCAAGGACCTTACGACCAACAGGCTTGAATGCATAAAACACAGTTAGCCGGGCGCTGTCACGAAGCCGGAGGCTGGGCAAGTCGACCTTGAAGCCCAGTCTGCCCGTGGCCTCAGGAGAACTGCAAGCTTCTTACCTTGGGTTCATAGGGAATGGAGGAATGGGGTACAATTATAAATCCTATTACTACCATTCTTCCATTCCCTGCTAACCGAAGGTAAGGCTTTCGGGGTTCCAGGTGGATGGGCGATGTTTTCAGGGAGTGTGCTGATCTTGGGGAGTGAAGCAGCAAAGAAGTCCGCAGAGTTCTACTGAAGAGTCCTTGACCCAAGGAAGCGCCTGGGGGAAGGCGGGCCGTCTTCGCCAGACGACTGAATTATTTCGCAAGGCTGTTTTGCGAGGTGCGGCCACGGCGTTGATGTTTGTTTCCTGCTGGGGTGGCTCGTCAGCCACTTGCCAAAGAGCTCTAGGGTGGCAACACAAAGACATGGTCACAGCTCCCCCGCATTACGCAGAGGTAACTGGACCCCGAGCAAAAAGAATCCAGACAAAGCATGCCCGGTTGAAGTCTTAATGTAAAGCTCTGTCACTGTCAGGACTACAGTCTACAGGATTTCAAGGTATGCGTGAGGGGTAGAATACGTCCAGAACAGCCTTCCGGAAGACGCATGGGCTTTTTCATCCAGATCTCCAACGATTCAGGTCGGCCCATATTCCAGGCTGCAAAGAATTATCCAGACGTTTCATTCGCTTCCAGCGCTTTGTTTCACGCACTGGTCACTGCGAGCTTGGAGCAGGGCTTTGTGCCGGGCCTCATTCGTTCTGATGATGCCACGATCGCCCTGGCAGTCCACGGGGAGCAGGGTGGTCGTCTTGGCTTGGCCATGGTCACTTCGGAGTTCGCTTCGGGGAGGACCCGGGACCTCGAGACGAGGCTGCGCTGGCGACTGGATGCCTTGTACCAGGGTGCTCGGTTGATCCTGGGCCAGGATTTGCAGAAAGCCGCTGGAGGACACATCCAAGCCGACACCGTGCGGCGGCTGCTCACGGAGCGCCTCTCCCCTGTGGTTGCCCAGCTGATGGCAGAGGAGGAGGATTCCCAAGCCTCCACTGCAAGCGATCCGTTCGGCTGGAGCCTTCCAACCCCGAGATACGGGTCAAGTCTGGATGCCTCACGACCGCTGCCGCCTTTGGGGCTCAGGCTGTGCGGTGCTACTGTGGAATGGCTTCTTCTGGGCTGCAGCAACATCGCCGAGCATGCTTTGAATGACTTGCTCAAGTGCCTGGATGTCAAGACACCAGCAGGTGCAGAGCCTGAAGAGCCTTCGGGACACTTCGGAGCTCTGATTTGGCAGGGGCGTGTGGTCGCCGCCACACAAGCATGGCGCCAGACAGCTGAAATGGACCGAGGACTCCTAGTGGCTATTGCAAACTGTGTAGGGCCCCCGGCATTCGGGGAAACAAGCCGTACATTAGCTTTGGAAGACATGAGTGACCTTTGGCTGAGGCCTAGGCAGACGGGACCAAAGGAGCCCGTGGGTGACGATGTCTGCAATCACCGAATGTTGAATGTTCGGCTTTATCATGTAGACAGTCTTCTAAAGCAAGATTCGAGAAGGACCTGCAATGCCAGAGATATGGATGCGACATCTCTGGTCCTGTCCGTGTTAACTCAGAATTCGTCCACATTCTTCGCCCAGGCAGATGTGCTGAAGCGGCTGCGTGAAAGTGCGGCCCGCTTGTCGGCAGAAGGAAGCCATGGAAGTCTGCAGCAGTTGTGGCGCAAGCTGATGCATAAGAGCGCTGCGAACATCTTGGAGCTTGACCGGCTCTCGGCTGTGGTCTTGCTGGACGAGCGGACCCGCGATTCTGTTGCCTTGCCGTCTCCTTGGGATGTCACCGCAGATGACACAGACATATGCGCGTCTTTTCGCCACTTGGTGTACTGGATTCATGCGCTGCCACCGCTGGACGCCTCCCACCCCCAGCAGTTCGTTTGCTGTGAAGGCTACACTGTTGCTGGAGTCCGTCGTGAGGACAGCATCATCTGTTGGGGATCTGCTCCGACAAGCACCAAGCAGATGCACGGAACACAGGACGTGGTTCTGCAATCAATTCAGAGGCTGCTGCGACGCTTACCGCGCGCAACTGACCTTTGGAGTTCAATCGGAGCGCTGGAAACTCCAGACAGCTCGCTGTCCTGACCCGCTCGCAAAAGATCTAGTGCCCGGCTGGGTCGATTGGTCGGTTGCTGAAGTTCGCCGCAGCAGGGGTAGTTGGCATAGAGTATCATAAGGAGTCATGGAGTCAAAGACGCAAAAGTCCTACAGAAAGATGCGTGAAGACAGACAGAGATCGGCCGGGCCACGAGTGCAACTTTCCCGGAAAGACAGCAAGACGGGGCTCTGCCTGAGGGATCCGACGGTAATCAGAAGAGCAAGAGAGAGACCGAGCATGACCGAGCGCAATCGCAGTGGAGCTGTGTGGGGAAGTCGCAGAAGATCAAATCTCCAGGAACCATCACCCATCGTTGGCACTGGAAGCTCGCACATACTCTCGCACTTTGACGCCTTTGCCGGCACGTCGCCAGAAGGGCAGGGAACAAGGCCCTCCAAAGCCTGACTAACTGGCATCACACCAAGGCAGAGACAGCCCTCAAACGCAACTCGACAGACCAACCGACCAACACCTCTTCACAACGCCGGCGTCGTGCGGTCCCGCACAAAAAAACCGTGCGTGACATGGCTTCGCCCAAGTTTGCCGCCTGGCCGCCTGGTGCGAAGAACCAGATGGGTACTTCAAAAAGGTCTGTGTTGATGGAGGCATGTCGCGAGAGGTGCACTTAATTAACAGTGCGAGAACCGTCGGAACCATTCTTGGCGTCGAGCTGCCCAACTCTGGAGGCTGGCGTTGTATCAGGAGCTTGATTAAGAAACCTTAGGCCTCTATTATTGGGGTTCCTTATGAGTTATGGAGGTTATAGGGCCAGGGTTTCTTAATGAGCTTCCTACATTACTGAGTGTTGTCTGCAGGCCTCTCTTCGACTTCTTGCTGGGCTATGCTTCTGCCACGAAGCATCCAGAAGTGGCTGCTTGTCATTTAAGGCAACCCGATAACCCAAAAATGTCCTCTAACCTTTGCCACAGGTGGGTATTTAGATTTTTTATGGATACTTAAACCCAATAAGGAATAGAATTGTACATATTTTTAATCCTATCTCAACCATGAGCCAGTAACGTAGCAGGAGAACTTGGGGCTTGCGTTCTGGGGCTCAGGTTTCCGAGCTGTACTGGGCCTTGGTCTGCCTCTGCCACCAGCCAAACGGTTGCAGCCTGAGTGGCTCGAGCTGCGTTCATCGCAGTCTGGTAAATGGTGGGTGCCAGACGAATCTTGCGTGGCTGTGAACATTGGTTGCTGAATCCAGGCACAGTGCTTCTGTGACTGAAGCCCGAAACCCAACAAACATCATCTGTCTGGTTCTTAGCAGTGTTCTTAGTAGGGAATGGGGGAATGGATTATGGAGACTATCATTGGGGATTATATAGGGACTACTATCTGGATCCCATTTCCCCATTCCCTACTAACCACCAGACAGTCATGAGGTGGCGAGGCCTTCAAGGCGGCCCGCGGCTGATCTCAGCATCCAGCAGCGACATCCGGGGTGTGACCGCGTTCGGCAGTCGGAGATGCATTGCACCACCCATAGTACTAGTTTAACGTCATATAGATAGATACTGGTTCGAGAAGTCAATCGAAGCATTCCTTTACTCTTATATGCAGAAACCTGCAGACTCGCACTGCAACATGATCAATAGCGTGCGAGTATAATTGTAAATGTATCCTACATACAAACCATCCATCCATCCGTCCATCCGTCCATGCATCCGTCCATCCATGTATCCATCCGTCAATGCATGCATGCATGCACAACTATCTACACTACAGAGATGGATGGGTAGAAGACGAACTTAGGTTAGGCTAGATAGAGTTGACAGAGTAAACGGGTAAGACAGCAAGAGAACTAGATAAGATAAGACATGCGAAGCAAAGCGAAGATAGATAAACAGGTGGATAGATAGGTAAATAGGTAGACAGGTAGACAGACTTCGATGGAAAGAAGGATCGGTAGATAACTAGATAGACACGCTCCGCCGATAGATACATGTCTCCATATCATACATGCAGGCATACGCACATACATAGCCACACCATGCGTGCAATACATACTGTCCATACAATGAATGCAATACCTGCAAACATGCATGCGTGCATACATACGCATGCATACATGAGATACCTTGTGGTGCTTAGGCGCTGCTTTGCTGGAAGCGCTGCAAGCAGGTGGAGACTCAGGGAGCACTTCGCATCAGTTCACGTCAAGTTGCAATTCCTAGAGATTTGGGAGTTGGGTGCCTTGTGCATGGGCTTCTCGACTCGGGGTGCCTTGCTGGAGCACTTTGCTTGAACTGACTTACAACTTATGCATTTGCCCTTGTATACCCACTCGGACCATCCAGGCGACGATCACTTCCTCCAGGACTGCAGGCGCGCATAAGGTTTGTATCTTGCCACCATGTACTGTAGTAATCATATGTAGCAAAGTGGGTGCTGAGAATCGCTGTCGGCTGGTGAATGCGGTTGCCAGATGGTCTCACCAGTGCCTCTTGCCACCAGAAGACTCTGTGCTCGTCTGTGGCCCAGCACTCTCGCCATGTTCAAGTCCGATCCATGTTATTAACCATCATCTAGTTGTACGTAGTGTGTTACGAGCATTTCATACCTGCTACGGCTATTCGTATCATGAGTGCCGTCACTAGTCCCCCATTCTCAAAGCATGCTGCGGCATGCCTCAATCGGCCGCTGCGTTGGGTTGCCACGAACGCCAACACCTTCCAGGCGCTACCCACCGAGCACCAGACATGGGTTGCGGCAACTGTTGGGGTGTTTCAGATGTATAGAGTTCAACAGGATTTTTCACGACGTGGAACCCTTCCGTGACTCCAGACCGAGGGCTAGAGAATCATGCAAATCGGTCCAGAAAAATTCAACAGCAAGTCCATAAGCCATAGGGGTCGCGGGTGTCGAGAAATCCAGACTGGCCAGGGTGCTTCAGCATCAGCGCTTTCGTGCACAGCGTGAACAGGCCACTTGTTTGCTACAGTTGCAATTGTTGTTGCATGGCCCCAAACATCTCGACTCCTTGCTGACAGTCTGCCCGATAGCATGCGAGTCTTAGCTTCAGTCATATGTACATACATACATATCTATACACAGAATAATTTGCAACATATACACGACCTATGCTTTTACATACACAATCATTCTTCTCACATAATACATACGTATTATGCGTAATATTGTACCCATATCCTTATCTGTATCCTTTTCTACATCTATATGTCTCTTTCAACTCTGGCCCCGACACTCCATGCCATTCACTTCTTATCCTAAGGACCCCTACACAAGTTTCCCGAAGTGCTGCAGATGAAACCCGATGGTTTTTTTTACAACGCTATGATAGCCGCATAAGGTTCGAAACCATCATAAAGTGCTTGCATAGCCCGCATGAAAGCCCTCTGCAATCCGTACAAAAAAGGCCCATGGGTCGGTGTCTTGCTCGGCTTTGACTGCGGCGGCGGCATTTGCTGCGCAAGCGACCGCTAAAACGCGGGCACTGCCGAAGTCCTCGAAGAAGCTTCGGCCTGAGTCTTGCAGGAGAAGTTGTCTTTTCCCGGGGCTTTCTGGGGTTCTCGGGATCAGAATCAGAAAGCCGGACGCACAAGAAGGTTTAGGGTACTCTCTAAGCGCATGCCGCGTGGTGTCACAGCACCTCGGACCAGCACTCAGCATGTCATGTCACCTCTACATCCTGTTGTGCCATTTCCTTCAGTGTGTACTTTGACATGACAATTTCAGCAAATAAACAGAAGACTGAGTCTTGCACCAGTGACAAAGTATTCTTCGGGGAAAACGGCAAGCCTTGCTAAATGTTCTTTATGAGCCACGACATGTATCCTCAAGCACTTCGTGCGTGAATGCGCGACCTTCGCAATTTTCTGCAAGCCAAGACCTCCCCAGTGAACCAGTTCGCTCCTGTTGCTTAGGCTTGGCACTCATGATGGCAGCTTCCAAGCTGACGTTCCTTGGCAGGGAGGAACTTACGACATACACACACACACATGTGAGACCCTGAAACCGATGCATCTTGAAGAGTCATTTGGGCCAATACAAGGCAGGTACTCTCTTGTTCTACCCATTTCCACCATCCAAGTGGGCGGTTGTCAAAATTAGGGTCCCTTTTTGGATCCCGGTTTGGGTCCCGAATAGGCACCTACTATTTAGGGTGCCCAACAGGGGACCCTAATTTTGACAACAGTGCTAGAAAGACCCATTGCCATCCGAGGAGGCGCTGGCGTGCTGGATGCTGCAGCAGCTGCCGGAGTTCGCAGGATGCGATGTGACGCGAAGTAGACAGCAGAGGCCTTGGGTTTTGGGGCAAAAGGGCGGTGGACTGGAAGTTTGTGTGTAGGGTCGATTCTGCGGTTGAGAGGTGAGCGTGAGCCGAAGTCAGGATCCTGTCCGAGATGGACATCGTCGTGGATGCTACTTGCCGTGCCAAGAAGCGGACAGCGATGCTTGCTCGTGCGCTGTTCGATTCGCCTCCTGTACATGAAGTAGTCGAGGTCCTACTCCACCCGTGATATACGCCCCTTGCGCTTCAGGTCGGTGATATCTACGATCCTGGCCAGCTGCGCTTCGACCATCACCAGCGAGGATTCTTCGAAACTGCAGATGGCGTCCCTGGCGCAGCTAAAGGACCGGACGAGGCCAGTACCGCTTCAAGTTGTCACAGCTCCTGATAGGTTGTGTGACAGCGGCGCAAGTCAGGGGCAAGTGGTCTTGATCGGCAGATCTCCGTCCGGTGCTGGTGCATATCCGGGAGGATCCAACAAGTAGATCCCTTCATGGGGAAATTTCTATCAGGGTTGTTTAGGGCCCCCAAATTAGGGGATCTACTTTCTAGATCCTCCCGGGGGTCTGGGACAGGCCACTGGCCGCTGGAAGACTCGACTCTCGTCCAGCGGAGCCTTGGCAACATCTCCTTGAGCATAGGAGGAGGCCAAAACAGGTGTTAGCCTATGGGGGCTTAGTCGGGATTAGGGTTCCCATAGTAGGGTTCATATTAAGGAATTCCTACGCCAAAAATCTCAAACCCCCCTTCTGGCCTCCCATCATGGCACGATATGGCACGTCTCCTGGAGCTAGGCCTAAGCAGGAAGCCGATGTAAGCCGTAAGCTCAAATTGGGAGCTTCCGAAAACACGGGACCCTAATATAGTACCCTGATATAGTACCTTAAATAGTAGGATCCTGAGCGCTGAAGTAGCCGGATCCTCAATACAAGGACCCCAAAACAAGGTACCCCTTTATTTCGGAAGCTACAAAACCCCTGTTCGAAGATATCACCAAGGCCTGGTGTACAAGCACTTCGGCCGGGATCTGATCCGGCAGCTTGCAGCAACAGATGCCGAGAGCACCGAAATTGTTTGGGCAGAGGCGCCCTCCTTGCGAGTAGACGCCTTCGGTGTCGTAAAGAATTTGGATAACGGCATCATTCTGAAGCAAAGCCATGACAGGTCTATGACAGGTTCGTCGAGTGCATCGATGCCATTGACAACGGGGCCGCTCGCCATTATTATCTATGAGGGCTGGGCTTGTTGGCGTATACACTTGCCTCCATTCGGCAGACGTTCCTCTTGCTTCGATGATATCTCTGCTGATAGAAAGGTTGAGTAGTGTCCAACTGCGTTGTGGATGTGTTGTGCAGTCAACGCCTGCTGAGCAGCAGCAGGCATCCCAGCAGTGGTAGTAGTAGTGGTGGTGGTGGTGGTGGTGGTGGTGCGGGTGCGGGTGCGGGTGAAGCCCAGCATTCACCACTGTTGTGCTGATCAAGGTTGAGATGTGCGCTGAAGGCATCCCCCGCTTCAAGGACTCGAGATGATGCGGCTGTCTGACGCACCAGTCCTGTCCTCGATACATTCTGTCCAGTGGACATGGCGCACCAAAACTTGGCAATAATTTCGAACCCCTTTGCACGAAGTGCTGTCGAGTCATACGCCTATCCGGACAGTGTACTATCTATTCTCGGCATCGTCTCGCCTTGGAGCAGGACTGCACGGGCCTTTCCGCTCGTATCGCCCGGCTGAATCCTCGCTGGAATGAGGTGTGGAAGACTGTTTCGGGGTCGATGTTCGGAGTGAGTTTGCTTCACACGCACGTCGGTTCTCCAAATTCAGGGCTTTTTGGTGAGAGCTGATCGCCGTGGTTGTGCTGGCCATGACGCTGTTTCTAGCAGGCCTGCGACGACGAAATTTTGCAGCGTCGCTTCGAGGCTGCGCGTGGGCCTTTTCTGCACATCTGTCCTGCTGTATGCAATGCATATACTCAAATGTCAGAATGGAGGAATGGTCACCTGCCGCATCTAGGTCAGCTCTGTGTGGTTCAGAGTTCCTGGAGGACACTTGCCGGCACATAGAGCATGCATGACCGGTTCGTTCGTTCCGATTGACATCGATTTTTCATTCGGTATAAATTTGCAGACGTCTACGGTGGCTTTCGAATTCCCACCTCTGAGCCTGGACTCCCGCCTGCCCGCTCCGGCCTGCCGCCCACGTGCTGCCTTGAGAGATACCTGCCACTGCTAGCATTGTAGTGCCGAGGTCCTCAGCGACGTCGTGGAGTCCTGGCTTCCGGCACGCGCCTGCGTGGCCGAGGCGATGGCAGCTCGTGAGGAAGTCCACAGCTCCGGACAGGCGCGTCTTCAGTTGAAAGCTGTGGAGTTCGGACGTGACGCCAACTTCAATCTTTCCACCGGAGAGGTCCTCCTGCTCGACTCCGGAAAGATTCCATGGAGGAGCGCGCAGCATCTCGTGCATCGATGTGTCTCGTGGCTGTGCCTGCAGCGATCTACGGCACGTCTTTAGGAACTTCGGTCGTCAAGTCACAGCTTAGCTCACTGACTCCTGACGCATTGTATCGGCACAAAGCTATTGCTATGGTGAGTTTCCTTTCCCAATGGTGATGGTGATGGTGACATGTACATCCGAGGCCCGAGACCATGCAGGCAGCAGGTCAGCATCATGATGTCCTTGTACTAGTGGTACAGCAGCACAATCAGTCGTATCGACGAATTCGGCATGTCTGTATGATCTTGCTTGATTCATTCTTGTGGCTCCTGTTATGTGAGTGTGTCCCAGCATACAGACCAGTAGGTTGCGACTTCGTAGGACTAGTGGCATCCTTGTAAAACGACCCGCAGTTTGCGGGCCCGCCTGAAACCCCTTCACTGTGCAGGAGTCACATCTTTGACCTGGAGCGCGAACTTTGCCTGGAGGGTCACATCAAATTCATCGTCGACTTCTCAGCCCTCGGTTCTGCTCGAAGCGGAAGCTGTGTCGATATGACTGACCCTTTCTCGCTCGCTCACTCGCTCGCTCGCTCGCTCGCTCGCTCTCTCTCTCTCTCTCTGTCGCCCCCCCTCCCGTCTCTCATGTCTTGTGTATCGATGTTTGTGCTTATGCTGTTCTATGCCCGTTCTAAGACCGCACATTCCTCCCTGGCAAGACTACGTAAGTCCGTGGAAACGTCTTCCTACTACATCCTACTACAAAGTCTGCACTGCAACTTCTACTTATTTTACTAGACTGCGACGAAAACCATGACAGAGCGTTGATGATGCGCCTCGCTGATATCTAGTGAATGACGTACGCGTCTGACGACTGCGACAAAGAGGACACAACAACACGGAGGAAGAACAGGACGAGGATAACGATTATGACGACGACACTGGTGGCAATTCTTGATGATGTTATCATTATCATTGGCGATTATACGGATGATACTTGGATTTCACGGGCGTTGGGGTCATAGGGAGTGTGAGAGGTAGCACTGAAGGATAATCTTTGGAGAGCTGATGACTTGCACGCTTCTCTGGACTGGGTTTTCATGCTTACAGTTGTGCTGTGATGCGGTGTCCGTGTTTTTGCGCAAGAGCAAGCCTTCCTGCTTGTCCGAGTCTTACGTGCGATTTACGAGAACAGTCATTGATGTCATGTATAGTGCCTGGCAAAGAGCATATGTTGCGTAGTGGAGAGTGAACAGCGGAGAGTTTCAGAATCTATTGCAGAAAGCACTGTTTCGGACTCAGAAGCGGTTTCATTTTTTCCAAAGGCCTTGTCGCTGTTACCATCCATAGTATACTAATATACCACTTCGGGGTAAAAGCCGGTCCAGAGACTGACATGATGCAAAGAAAGCGCGGAGCGTCTTGAGTTTTGCAAGGTCTACCCGGAAGAGCCATGGCTGGCAACATCATGTTGCTGAGCTCTTCTAAAGCGTTGTCGTTGTCGTCGTTGTCTTTCTTGTTGTTGGTGGTGGTAGTAGTGGTGGTGCTGTTGGGGTTGTTGGTGTTGTGAGTGGTTGTGGCTGTGGTTGTGATTGTTGTTGTTGTTGTTGTTGTTGTTGTTGTTGTTGTACCATTGTGCCAGCCAGGAGACTGCTATGTGATGCAAGGCTGGATGCGAACAGTCAAGTTGAACAGTATAGTATACACACGGAGGAGACCCCGAAAACCCTAGAGTCCAAAGCGATGGGAGCTCAGGAGGACCTCTACCGGGTACGCGCCGTTCCCATCGAAGGTCGTTTCTTTACGAATCGCCTCTCCCTGCCAGAGCTGCTCGAGTGCACTATGGCCAAGCTCAGCTGTCACTTTGTTGCTTTAGGGTTTAGGGTTTAGGGTTTTGCTGTGCTCTCCAAAGCGGTATCCGCAACAGGGGTGCTACAGGGAATCTCTTAACAGAACCAGCGCAAAAGCCCCCTGTTGCCAGGTCTTGGCGAGGCCTGCGGGACGATGCTTTGGAGAAAGCCAGTGGAATCGAAGGAGCTTCAGATGAGTTTTGCAAATACACAATTCAATTGTATATATATTGGTCTGCCGTCGGTTTGTGTTGGCAGTTCTTACATACAAGAATTGCTCAACTACTTGTCTTTGGACTGCGAGATTTAGATGTAGCTGCCTCCATGTACTCATACCTACGTAGTCACAGCAATAGTACTGTGATGCACATACATAGAAGCATAGATCCTTTTAGGTAGCAGGGTTTCTCCGAAGAAACGAAGCCGAGGAGTGAGCGGCTGCATGTGTGACTGGTATGTCAAGCGTGACCGTGCAGAAAGTGAAGCCTCCCAGCGCGCAGGATCCTGTTTCGTCCATGTCAACGGCTGCTTTGCTTTCAAGCCATGGCTTTCGTGTCACGAGAGGTGCTGGGGGCGTGGGCTGGTTCCTAGATAAGTGGCGACGGGCACACACGCGCACACATTTTCTTGCCATGAGCTATGAGTCCTTGGTTGAGGAGGAAGGCCCAGGAAATCGCTCAATTCGCTGCCCAAGGCTTCATCGGAGGGAACTACACTCTTGAGGGAGCTCTTGTCATGGCAGATGCGAGCTTGCGATCGAGCTTGGAGTAAAACAGCAGATCTGTGGCCAAGTTCATCCACAAGCCTGCCTTGAAAAGGGAGTTTAAAGGAGTGTTAGCAGCTGTGGCGTAGTTTGCTGGAGGAGAGAGCCAGCTCATGCGTCTCCTAACGCAGCAATTCTGGGTCAAGGCCTCTCTCGCCCTTTGTCCGAGCTTCTGCGTGCCTCGCTGATCCTAGATCCGCAATGGCTTTGCAACTTGGATACAAACTGTCACTCTTTCGAGAGGTCTGGTCGCAAAACCGCAGAAGTAGCAAATGTTCTTGCTCCGAAGAGGCAACAGCCAACCCGTTTTGTGAATCCAGACCCTGAAACCTTCCGACCGACCCCTTGAATCCAGGATTGCCTCGACACGAGCTGAGCTCCCCACCAGAGCTCGCGACAGTTCGCTTTAGAAATTTTAGAACCTTCAAGCCTGTGCCTTTGAGCCTGAGAAGTTCATGCAGAGCAGAGGTCTTGCCAAGGTCGCCAAGCTGTAGGCGCCCAGAGCTCGAAAGCCGAGTCAAAATCCTGAAGCTCTAACCAATGCCGACCACTTACACTGTCCTGCTAGTTACTTGTTGTGGAGCTCCGGTGCCTTGAGGTTCAGTTCCAATACTTCTTCCTAGCCAGGAACTCTTGATGATGGCACGGCAAAGACAGAGCGAGAGAGGGAAGCAGGCCATTTTGGCTCAAGTGTTTGCACCCTTGTCTTGGAGGGCTGTGCACCCTCCTGGCATCGGGGGGGAGACGCAGGGTTGACCTGAGGCTGTAACCTCAGGGGAGCCTTTGCGTTTCCTCCAGCGGACGCTGGAGTCCTCCGCCTGACGCCATTTTGCTTAAGATGCCCCTTTGCCGACGCATCCTCCCGAACCTGACCGCGGACCCTCATTGAGGGTGGCCCGCCAGTAGGGGGACGGAGCATACTTTGTCGCCACGGACCACGGGGATCTTGCTGTACTACCTCAACATTATCCAGAATGTCAAGCTCAGCATCGCGAGCAAAGTCAGAGGGGAAGGTGGGCCCAACAAGGGGGAGAAGCAGAATCCGAAGGGAGCCGGAAGCCAAGCCGGCCAAAACTAAAACAACCTGGCAGGAACAATGTGTGCTCGCGGAAAGACTGAGGGAGATGGGGGTGACTTGCAGAGCGTGCTTGGAAGGCCCCTTTTACCACAAGTCCCACGACAGCGGTAGCACCTGCTACAGACAACGAATGGCGACAGGGGGGATTGCCAGCACGGCAGCACCCAGCGACATGAGGAAGCAGAAGGAGGAGGCCGACGAGCACGACCTCTACCAGCCCCAAGGTGGGGGATCCTGCGAAGTAGCAGGAAAGACGCGACCATACACGGAGTATGCGCGCTTTGAGAGTGAGCAGGGGACAGCGCTGCTTTACGAACCGGACCCGCTAGACAGATGGATAGGGAGAAGCATCCAGAAAAACTGGCGAAAGGGGAACTTCACGGACCTGAGGACGGGGGAGATCCTGAATGAAGCCGATGCCCAGGAATGGCAGCAATATGTCCAGAGACACAACGCCCGGAGGGAGACAGGACGCCAGGCAGACAAGCTCGTTGCCATCGTCAAGGAGGGGAACCCCAAGGAGCCCCAAGGTAATGAAAGAGCTCCTCCTCTACGTGGCCAAGCACCCGTGGACACTCCTCAGTCAGGCCAAAGCAGGAGTTCAAAGCCAAGCTCACACCAACCCTGGCAGAAGGAGGGGGAAAGAAAGCCAAGAAGGAGAAGAAGAACAAAGACAAGGCCAAAACCAAGAAGGACGAGAAGACCAAGAAGACACGTGTGACAAAGGAGGGGCGTTCAACGACAAGGGGAAGCGCCCGAGACAGGCCAGCCACAGCCGAGACAACCACGGGGGAGACCAGCCGAACAACAGCACCGGCCACCACCTACAAGGAGGACGAAGTGGACTGGGGCGAGGATGACGACAACCACCGAGACGACGATGCAACACCCCAAAGGGGGGAGATGCAACCACGAATGCCAAGCAAAAGCACTGGAAGAGAAGCAGCAAGCTCCAGTACGAGGGGGAGAATGAGACCAAGAACGCCGAGCCGCAGCCCGAGGAGACAGCGAGGGGAGAAGCAGCCGAAGGCGAACCGAAGCCCACAAGGCGCAGCAAAACGCTCCAACACAGAATACACAGCCAGGCCAAGCTCGCCGAACCGCGGCCCAAGGAGAGTACGGCTGATGCCAGGCCCAATGTGGAGAGCCGTACGCCGTGTGCAAGCACACATGCGAGGGGAGAGAGCACCATGAACTACAAGCAGTGAGCGTGAGGGGGAAATTTTTCGAGCCGTCCTCGACCTCGCATATGAGAGGTCACTTTTGCTTTCTTGAAGAGCTTACGAAGCTAAGCCTAATTTGTGACGGGCCGCTGGAGCAAAATTGGCAATGTGACAGAGTCTCGCCGGCAACTGAACTCAACTTTGAGTAGGAACCTTGATGCTGTAGGGATCTTTCAGCTCGGGGGGAAGTCAGCTTGCGCATGTCCTGTGTTGTAAGTGCACTGTGGTGATGCATTGTTCGGGCCTTAGTGGGTATATCCTGGCATCGTACAGTGATCTGCTTGGCCTGGTACTCAGTTGTTTGTTTCGGCATGTTTCGGCAATGCACAGGAGGGGGGCTGCTTCAACCACGCTGACTTACGGGGGGTGACGCGTATGGTGCAGGTTCTAAGGAACTAGCCTTAGAGGGCGCGGCGATGAGGCCGGGACGCGGGTTAGTGTACAGGGTTGAGGGGGGGGTCCAGCACCGTACGCACGCCACCAGTTGCAACAACCAACGGGGGAAAATCTCCCACCACAGAACCCCAATGCCTCCTTCCACCAACAAGGCAGGAAGGGGGGGGCCTAGGCCCGGGCCTGTTCGCAGACTCATCCCCGGAAGCGAGCGAGCGAGCGAGAGGGAAGCAGGAATTCTGGACGCAGAACATGAAGAAGGAAAAGGGGTCCCCCCTTCCAAAGAAAAGAAGGTCAAAGCCGGACGGAAAACGGTCGTTCGAAGAAGGCCCAACCCATTGAAAGCGCTGAAAGAAGAAGCCCTGAAAGAAACAGCCGAAAACGAGACCCTAAACCCGCAGTAGAGTGGTAGTATTGTTGTGTGCACCCGAACACAGAGAGCTGGTCCGGCAGGTCCGAGTTGCGAGAGCGTAAACCCTCAACCCGAATCAGCTTACCTTTGGTTAGTAGGGAATGGAGGAATGGGGTACAATTATAGCTACTATTACTACCATTCTTCCATTCCCTACTAACCAAAGGTAAGTCAAAAAGGTACATTGGAGCCTCAAAGGTTGGCTTTGCTGGCGGCGGCGGCTTCGGTGGCACCGCCATGCGCTACTGGGTTCTTATCAAGGGGATTACCAGGGTTTTTGGTTTTGGGGTTTAGGGTACCATAATAAGGAACTTAAGTTAAATTCCCAAGAGCCCAGGCTACGCCTTGTCCGCGATCCACGGCTACTGCTTCGGCTGCTCGGAAGGGGTTTAGGGTTTTGGGGAGGGCTTGGGGCAGTGTAGCTTCAAGGGCAAATGGGGTTTGCTAATAGGGTTTTAGGGCCTATAGGGGTTGATGAACATCGTGGTCGGTTTGTATGCATCAAGACCAGTTTATGGCCAGAATTGGTTCATACAGCGTTGTTCGTGCCCACAGGTGCTCAAGAATCAATGAGGAATGATTTCAAAAGGAGTTCAAGTCTTGTAGCAGGCTAGTTTTTGGGAACGGTTCTAACCCATGGCAATGGTCGCCTTGGCTCCTTCTGGTATATTGACTGTACGAAGGGACCCTAATACGATCACTGCCCTTCTTGAAAGTTTCAGGGATTGGTAGTTTTAGGGTTTGTTCCAAAGTAGGCGGGGCTCATTGCTAGATGCTTAGGTGAACAGTAGGTTAGCGCAATCAGTATTAGGCACGGCGACTGCATTGTGGCGGCTGCTTGAGAAGCTCTGGGTGGTATAGGCATTTGGCAAAGTCGTAACAAGCAGCCCGAAGCCAGTGGGAATGCTGGGAAGATTGAATAATGTAGGAACCTGATTAAGAAACCTTGGGCCTTAATTAGGGTTCCTTATATAAATCCTACTATTTTGGGGTCGCAGGCCCAGGGTTTCTTAATCAGGTTCCTACAGTAGTAGTGTAGAACCCAAGCAGGTTCCATCCTTTGGTCCGCGATCCCTCAAGCCCTGTGAACGGCAGTGCGGCATCGACAGTCACCCAGTCAAGTGGCAAGAACGCTAATCAGCTAATCCTCATGAAGCGTCAACCCATCGTACATAGTATGCAGTCAAGAAAGGCTACTGCATCTACGTCCTGGCCGTGAAACCCACCTTCATTCAGACACGTTTGGCCATTTTGGACAAATTCCCCAGCCTGAAGGAGGAATGAGGGAGCCGCCGTAGGCTCGCAAAAGATATGAGGGATCGATTTGAATCCGTGTCTTGAGCAATCTTGGCCCTTGCACTGGCTTCCGTCTTTCTGAACGACAGGACACACCGCCTGACAGGAAAAAAGACCGACCGATGGTGGGGAACCTGCTGGGGGTCTTTACGCTCTTTCGACCCCTCAGTGTTATCATCATATTGAAACCAGGCGCTCGCAGACGGCCCATGCGTATTTCTTCAATTCGGGTCCAGGTTTCTGTCCCCAAAGAGCAGTAACAGGAGCTGTAACGGGCCCAGTTAGGGCTTAATTTCACATGGACCCTAGTTGGGAGTGCAGGCGGCGCGTCGGCGGGCAGTGCGAAGTTTGGCGACAGCACACCGCCCTCGCCTCAGTGCCACCGGCCGCTCATCGTGGATTTCACTGAGTGCTTATTATTACTACTGTTCCTATTCTTTTTTAGTTGCTTTTAAGAGTTGTTATGAACATTCTTATTGTTATTACTATTGTTGACTCTGCATGTCTTGTTGTAGGCTCTTATCCAGTACCACAACAAGCAATCCAGTTCCGGCGGCGGCAATTTCCATCATCGGAGCCGCAAGGGTTTTGACAAGTCAGCGGTCTTGATGCGAAGACTTACGTGACTGGCGATGTTTTCGCAGCTCATGGAGCTCTAAATCGTGGTTTTGCTGTGTTATGTTACTTCTTCCTGAAGTTGCAGGACCACCAAACTGCGAGAGGCCGGCAGTTGCTTGGATCCGGTGCTGCTGCGTGTTTCAGTCTCGAACAAGCGCTGGGATTTCGCGAAGTGATGCTAGTTTTGCAGCGCACAATTGGACATGACCCGTCACGCAGCCACGACAGTTAACGTTAAGCTTCTCAGCTTCTGCAAGGTCCTTCGCAGATGGCACGTCTTGCTGCGCACCCAAATGCAAAGCGCTCCACACTCGATTGACGGCACGCGACCTGAGGCGGCAGAGTGCCCTCGATTTGGAGTCCTCTGACACTAACCTCGCAGCAGCGGATGCAGCCATCCTGGCGTCCCCAAGATCGAGGTGGCGGGGACTCGCACCGCCTGTGAACGACTTGGAAGCCGGGACTCTGCACACGAGGCCGAGTCACCGGGCCAGCGTCCAAGTCAAACCAAGAGTGAAACTCGTGTGACGTGCCCAGCCTTGGGACGCAGTTCACAGCATTTCGGTTGACAATCTGCTATTCTGGGTTCTTGTAAAGTGGTTTAATTCAAGGTACCACAATGAGGAAACCGTATGAGTTCGCGGTTATGGTAACGTGCATTAAATTCTTTAACAAGTACCCAGTGTTTGCATTGACCCGCCCAGGCTCCAGCCGTGGGCATTGCCACGACCTCGTGCTGCACTGCTGTGAATGCGTTCTACATGGCGTAATCGGTTGCCATGGATTGGCTTGTCAGGATCTTGTAGACCCTGACACGGAGACGGACCACCTTTTCCTTTCGCCTGACCCCAAGCATGCGGATAGTCCCACGCGTGCTCAGCAGCTGGTCGTTTGACAAATGTGCCGGGTATGGAATCGTTAAAAGCAAGGTTACCGGTGGATCCAAGTGTCCGCTTCGAGGGTACGGTGGTAGAGAAGAGCCTGGGCCCCAGCGGAACCTGTAATCACAATCCACATTGTTTCGGCTGCCAGAACCCCATCAGACGACAGGTGCAGTGCTGGCATCGAAGCAGGCACCTCTGATGCTGGTGTGCAGGCACGCGCCGAGAGATGCATGCAGGGTGCGGATGCGTCCACCTTGGCAAAACATCCAACGCTGTAAGATGCATTTTGGTGACAATAATTAAAGTCGACTATTGCCATTCTTGTCGTCATCAGTATAGTTTCCGTCCCGCCCAACCCCCAAACCCTAAACCCTCGAATTTTCACTTCATCATCAGCAGACCTCGAACCATATGCTTCGCCTGGATTGTCCGAGTGTGAACGCCTAAACCCTAAACCTGCAAGCTCAGTGGACCCAGTGCCTGAAGCCATGCCTGCCTTGTGCGAGTGTGTGAGTCGAAACCCTAAACCCTAGCCCAGTATCGCTGCAGACCTTGCCTTAGTCCGAGTGTGAGAGTCAAAAAAACCTTAACCTGTCCTTGCTAGGTAGGAGGGAATAAATGTCTAAACCGCAAACCCATCCACTGTGGCCAGGACCCAAAACCCCTTAATTGAGGGATATACCTTAAATCATAGTATTAAGCCCCCTATACTTGTGGCCAGGACCCGGCATAACCAGCTGCATGGATCCTTGGCTCACAGCCCGGCAACCTCGCCGTCCCGATCCCACCAGGCGCCTCTCTTCGGGAGCAGGGAGCAGGGCTTAGGGTTTGGAAGTTGTGGGTTTACGGTTTAGAAGGTTTGGGCTCAGGGTCTACAAGTCTCGGGTTTAGGGTTTAGATGTTTGTATAGGCTTTAGGATTGAGAAGTCTTGGGTTTGGGGTTTAGGGTTTCAAGCTTGGGGTTTGGGGGTCTGGAAGTTTAAGGTTTAGAAGCTTTGAGGTTGGGATAGAGGGATTTCCTAGTCCTGCCATCGATGAGGCTGGCAACCCCTCGTTCAAAAAGGTATTTCCTAGTCCTTGTCCTGTTCTGACGGCATGCTTAAGGCTATGTAGAGGAAGAAGTTAAGCAATGCTGTACGAATCACAAGAACGATGGACATGCCTTAATAACGCTGATGGCAACAGCCATACTTGTAGCAACAATGACCGTGATTGAAGAACGGTGCTAGTGGCAACAACCAACTGAATCTACTGAGCTCAATGTTCCGTGTGATCCCGAGGCCGCAAGGCGACCCGGAGAACAAGTCCAGGAGAAGTACCTGCTCAAGGCGGTGCACTCAGGATTTACGGAAGATGCAACCGGGGGGTGCTGTACAGCAGTCAGCATTCATCTAGCTCCCTTTGCAGCCTGCTGCTTGCAACAAGATCGCGACGCTTTCCGCGTTTTCCCCGCATCTCGCCACGTGTGATGTGGAGGTCGGCGATGACCTTCGTCAGGATCAGCTGGTGATTCAGCTGATGGCCCGCGGCCCTGCAGACACTTCAACATCAGCTACATGCTGCACTGCTACACATGAGATAATTTTCATGCGGGCGTGCTTCAATGATGAGTGCGGAATTGGGTCGTAGTGTGTGCGTATCGTCCTTCCAGCGGCTAGAACACTGCTCCTGCAACGCAGCTGAGACTCTGTGCAACTGCATCTGGCGGAATCATCTGCCGGGACAGGCCTGGCGAAGCCTGATTGAAAGCCAAGCATCAAATTGTAGCTGTTCTACTAACTTTAGTAACTTTCGTTTCTAGTCAGTCCGTGCGAAAGCGCTGGCCAGCGACTACCAAGTTGTCAGTTTCGCAGGGCCCTCTGAAGCACAGCCTGTTCTGAGAGTCGGAGTAGTTGCCTTCCGGGTTTCACGATGGCCAAGACCTGACGTAAGACTGCTTGTCCGACCGTGCTAGTTCGAAGCCGTCTGAGCGTCGAAACGGGATGAGAACCCAATCCGCCGAACCTTGCAGCTGTTTTGTGTGTTCTGTCCGAGTACCTGGCTCAGAGTGTTGAAACTCGGCCTCCTGCCAGAAGAAGTGGGAGTTGTTTGGTTGTTCGAAATGCTTGGAGCCCTGCCAGGACGCGAGGCTGGTGCAGCTGCCGTTGCCAAGACCCCAGACGAGAAGGGGGGACTGCACAAAGTGAGGCCAATGGGTTGAAGCAGCCAGCGATTTCCCAGGGAGCCACGGGTTTGCGGTGAGTTAAAATGCGCCAGATAACATAACACGATTGGAGCAGCGACGGCTTCTGAGGTTTCGAGTCTTGGCTGTGACGCCCACGCAGCTCGCCTCAGCTAAATATATGCTTGAACAAGTCTCAATCCGAGCTAAGCATGGCATGTCCGGTCATCCTTGGATGTAGCTGTTTCAGGCTTGAGCAGGGCTGGTATGCTTCCCTCATACCACAAGTTTGCCTCGCTGCATGAGGCATAAGGCAGTGCATGTCAGGACTGAGCAGAAGAATTGAAAGCAAGTTTCTCACATGGTAGTCCCGACGCACAGCATATCCAAGGTAGTCCCGTAGCGATCAGTGTATAGGGCTGCCTTGACCCTTGTTTGGGCGAAGGTGGTGGGGGTCTCTCAGGATGAGAGAATGTCAGCGCCTGCAGAGACGATGGAGCTGCACCCTGCGGCACAGGTGCAGAAATGGAAGCTGAAGTTAAGAGGCTGGCTGTGGAATCCGGAGACGAGGCCCAGCGAGGCCCGAAGAATCTGCCATGCTCTGCTTCAAAGTGGCCACCTTGAGACGCTGCCGGAGTACTCGGATATCCTGGCTGCAGTGGGGGCCCGGAGGTGCTGGGAAGCCGGATTAGATGTTTGGAGCCGTCTTGTTCGAAGCCCTTGCCTTAGGCCAGATGTAAAAGCCTTGAGGCTCGGCTTGAATTTTGAGCAGGATCTACTGTAGGGGCCTTAATAATAAGACTTGGGTTTTGGGGGTTCCTTATTCTAAAGTTATACTATGTTATAGTTCGCGAAAACGGGTTCAGAGGTGCTTCAGGCAGGCTTTCGGATGGCCTTCTGCTGAGGAACACGGCTCTGAGGGTCCTGGGCAACGCTGCGCAGTGGGAGCATGCTTTGGCTTTGCTTGCTTCGGCTGCTGCTGCTGGAGTGAAGCCTAATGTTGAATCGCTCCAGCACACTTTGACAGCTCTGGGCGAAGGCGGGCAGTGGGAGGCCGCCCTGTCTCGCTTGTGGGCGGCGGCGGAGAGCCAGTCCAATTTACCGGACGTGTCGTGCTATGCTGCTGCCATTAAAGCCCTCAGCAACAGCGGCGAGCACCATCAGACACTGTGGTTATTGCATGATGTGGAAACCGTTCAGCTACGGCCTGATGCGCAGGCCTATGCTGCTGCGATCCTTTCCTGTGCTGAGCTAGGTGAGTGGCAGAGGGCACTAGCCTTCTTGGACTACATGCCTCAGATCGGGCTGAGCCCGACTTCCTTCTGCATTGTACATGCTATGCAAGCATGTGCCAACTCTGGACAATGGGATGAGGTCCTCTCTCTTTTTGACGAGATGCAGGACTCTGCGCTGACAAGACCCGTCAAAGCCTTTGGCTTGTCCCTCGAAGTCTGCAAAGCAACCAGCAACTGGGAGCGTGCGCTGCTCATATTTGAGGAATTTATAGGCAAAGGTGGCATCTTAGAGGAGGACCTGGTGGAACCCCTCTTGAAGACTTGCCTTGCCTGCAAACAACCAGAGAGAGTGCGAGAGTTCTTGATGCCCAGCCGCAGCTATTGCGAAACTTCTGTGGACCCTTGTTTCTTTTCGGCTGTATTTTGTTCTTTAAGCTCCCCTCTTGGATCATGAGCCAAGGATAGAGTGGGACAAGCTCGGGTTCCTCCCCAGCTATTCCTTGAGCAGATACGTGGCCGACAATTCCTGAGAGCACGTCTTCAACGGCCGTTCCTTCTTCACCGAGCGCGAGTCCAGAACCAGCGCAGATCTCTTCGAACATCCAAAGTTATATGATTATTGTTATAAAATCTGAAATGGGTTTTATTAATCATCAAGATGCATCTCTTTGGACCACGTTGCAGGGCGTCCGACCATGTCGGACCCTGCTTGCCGTTGGTTTGTGCTTCGCAAGCCTTCCGTCAAAAGCAGCTCTTCAGAAGATAGGCCACGGAAGAAGGGAAAGCCTTCTAGGAATCAAAACAGAAATCACAGGCTCCATTACGAACGCACGCTCAGGTCCGGTTACGTGAAGTTTGTGCCCGACTCTACGAGTCTGACCGAAGTCTTGCACAAGCCACAGACCTCAGTGCAGATGCAGGGATTGCAGAAGCTGTCCGTAGCGAATTGCAGCGCATGCCGGTTTGCATACCTGTGTAGGCTGCACTGTACGTGGTGACAGGGAACTGCTTGGAGCGTTGTCTCTGGACCTCAGCCGACGACTAATGTGTAGCATGGCCTGCATGTTTGCAGGGCGGCAGGTCTGTTTGCAAATCCCATTCGGCCAGCCCACAGACCGCATCTTCCAGCAACATGAGAAAGATAGTGGGGCCACGCAGATTTCGACATGTGTATCAGCTCAGCAGTGACTTCGGAGTTTGTATTCCAAGCTTGTTTACTAGGAAAGTCGGGGCTCACTTGCAGCGTCCAGTTTTCCTAGCTTCCCTGCACCAGGGTTCGTGACACTCGGGGCCTGCAGTAGTGCCATGAGATTGCCAGCTTTCCCATGACAAGCCGCAAGCTGCTCGTCTAAAACTTGGGGGTGGGGGGGTGGGGGGTGCGTGCTACATTAAAGCAGGATATGGTGACTATATGGTGTAAACTTTCTTATATAAATTTGTATTATGTTACATCGTATGTCATTACATGATGCTATGCTACATTATTCGGTCTCGCATCGCATCTTACGTTGGGCTGTCAGATCAAATGCTCTGGCACCTTTTCAGCGTGCCTTTTTGGACAAGCTGGAACCCCACCTGCAGAGTCTGAATTTCGAGAGTGACACCCTAGCACCTGCAGAGACTTAAGGCAGATATCTTGACTGCTGAAAGACTACCCGTGTCGAGAGCTTTGATGTCCACTGTATCAAGGGCTACTGCGAGGGGATCGTCACTTTGATCATCACAATGCTGTCCGCTGCAAGATTAGCTTGTTCATCGTGGTCATCAACACCAGCAGCATCATGGATGTCTCATCCTCGTCTTGACCATCATCCTTGTCATGTTCGCCACCAGCGACTCAGTATCCTCCTTCTCGTCCCCCTGATGCTGCCTCAGTCTCTTTCAGTGATTAGTCCATCAGCTCTCGTGCAACCGCAATCGGCATGACACGCACCGCCACCGCCATCATCATCGTCGTCATCTTCACCTCATCATCTTCATCAACACCACCGCCTCTGCCAGCCACACCCCACCCCAACAGCATCAGCATCAGCATCATCATCATCATCATCGTGAGTACCATCACCAACACGATCACAAGTCGGATTTTGCATCGGAAGAGTTTCTCGGACAGAACAGGAGACCGGCGGCTGCCCTGGCTGAGGAGGAGGAGGAGGTGGGCAAGGGATCAGACATGAGGCGGCGTGATTATACCACTCTGCACCCTGAAAGCTGAAGGCAGCTCAGGTATGTCCCTGAACCCAGCATGTGATATGAGTTGAGTACTTGTTCCTGGCTTCTCGGGTGCTGATTTTGACAGCAGGTTTGCTTGGTGAATCGACCGGGCAAAAATTCGTTAACCTTGCCAGGCTTGTCCGAGTGTGAGTGTCAAAAATAACCCTACGTCCCGAGTCCCGAACCCAACTCGCAGAGTCCAAACTTTACCGAAAGCAGCTTCTGGTAACCTCCGTGCTGCCACGGCCAGGCTGCCTGCATCCTCCGGCCGCCCGGAGCCCACGGACCTGGAAGAATAATCACAATATTGGCAATCCTTATGTGCTAACCGTGACAGGCAGAGCGTTTGGGCCTTGTTGTCTTTTGCCACGTTCGAAACTAGCCCCACCCAAGATTCATGCGGAAGTCATGCATCTCAAGTGATGAGCTGTGTCGACAGAATTCGCGACAGCCCTGACTCGGAGCCAGTGAATTTCAAACCAGACCTCGACCTGCAGTGCCTAGCGCACAGCTCCTCACAGTACAGGGGCATCCTTTTTTGTTAGAACGCGGATGATCGTACAACTCCTTGCGGACTGTGAGGGGATACTACTACTAATGCGCTCGAGATGTGCAAGTTTGCGCTTTGAAGGGGTCGCACGCCTGGCGGTCTGGTGGAATATGCCCAGCATGCGCACTTTGCTAAACACAGCGCTTCAGCGATGTGAGGTTCGCACTCCTTTAAATGCCCTCATAAAGCCTCTTATGAGATCCCGATGACAAGTTCTACCAAAACGCTTCTTGTTATTATTACTGTTATTATTGTTTGCATTTATGATTATTAGTCTTATAGAGACCTTTCCAAAACCGGTGCCTTTTTTTCATTTTGAGCCGAGGCCCCACCACCCGGAGCGCTTCGAAGCCCTCGGCGCGGCGCTGCGCCGCGGCCGCCTCGTGGCATTTCCCACGGAGACGGTGCCCGGGGGCCCAGGCGCAGGTCGGGTTTTTCTAAGGTTTCATGAGGGTTTTTGCAGGATTTCGGTTGTGGTTTAGGACATTTTAGGTACTATCGCCTTGGGGCTTTAAGCTTCAGGGTTAGGAGGATTAGAGTCGGGATTTGGGGTGTAGGATTTCAGCAACCAATGCACTTTTCTGTAGCCTTGAGGCTTTGGGCTTGGTACGGGTGCTTTCGGAGACTAGGAGTCTTCTTGCTTTGGGAGTTTGTGGTACTTGGGGGTTATATAAACGTTTCGGGTCGGGGCTTGGGGTCTTCAGCACTCCCACGAGGCCCGCCTCTACACCCAAAACTGAGGGTTTCAGTATGAGTCATACAGCGATGCTTATGGTTAAGGTTGCCTCAGACCTGCATCAGCAGCAGCAGCCGCTGAGATGACAATGCCGATTGTGCCGCTGGTGGTGGTGGTCGTGGTGACGACGACTAGCAAAGACGACTAATCATAAATATCGGCGGGCTGATTAAAGCTGTCATGATGACCGATGCTCGACTCGTCATTCTGGCCACTATGATCTTGATGAGCGATCGTGGTCCTGCCGCCATGAGGGTCCTGGGTGGTCATCGTCTTCGATCGTGGCGATCATGATGACGACAGCTTTCGGGGATGCGGTACGAGGTGTTGCGGATCTGGTGGTTGCAGTCAAATCAGAATATGCCACTGATGACGACGATGTTGGTGAACATCCAAAACGTCAGGTTAGACGGTTAGACAGCAGGTTTTATGTGATTGGGAAAGAGTCCGCTAGATTTGAGTACTATTGCTTGAACCGTTGTTTTCCAAAGTTCTCGTGGCAAGGTATGGCTTGGGAGCCAACGGTTTGGACCCGGATGCAGTGCTGCAGATCTTCGAAGCGAAGGGCAGGCTCGGCATAGGAGAAACCCATTCCAGGAGTGTGGTCTAGAGGCACAGGTTTCGGTTTGATACCGATGTGTGTTCTGCCTCTTCGCCCCCAATTGCACTTATCCGCCTTGCTAAGTCTCGAATGAAACAGAGCAAGAAAGCGTTTTCCAAGTGTCAGGCCATTGACAGATCCCTGCATCCTGCACGTGTCCAAGGCTGCAGATGCGTAGGCGCCTCAGAAGTCGGGAGTTGAGCGGCGGAGAACTCACCATCGAGCCCTCATGAATCCTACTGAAAACCCAACATCATCCCAAAAGACCTATCCTAAATCGCCCTGCAGAGGAGGATGATGCTAAAATGAGCTCTGCCGGTTGCCGAGGCATGCGCTTCTGGACCTGGATCCGGGTGCCAGAGCTGTCTTCGATGTGCTCACGAAGGCCGCATCCCTTTCGGGCTTCTGGGGGTCTGAGACTTAGAGGTTAGGATCCTCAGACTTGAGGGTTCAGGATGATAGCGCGTCGAGTTTGCGATTTGGAGAGTTTTGGGCGGGCATATGTGCAAGTTCTTGTGCAAAAAAGGGGAGTGAACCAGCTGCCAGACACAAAGCAACTAAAGATCATGGTGTGAGAAGAGTTTACAAATCCTGATGATGGTACCATAGCGTGACGTGGGAGTTTCCGCAAATGAGGGGTGCCTTATTTGGGGGTCCTTATAATAAGGGCCCTATTCAGGGTCCGGGTACTTTCTGAGGGTCCCCTGTTTTCGGAAACCCCCACATTGCTTTGCAGGAGTTCTGGCCGGGACCCCTCAGCATCGTGGGCCCTGCTCGCCAGTCCCTCAGCCATCGAGCACGAGAATCAGAGAAGGAAGCCAGAGAGGATCAGAGTAGGAGCCTGAATAATTGGAATAGGGGTCTATACGGGTTATAAGGGATCTATATTAGGGTACTATAGTATAGGAGCCTTAATAGTCAGAAGTTGCTTTTGGGGGGTTCCTTATTACAACTATAGCATGATAGACCCCGAAACCCTATTCTAATGATTAAGGCCCCTCTATTGCACCGCCGCCACCAGGGCCACCAGGCGCCGTCAAACCCAAGCTTTATCGGAAGTAGTAGCAGAACTCATATGGGAGTTTCCGAAAATTAGGGGTACCTTCTTGGGGGGTCCCTATAATTAGGATCCTACTATTTAGGGTACTGTATTAGGGTCCCCTATTTTCGGAAACTCCCAGATTTCCAATCCCACATGAGCTATGGCTACTAAGCGCTGGCTCAAGCCTGTGATTGACGGCACGGAATCCAAAGTTTTCGGAGCCCGCCCGTGGTTTCGATCAGCGACTCTTGATTCATGTAGTCGCATAATCTGGTGAAGTGTATACTATACTATGCCATATTAGGCTAGACTATATTGTACTATAATTACTTTTCTTGTGAAGCACAAAGTTCTGCTTTGCCGTGATATCAAGACCAATTTCTAGTTAATCCAGTCTGGTTGCTCCGGAGGCCTCGCCTGGATTTGTCCGAGAGTGGGAATCTCCAGGAAACATGCCACGCAACAAACACAACCCTCCCAGAGAGCCTAATAGCCCTTAATTAAGGAATAGACCTTAAAATATAAGGGGATTCAACTTATGATTCAAGCTATATTCCCTAATTAAAGGGTATTGGGCTCTCTGGGCTTAGTGTAAGGACGGCCAGATCGGAAAGTTTATTTTAGGAACGACCATGTCTTTCCTCGAGCCGAGGCCCGGTGGTTCCTCCGCAGGTGACAGCCAGCACTGGCTTCGTGGCAGTGCGCTGCCCGTCCCATCCCCTTGCAAGGCCCGGTGGAGGCTGCTGGCTGTTCTGTCTGGTTCTTAGTAGGGAGTGGGGGAATGGGTTATGGAGACTATTACTAGGATTTCGTAGGTACTACTATACTAGGATTTCGTAGGGACTACTATAGGGATCCATTCCCCCTTCCCTACTAGTTCAGTCGGCATGGAAACATCCGCAAGGCAGTTGATCGAAGCCGCCGGTGTGCGGGCCTTGTCGGATTGGCGTCTTGGGGCGTCCTTCAGTCTTGGCTGTTGCTGTTCAGCGTTGCAACATCTAAGAAACCGCTGGCAGCGCCTTCTGCAAATCGTTTCGGCCATATTTCGCCGACGCTTCCCGACCACGTGCTTCAGGCTCGGAGGGTTTGGGGACAGGGCTTCAGGGTTTTATGGCTTCTAACAGGGGATTTGAGCATGAGCGCCTGTGCACTCAGCCTCTTCTCAAGAGAAGGCTTCACGGTGACGGCTTGGGAATGGTGGGAAGCAGCTCATGGTCCACTGAACTGCTACTGTATAGGTCTCCCTCAACACACATTCCCGGCTCTTTCTTGAAGGACTTACAGCACGTGCCGTTCCTTCAGATCCTGGATGGCGGACCTTGCAATGTTGGCATTGAGCCATTGGGTCTGCACTGGGTTTCATCTACTTCCCTAAAGCACTTCCTCGACCCCAGCGCGAATCCCAAAACTTCAATCATCCCTAGACCACCACAGACCCCACAGCCTTGCACACTTTCAGCTCAGGTCCACCGTGGTGAAGCTCGACCTCGCAAGTTCGGCGAAATCATTGCTGCTCTTGCGACAAGGCGGTTTGCCGCGCGAGCGGACGCTTGGACAAAAGTTTCGCCGGCAGATCGAAGGCTAGCGGCTACCGTGGATGTACTGTGAGGCGGAAGGCAGGTTTGCACAACTGTATCCGTATGAACCCAGGCCTCAGGCAACACTTGCCTTCGGGACACAGCGAACCGAAAAGAGGAGTCAACAAATCTTCAGTGTGTCCGAATTCCAGTACTACGTGTTATGGCAGTAGTGCAACACCAATATATGCTGGTATTGATATGGTAAGCTTGAAACACGACTCGCAACTACGTGAACATGTGGGTCGTTCTCTAAATCACGGTCCCTGTTTATGCTCCGAAATACCATGGCGCTATTCTAAACAAGACTCCTGAAAAAGGGCCTTACTTTAGAGTACTATTTTGGGGTACCTTATTACACAAGATACACCAAAACCCTGTTCTGATTATCCCTACTTTAGAGAACTACCCACTATACCCTAAACCCTACTTTAGAGAGCTACACATGGTCAGTCCTGCGAGGTTGGAGTCCTATCTGGGAGAGTGCTTTCGACGCGGAGAGCTTCAGGTGCCCAACGTCTCGCTGGGTGTGGGGTTGAGGATTTAAAGTATACATATATATATATACACACATATATTTATATGTAGAGCTTTAGTTCGAGGGATTATGTCAAACGTTTTGGATACCTCTGATATCCATTGATCAGATGTCAAGGTTCGCAAGGCCTTGAGATGGAACCCTGGCATCTCATGAACGCCTGGAGGGACAGATGCCAGGTGCACAGTTTAGGTAGTCCCCTCAGCATCTGTCAGACATCCTCCGATGCGTAAATGACGTCAGCATGGAATGTGGTTTGTTCGCGAAGACTATGTACAACTTGAGGTTCTTGTCGAAGGAGAGTCATGTCGCCAACACGGTATTCGAAGTTGAAGCCGGGACAGCCTTGCAGAGGGGATAGTATCAGAACGGATGACTCTAGAAATCCTCCGGTTACCGTAATGGCCAGTGAGGTCTTACCATCAACACTGCAGGCATGTTGCATCCATGTTACCACACCGCTGAGCAGGAAAGCATCTCTGTGGTGTCCATAGCGCGAAAGCCGAGGCAATCCTGACAGTTGAGTGCATGGTCGACTGCTGATTAGAATTCCAAGTTGTTGTGTCCAATACAGACCCGGCATGCGGGCAGCACTCAAACAGTTTCCCACGAACTTTAACTGGTCAGCATTCTTGTATAGGGATCCAAACACGATAACTGCCCAAGATGTTGTGCAAATTTTGTGCGCGTACTTCATCTATCCTTATGTACACAACATGCCCTCGGTGTATTGGATTTAGCGGCAGGATGACGCCACGCAAAAAGACAGTGAGTGCGGCACACGCTAGGGAACAGAACCAAAGCGCAGTGCACAGCCTGCACAGCCCACGTGGCCGCCGGAGCGCATTGTTTAATATAGTATAACATGGCATTATTTGGTATTATATAGTATATTATAGTATAACATGGTATAACATAACATCCTCCACGAAGCTTTTGGCTGTCGGGATCTTCCGGGTGTCAGGACTAAGCAAGTGCGCTTCTTGCATACAGTTCAGCCTCAAGAGGGAATCGGCATATCCCCTCCATGCTGTTCGGAAGACGGCCACTTGCAGAGGCGAGCTTGAAAGCCGAATCTTGGCAGGTCCTGTTTCCGGGCTTAGCTGCTTAGTCCTCACGTCTGTACTGCCAGACCCAGTTTGGGCAGAGTGGGTGGGTGGCGGAACTGAAGCAACTCCTGCAATCTCGAGCACAGAAGCTTTGCACCTAGATTCGGACCTCGATGTGGTGTGTCCCGGAATTTCGCAAGACGTTCCAAGTGCTGTCCGAAGGGTCATCGCCTGGGGACCTCCTTGTTTGCGTGATCAAACTAAAGGCATGCGCCGGGCAGGTCGGACCCAGTTGTCAAGCCAGATGACGAGGCGCAAATGGCACCTGGCATGCTGCTCGTTTTGCACTTTCAGGTGGCATTGCAGGTTAACCTGCTGATGTGTGACATGTTGTTGTCAGCCAGAACGTGAACATCTGTCCTACGATGTCACGGCTCATGTTATCATGCCAACGAACATGTGGGCGGGTGCCCCGAATCAAGGCCGCTGTGCCCTTCCATAAGTAATATAGTAGTTACATGGTAGTTATATGGTAGTAATAGTAGTTCTGATTGCCCGCCGGTAAGAAACTCCGCTAGCTCTCGAAGACCCGGTTTCGTGCCCGGTGTGTGCAGAAGCACGACGAGTTACTGCCTCGAGAATAGAATACAAAAGAGGAAGACAAACTCAGTGTGCTCAGAGTGAAAATTTCATTCACTGCTCTGTGCCGATTGCTGGCGCAACTAACCTGTGCAAATACGATACTGGATGCTTCTGACAGCTGCTCTGCCCCGCTTTTGTGGGCCTGTGGCGATGAAGTTAAATGTTCTAAATCTCAAGTCCTTCCCTGCACTCCTCCGGGGGCCCAGACAGCCAAATGCAGACTGAACATCTCAATGTCTTTAATGTGTCATTTCTGACATTCACACGCTTCCGGTAACCTGCCAGCGTTCTGAACATGGGCTTGAACGGCCGCCGTGCCGCCCGTGCTGTGATTACCAAGGCTCCTGAAGCATTATGCGCCATCTGTCAGGGACTCAGCGCTCTGCCCAGACATCGACCGTGTGCGAGTGGTCCATGATCGCTTGACTGGAGGTGCACACCGTGCTTCTTTCACCCATCTCTTCGCGCGATGGCGGGCTTGAAATACCCAGCCCGCCACATCGAAGCGTGCTGTCTCTGTCTTAGCCATCCGGGCACATCCGGGCAGAACACGGCCACAATGGCACTTGCCAGCACTTGGCTGAGGATTGACTTTGGTGGAAGACGAGCAGATCACCACGGGCTCTTCCTGAAGGTCTACGAGCTCTGTGATGAGGATCGCATGCGGTACGTGCAGCTGCTTGTTTGAATGCACAAGGTGTGTCCAAGATGATTGTCTTCAAGTTATTGAAGTTTGGAGTTCTGGTAGCAATTTGCAGCACATGCAGGATGGAGCAGCTGGCAAAGGGACAGCTGAGGACCAAAAATCGACCCAGGGACCATGGAGAGACAGTGACACTCTGCTTGTGCATCCACTATCATCCACTGTCCCGCAAGCAGTCATGGCATGGCTTATGGCGGTTATGGATTGTGTTTGGCACACCGCTTCTTTGATCTCCGGCCACATCGCGAGAATCCTGTTTCATTCAGAGGACGCCTGCAGGCATGTATTCGCCACTCTGCGAGCCGCCGAAGCATTTGCGATTGCGGAGAAGGCAGCAGTGTCAAGCCTTGAGCTTGGCGGCCTCATGTGTGAAGTGCGCGACCACTGTCTTGACAGGTGGAGCTCATCTGCCTTGCAGATTTCGATCCGGAAGGCTTGGGAGGATACGCTGAGGCTTTGCACGACAGGCCAGTGCGGTGCATGGGGCTTTTTCCATGTGAGTTCCTCGGCTTAGGGCATGGAAGACTAGATCAGAATGCAAAGATGGCTGGTAGTTACGTAACGGGGTCTCAATAGGGGACCTGTGCTGGAATGTGCGATCCTTACGCAGTGTTGGAATATTTTCGAAGTAGTGCGTCCAGGCAGGTCTGCATAGCCCTGCGGTACATCTTCAGTCTTCAGGGGCACATGTTAGAGAACGGACCTGCAGCAGTGAGTCCGTTTATGTTTACTTTCGCCTCGTCCTCCACAGAAAAGAGAGAGGACCAGGGCCCTGGGGGGTGCATCCCGGTTTCGAGTCGGAGTTGACATTGAGGGTACGCTTTGAGCCGGGAGGCCTTCGCACACCGACTGCACAACCGATTCCTGCTTTGTGCATCTGTGGAGCACAGCCGATTGCTGACGAACGGTGGTGCTTTGCATCGCCGTCGTAGTTTGGGATTTGTGGACTGGGTGCAGCCTCAGTTTCTGAAAGGTGCAGAAGTGAGTATGTTGCGGCTTGCGCCCTACCCAGAAGGAGATGGCATCACCCCATACACGCACTCCTTCCACACCGCTGGCCGGGTGTGGGGCGCAGTGTGCACGGGTATTCCCAATGCTCCCTGGGGCCAACGCACCATGGGTGAAATGGTGAATGACAGCGGGGCGATGGGCTAACGCGCCTGCTGGGGAGCAAACCCTCCGGGAAGGTGCTCTGGGCACCATGCATGGTAACTCTTGCATCCCGGTTTCGAACTCTGCGGGAGTTGGATGCACGCTGTTGGTAGGGCAGGCCTGTGAGGATTGACGAGATGAAATTCATGAAGATAGAAGATAAAACTATGTCTGGGCACGGCAGTTGCTGCATGCACGGGTGCCTTGCATCACAGGCCGAGTCGTTGCCTTGGCGCGGTGGGCAGTCAAGGGCAGCATCGTCTAATTTGGACGTTTCATGCAAAGTTTCGAAGCCGTGATTGTGAAGGGCTGCGAGACAAGAGCTTTTCACTTGGGTTTAGCCCCAGAATCGGAACGCGATAGTTTAGCTTCGGTTCGCCGATGTGGAGTGCACCTGAGGAGCATCTGCCGGCACTGCGCGGAACAGCACCTGTGCAAATCATTGAGTGAGTCTGTTGTGGCTTCCGCCCTACCCAGAAGGAGATAGCATCACCCCATACACGCACTCCTTCCACACCGCTGGCCGGGTGTGGGGCGCAGTGTGCACGGGTATTCCCAATGCTCCTTGGGGCCAACGCACCATGGGTGAAATGGTGAATGACAGCGGGGCGATGGGCTAACGCGCCTGCTGGGGAGCAAACCCTCCGGGAAGGTGCTCTGGGCACCATGCATGGTAACTCTTGCATCCCGGTTTCGAACTCTGTGGGAGTTGGATGCACGCTGTTGGTAGGGCAGGCCTGTGAGGATTGACGAGATGAAATTCATGAAGATAGAAGATAAAACTATGTCTGGGCACGGCAGTTGCTGCATGCACGGGCTTGCATCACAGGCCGAGTTGTTGTCTTGGGGCGGTGGGCAGTCAAGGGCAGCATCACAGAAGGGCTGCGAGACAACAGCTTTTCACTTGGGTTTAGTCCCAGAGTCAGAATGCGATAGTTTAGTTTCGGTTCTCCTATGTGGAATGCACCTGAGGAGCATCTGCCGGTACTGCACGGAACAGCACCTGTGCAAATCATTGAGTGAGTCTGTTGTGGCTTCCGCCCTACCCAGAAGGAGATAGCATCACCCCATACACGCACTCCTTCCACACCGCTGGCCGGGTGTGGGGCGCAGTGTGCACGGGTATTCCCAATGCTCCTTGGGGCCAACGCACCATGGGTGAAATGGTGAATGACAGCGGGGCGATGGGCTAACGCGCCTGCTGGGGAGCAAACCCTCCGGGAAGGTGCTCTGGGCACCATGCATGGTAACTCTTGCATCCCGGTTTCGAACTCTGTGGGAGTTGGATGCACGCTGTTGGTAGGGCAGGCCTGTGAGGATTGACGAGATGAAATTCATGAAGATAGAAGATAAAACTATGTCTGGGCACGGCAGATTGCTGCATGCACGGGTGCGCATCACAGGCCGAGTTGTTGTCTTGGGGCGGTGGGCAGTCAAGGGCAGCATCGTCTAATTTGGACGTTTCATGCAAAGTTTCGAAGCTGTGATTGCGAGCAGGGCTGCGAGACAACAGCTTTTCACTTGGGTTTAGTCCCAGAGTCAGAACGCGATAGTTTAGCTTCGGTTCCCGAATGTGGAGTGCACCTGAGGAGCATCTGCCGGCACTGCGCGGAACAGCACCTGTGCAAATCATTGAGTGAGTCTGTTGTGGCTTCCGCCCTACCCAGAAGGAGATAGCATCACCCCATACACGCACTCCTTCCACACCGCTTGCCGGGTGTGGGGCGCAGTGTGCACGGGTATTCCCAATGCTCCTTGGGGCCAACGCACCATGGGTGAAATGGTGAATGACAGCGGGGCGATGGGCTAACGCGCCTGCTGGGGAGCAAACCCTCCGGGAAGGTGCTCTGGGCACCATGCATTGTAACTGTTGCATCCCGGTTTCGAACTCTGTCGGAGTTGGATGCACGCTGTTGGCAGGGAAGGCCATGAGAATTTACGGAAATGAATGCAGGAAAGATTGATGATGCGATTGCGGCTGCAAGCATCCATCGAGCACGGCAGACAGCTGACATACAAGGGTGCTTTGCATTGCAGTCCTTGTTTTGCTGATTTTTGCTGCAATTGGTAATTTGTTGCGGCATCTTCTAAGGTGAATGTACCATGCATTCATGGATGCAGACTGTCATGTGTGCAACTGCTTCAGCGTGTGTTTTGTGAATTTCGTTACGCCCTACCCTACCCAAAAGGAGATAGCATCACCCCACACACGCACTCCTTTCTACACCGTTGGCCGGGTGTGGGGCGCAGTGCGCACGGGTATTCCCAATGCTCCTTGGGGCCAACGCACCATGGGTGAAATGGTGAATGACAGCGGGGCGATGGGCTAACGCGCCTGCTGGGGAGCAACTCGACCAGGAAGGTGCTTTGGGCACCATGCATGGTAATTGTTACCACTGGTAACGCTTGCATCCTGGCTTATCTCGATGCGCCTTGCAAGTAGGGGAGGCCTGCAAGGGGAGAGTCGTTCAAAAGATGGCTTGTGTACCTGGTTTACGTCGGTGGCGCATGTGCGAGCATTCCTGCTCGCGACGGCATGCCGGCTTGCAACTTGGGCATGGTTCTTTGCAATGCCTCGTCCGACGCAAGACAGGGCATGCACATGTTGGCAGACAGCTTCTTGGTGTCTCCCTTGCTGAGTATTCGCTTGATCCGGATCCGCAGCTACACGCCAGCACTCGACTGCATCTTTGTCGTGACATTTCCAGCGGATCGGTATGCTTTTTGTTATTCTCTAACAGGATTCTGCTCGGACATATCTTTCGACACGCTCCGTGCATAGCTGACATGACTGCTGGCGTGCGCTTCGGATTATGTTGACGAAGAATGCGACTGCACCAGTGCCCGTACGACTTGCTGGCATGCCGCATGCCAAGCTTATTTGCGCAGGTTGTTTCGATCTGCTTCGGGCAGACGCGCCGTGCTGCGTAAGTCCTCAGAGTCTTTGAAGCATTGGTTCTGATTCTGCATCTATTGTCTGTGTGAAACCGTTTGAAACCTGGTCCGAGCAGTCACGGTCAGAATAGCAGCGTTGCTCGGCAAGGTTTCTCCCGACAACTTCAGACTCTGGTCCATCGACTGAGCAGTCTCGCTTGCGGTGGCTGCTTCACCGACCTTATGACCGCCTGCTGCCTGGGAGTAGCTGCAAAGGGACCGTCGACTGCAACTGAAGCCACTATTTCTTAGCCCTGCACCCATGAGTGCTGCAAGAAGGGCCTTTGTACAGTGTACAGAGAGGCCGTTGCAGCAAGTTCCGATAAGAAGAAACATTGAGAAAGGCGTCTCCCAGTGCTCTGACGGAGCAGCGATGTGCGCCACACGCTACGGTCAAGGTGTCAAAAAGCTGCGGAGAGGTCGTGAGCAGCACGTCCGGACATGGAGAAGGGGCCAGCAGAATATACGGGCCTTAATAATAAGAATAGGGTCTTGGGGTATATTAAGTGAATCATAATAAGGAACCACCAAAACAGTATTGTAATTATTTAGGCCCCTGTAGAAATGCTTAAGGTCACGAGGAGACCTTGGAACCTGGCTGGTCGAACACACGCCGGTGCCTCGTGAGGTCAGCGCAGAAGAATTCATTCTCTTGAACTCTTCTATGACTCCCTTCGAGCTCATATGCAGCTTCAACTTCATCACCATGGCTATCGAACCTGCATCGGAAGTGAATTGCTGAAAGCTTCGCCAAGGCCCCCGGGCATGAACTTCGACCAGGTCACTTGGGAGTTTCCGAAAATAGGGGACCCTAATATAGTACCCTAAATAGTAGGATCCTGGTTATAAGATGTTATAAGGACCCCAAAATAAGGTACCCCTAATTTCCCTCTAGATTCTCCAGTCTGCGTAGCAAGACGGCAGACTTAGTCACTCGTCCTTGCTTCGCTCATGTGTAATGTTGGATACTGGTTGGGTTTGCGTGGGAGGATCCCCAAAATGCTGAAACCAACGGCTAACATCATATGGGTGATTGTCAAAAATATGGTCCCGTTTTGGGTACCCTAAATATTAGGTGCCGTATTGTAATAAGCACCCAAAAAGGGACCCTAATTTAGACAACCACCCATATGGTTTGTTTGTGTTGTGAGGTTCCTGGCGAAATCGCTTTGTAGCCAGGCAAGGCAGCAGGCCGCTCAAAGCAAGGGGCGGCCCGTCGCCCCAAGTGCCCAAGTCCTCACTGCAATGTAGAATTGTCTAAGCTTACACCCCAAACTGCTATACTATAGTTTACTGTAGTATTTAGCTGTACTTACTATGCCATACATTATGCCATAATACCCTGAGCCCGAAGACCGAGAATGTGAACAGGCAAACCCCCAACAAGGCCACTTCGAACATTGAGCACCGACACCGAAGCCTTGCAGAAGCTTTACAACCGGGATCAAAAAGGGGTACAGGTCATGGACAACTTCTGTGGGACAGTTGCAGCTGGATGCGCCGGGATCCCAGTGCCCAGAGGGTGGAGGAGAGATGCAACGGCGGCGAGTGCATCGTAATGCGGGGAGGAGTTGTAGAGACTACCCACCTCCCTTACTGAAGCTTATGCAAGGAGCTTTTGCAAGACCAGAAACAGTTGTGCTTGCAATCAACCGGAGCCTTGTATTATTTATATCCACATCTAATCATGCCTACCAAAGGCATGTTTATTTCTGTATTAGTGTTACATAAGAGGTAGACATCGTACTCGTACTCGCTGAGGGCAGTAGCGATACAAAGGATTGCGTAACAAGCACCAGGCACCGTCAGCATTGTATCCACTGGCTGCCGTCTTGCCCGCGCTTAGGTTGCATCTTATGCCGCGGCGCCAGCTTCATGGAGATTTGTATTCCTCGTTTTGAATTCGGCAGCTGTTATGGAGTCATATTAAAACCCTCTGATATTTACGTCAACATCATCAGATGCAATGTTCTAACTTTCCTCAGTGCTTCAGATGTCTCAGATGCTTAGGGTTTCTGCCACAAGTGCAGCCGCTCTGAGATCCAGGGGGGCGTGCACAAGTCTGTGCCAAAAGGTCTTGTCTTGACTTGACACTCTTCCAACTCCGAATAAGACGCAACTGTATAAATCATTATCAAAAACTTCGTCTAATCACTACTGTTAGGCTTACAGAGGCGCTTGCTTCACCGAATAAACCTTGGGTCTAAATCCTTCCAACAAACTGAAGTAAAGGAACCGTACCTTCCTTTGCAGGAGACCCGCATAAAACACAACATCAGGCTTTGTGATCTCCGACAGAGCCCTCCGGTTTAGGGTTTAAGGCTTTCCTTGCTTTGAAGAAGCTGGGAAAGGGGGCTGTTGCTGTAACCGGGCTGCTGGACAACGAGGCCTGCTGCAAAAAGGCTTTCCTTGCAAGCAAGCCTGCAGCAAAAAAGGCTTTGGCGTAAACCTTGAATGAAACGATATGCACATGGGCGGGGTGCATTTGTGCAGTCGTAAAGCTGTTCAACATCGAAGCTTTCCTTTCGGTGCATGCTAATACACAAGTACTCCCCCCAAAGAGAAAACCCTGTACAACCGACCCATATAGAACGCCACAAAACCCTAATACCCTAATAAGCAGGTACCCCCCCCCCCCCCCTTAAAAGAAAACCTTTACACAAACCCCCCAAAATATCGGATGCCAGATTTCCCTAATAAGAAACCCTAAAGCCTTAACCCCCCTAAACCCTAAAGCCCTAAACCCCATGGCTACGGCTCATGCCATTTTGGCTTCCATGTTACGGTTATATAGCCTTCTTATCTTGGACTGTCAGGGCGGAAGCTTTGGAGTTGTTGTACCTTTCATGCGCCACATATCTGTCCACAGCACAAGCCCAGACGGAAAAGGTTCTTTGGGGTGCTGTTCGAACTCTAGGCGCTGTAGCAGCTATGTTGCACTTGGCGAATGGCCCTGCTTCTATCTTTTGCCAAGATGACGGATGCCGTTTCATTGTCGAGCAAGGCCTGGAACTGGATGACCGGATGCTTGCGCTTCAGGATGCTACTGGTGGCCATGGCACGTGCTCTAGAGCAAGTCCTGCAGAGATTCGAGATCGAGTTAACGATCGATGGCTCGACAGGGACCGCCCCGAACATCCAGTCGGATTGCATCCGATCCAGCGTATTCATTGCCTTCGGGTCAGTTGACTACGGCGGGCACGAGCCGGACAACCCTTTTAGCTCCGGATTTGGGGCACTGTATTGGCAGTCCATGCTCCAGTCCCGCGATGATCGCCACGTTCCGATTCTTGCGCGGACGGTAGGCGACGTGGCAGACTTACGTGAAGATGCTGCCCAAGGCCTTTTGCCTTTTTGGCATCAACCGCCGCTACTTCGACTGGGAGGAGTGCACTGCCACCGAAGCGCAGTGACACGAGCAAAGTCCAGAAGATGTTCGCCTGGCGGTGCCGACCGAAGTGGTGAGAGACATTTTAGCAGCGATTGGCATTACAGGCCACAGTGACAACAGCCCAGCCTTACAAAAGCACCGCTGCAATTGCAGCTGGGTCTACCTCACCACGATGTCGCCACCCTAGTCAATTCGTTGCAAGCCTCCCTCGCAGTGTTGACTTAAATCTTTCCAACCCATTCGAGTATATAAGCCCTTCCTCACATGGCCACGCAGACGTCGACTGCTAATTTGGGCGTAGTTTGGACTCAGAACTACATTGAATGACCTGCATTGGGGAGAACAAGTTGCTACATACGGCTGCTGCGTACTCTGCATCCTGAGGTACACTGCATTGGTGCACATTGCATGGCACACAGCGGCTGGAGCAACTGGCGCAGCAACACGTGCGTGGTGGTCCATCAGTGCACGAGCATTAGCAGCATGAGCAGGACGTGCATGAGCAGAATTTGGCTGCACGCGCAATTGAGTGCTCAGTACACTGCATTGGTGCACACTGCATGGCATACAACTAAACTACTGGAACACATGACACAGCGCACTTGCATGGTGGTCCATCAGTGCACGAGAAGTAACACGAAGCGCATGAGTAAAGTCGGCTGCATGTGCCCTTGAGTGCCCAGTACACTGCATCAGTATACACTGCATTGCATGGTATATGCACAATGGAACAGCTAGTGCATCTTGAAATGGAAGTGTGTGCCTTGCTGATCCTGCATGATATAAGCATTGTGCGGCTGCATGAGACAAACCTTATGGTGGGTGGACAATGCATGTCTGACACCAGGAAGAGCGCGGATATTGCAGGTGCAAAAGCCAGTAAGTCAAGAGCTGCATTGGAAAGCAAGAAGCTTGGCGATTTTGTGCATGCTCCTGAAGAGTTTATGTGTTCCTGACAGATGCATGTTGCTCTGAAGCTTGCACGATGTCGTTGAGGCTATGGTCCTCGAAGATGGGGCAGGTAGTAAGTTTCACGTGCCCTTCACAGGACGAAACCAAGAAATGGGGTGCTTGGCTTTCTGTGTGGGATTAGGCTCGATTGTTCCTGCTGGAGGGTTGCTGTCGACCCATTGTTACATATGATTGTTAGATATTGTTAGTCGGTCGTCGCGTGAAGTCTTCAATGTGCTTGACAGCTGGACTTGCAGGACGATACCGGTCCAGCGAGCCAGTTAATGTGTCGTCGAACCTGTGTTGCTGCAAGACCTTGCCAGGCTCGTCCGAGTGTGAGTGTCAAAAAAACCCCTAAAGCCCTAAAACCCCTAAACCCTGAAGCCCGAAACCCCCTAAACCGTAAAGCGTCGAACCTACTTCTGCAGACCTTGCCAGGCTTGTCCGAGTGTGAGTGTCAAAAAAAACCCTAAAACCCCTAAACCCTGAAGCCCTAATACGACCCCTCTTACCCGAGGTCTTGGGTCTGGGCGACCGGCACTTGGAGAACATCTGCCTCACAAAGCAGGGGCAGTGGAGCGCTCAAGCCGGATTTAGGATTTAGGGTTTGGGGCTCAGGGGTTTAGTAACATTTAGGGGTTCGGGTTCAGGGGTTTAGTAAGATTTAGGGGTTTAGGATTTAGGGTTTCGGGTTTGGAGTTTAGGATCTGGGGGGGTTCGGGGTTCGGGGTTGGTTGGGGGTTTTGTGCATCACTTGGCCACCGAGGAGATGAGGTTTGAAACACCAATACTAGTATCTATTGTTATGGCCCCTTTTTGTATTATTGTACAGTTTCCCAGACGCTGTGGAACGCTTGGAAGTTTTATGTTGGCTGCGCTGGCCATCTGTCGATGGCTGTTCGCCGTTAGTTTCGGAGCTGATAAGATGCAGACGCAATTGTTGCAAACCGAGCAGAACTTGGTAATTTCTGAGTGAGAAGGTTTGACTTGCGGATTTTGCGCATGTAAATCGGTAGCAGAAGAGTTTGCACATTCGTTGAAACTTAAGCGCGGAGTACCAGGTGTTGAAGCCGGTTGTGTTTCGTTGACTACCAGCAGCATCAACCCTTTCACAACATGCCAGAGGATGTGAAGATCCACGGCCCGGCCCGAGCCGAGGTTTTTCCACATCGATTTCGGATACTTCCTGGGAGAGGACCCGAAGCCTGCCCCTCAAGGGTTACCCAGCGATTCTATTAACTTCACACTTATTTGTTGACTGCTACGCTAGTGGTGGCTGAGATGAAATTTTAAAGCCTCGCCCTACTCAGGCCTTTCGCACCGCAGGTCAGGCTTCCGGCCCAAGTCGTACTGCACTGAGACGGGGTTAAATCCTGATAACATACCTGCCTGATCCTGCCTGTGTGGCTGCCAGCCTGCCTAGCTAGTGCCGCCCACTGGCCGACCTTCGTAAGCACGTACGTACATATTATGCATGCCCGCCACACACACACACAACAATATCGCATGTATGTTTCGATGTGTAGATATGTCGACGTAGGAGCTGCCGTCGCACCCTGGCCTGGAAGAGCCAAACGAAACCAGCATCTATTTGTTGCAAAAGAGTTACGCTTACAAGCCTAAGCCAAAGCCCTGAGAAGAGCTCATACTTTTTGGTTTTTGCATGCATGAGTGCCTCCTGAGTACAAATCTCAGGTGTATGTGCCTACGTCTGATGCGCTTGAGCATCGAACTTTCCACAGACTTTTCACATGCCTCGCACTTGAGGCACAAGCTCTCCTGGCTTCGAAACGCATCCACCAGCTGTACACCTTGACCAGGCCCGATCCCACATCAGTTTTGTCAAATGATCGGGCCAAGACCGTGGGCATTGCCAAGCTATGCAGCGTTAGAGTATCTACTCGACAGCCCGATCGCAAGAGTCGAAATCTTGAGCCGGGGCTCTTGAAGATGGACGTAGACCAAAGCTAGACTGCGACCTGTTGGTGACTTCACTTCGGGTCCTTCATAATGGGTCTTGCAAGTATTATAGGGATCCTAGCTGTCGCAGTGAAGGCGGGCTTACCTGGCCTTGCGGCCATTTGGCACTTTGTTCGCGGGGCTCCTGAACTTGGAGGCAGGGCCGGTCACAAATGCTGGAGAATATCAGAGAATCATGGTATTAGCCGTAATGCTATCATTGCTGTGTGCATAAGATAGCAACCCTCGTCCATTCGAACCTAGAGGACCTGAACCCAACTTCAGGCGTCTCCAGTGGGCTGCAGCAGTCAGTGGAAAACGGGTGATTTTTGCATCCGGGTTCCAAGAGCGAATTTGAACTTGCTGCGCCTGAGGAGTTTTAAAGCTGTGGCACAGTATGGCATGAACCGTGGCGGCCTGGATGTTGATGAGATGGGAAGAGCCTTTAAGTTTTTCATGCAGACAGGCTTTAGTCATAAGAAATGACGGTCGCGGCATGCAGGCCAGAGGCCTTGCGATTTCAGGGGGTGCGCTGACAAATTTATGGGAGGTTTGTGTTTTCGTGGATGGCTTCGTTTCTGCCGCATGGCTTCGGTACAAGGCATCGTACGCACCAAAACAAGTGTAATAGGGTCAAAACGGAAGGTGTCGGAAGGAAGTTCGGAGCAAGTGGGACGGGGGAAGTCATTCCGACACAACCAGGATGCGCAGAATCCGCCCTGAACACTGACCGCATTCGAATGCTTGCAGACGGAAGAAAGGCCAACTGCAAGCCACTCTAAACGAAGCGTGGCGAAACTTGAACTTGGCCATGATTAGTGTGTTGTCATGTTGTACTATTATTGTTATTATTCTTATTATTCTTGTTACTATTATGTATTACTGTTTTTTCTATTATTTCTTTTGAGTTTGTTCTTTGAATGCCACTGACAGAGTGGAGGTCGACCAGGGCCAAAGGTACGGCCGGCTGGCCAAGGACGCGAGGGCTGCAAGGGATTTGAAGGAGGTGAGGATGCAGAGGTGTTGAGATCGTCTTTTGGGGGCCTAAATACATACCAATACTATTTTGGGGGTTCCTTTTTATGATTATAGTATAATGGGCACCAAAACCCTACTGTACTCTAATGATTAAGGCCCCTATATTAAGGTTGAGGAAGTTCAGGGTCAGGACGGTGATTGGGAGGTGATTGATCCTAACAGGTGGCCAACGTTGTAGATGCGTCTGAACTTCAGGACTTCAGGAATGCCGGCTAAACGTCAAGGTGGCGGTTGATGGTTGCAGCTTCACTCCGTTGAGAGGTCGGGGTCAGTTGTGTGGTTCTCTCAGGCATATTAGGCCAGGGATGGTCAGGGTCACTTCGAGGTAGCTGAAACTACGTTTAAGGAACTATATCGTAGGGCATGACTACCCAGCACCTCAGTGACTCAACCAGATAGCCTCATTCAGGATGCCGAGAGCGCCATCGCAGGGGCTCGGAGCCCAGTGCAATTGCCTTTGCTTCGCCTTGCTGGGAGCAGAAGGAGCTTGACTGAAGCAGGAGCCAACTAACCAGTAGATGAAGATGGCATAAAACCCCAAGCAACAAGCCCGGCTTGGCTGCTGTGCAGATGCTCGAGCGCCTTCGCATCGACCAGGCCTCCTGGGGACTTGAATGTTTGGGTCCCGTTCATGCAGGGATGGGATATGGGTCACTCTCGCAATTAGGCATCCAAGCAAAACTTTAACACCGACTTCATGACCCCCCCACCATTTCCTTGGCAGTAGTATTGACAGGCACAACTCAATAGCAAGATTGAGCAGACATACTCCGACACAGTAAGGGTATTAAATTCACGTCAGGATGTAGACGCGACGTGGCTGAACGTTCCTGTGCATGGACGCCAATGTACTCCGCCAGGGCACAGTAAGCCGGTAGCCGCAAGCGCCGGAGAGCCAGAACTCAGCCGCCGGGGTAAAAGGAAGATGACGAGCGGGCTGCAGCTGAGTTTCTTGCCCTGGCCGGGCTCTCAAGAAGCCAGCTACCCCGAGACTCCAATATCCCTTGATTAAGGAATATACCTTAAACTATAGTAGGATCCCTAATATGACTTAAAATATATTCCTTAATGAAGGGATATTGGAGTCTCTGGGTATCTCTGTTTCCTGACATGGCAGATTCCAGGTTTGAGATTTTCGAAGGCTGTAAGCTCTAAGCAAACATCAAAGAAGCACTGTGCGAGCGACAGCCAGCTGCAGCACATTGTTACTGCAGCTGCCACGACTTGATTGTGTAAAGATGGGGATTTCTGTTGCTTGTCGCCCAAGGCATCGGCCTACCTTAAGCAAGCTGTGCGAGTTCTGTGATCTTGACGCAGCCTTTTGGTTCATACAGCCGTACACTAGGAAGCAGTATGCAGCCAGGTTGAGTGACTCGCAGCTGAGGGTCACAGTAGTCTATAGTAGTGTTATCTAGTCTTCATCCAGGGGAACAAGAACAAGGTAGGCTTGTGCAACACGACATCTCTTTCAGATCCTCACTTCGCGGCACTGATTTGATACGAGTAGGGGCAAACAACTTACAGCGGAGACGGTCACGTCAACACTGGCGACAACACTGGCAGGCGTTCTCGTTGTGCTCCAGGAGCAAGCGCAGAAACAAACAACGACAAACCCAAACGCCTGGCCTGTGCAGCATGCCCGGAACAGACAGCTCCGATGCCCGCGCGTTGGCGGCGGCCCCTCTCGTGCCAGCGCAGAGCGTCAGGTTGGAACGGTGTGTAAGTACCAGAGCCATGCACCCCACACATCCCCACACTGTCATGATCCTATGAGGTTTGTCTATACTTTTAATCTAGAATCTAGAACTACTCATAATCCCAATCAGGCTACTAGTATCTAGTTCACTAGTGAAAGGTCTGGGTAGTTCCGCTTGCTCAGCCGTCTCAGCCTGGGGAGCTCTCTCTTAGGACTCCTTAGCTTTCGCAGCCCTTTTGAAATGGGGGGCCATCACTAAACACTCAGATGCATCCTCTCCTGCCCTGAAGAGGTGGAGGTCGAATGCTACTTTTCAGCGTGTTCTGGGCTTGACCTTGAAAGCAACGCTGCTCTCTGCTGACCGTGGCTTCGACATGCTCAGCCTCTGGAAAATTATTTCTGACCCTTCGAGTACTTGGCTCGACGTGGCCACTCGGCAGAAACTGGCCATGGCCGCTTTGTCGGGAGGCTTACCCAAGCGTGACAAAGCCTCACTTGCGATCTGTGTTCTCGCTACGGGGGCTTTATTGGACTGTTGCCGATCTGTACAAAAAGATCAGTCTGTCGCAGTGGACACGAGCATGGGTGTTCCCCCACATCGCGAATGTTTCTGCACACAGTGTGCACCCTGAAAAGCAGGAGTCTTGATTGATATCCTTTGTAACAAGTCGAACATCTGTCTACACACACACACCCACACTGCAGCTTCGCGCATCACTGGCTGCGCCCAGAACAGTATGGGTCGAACAGGAGCCAGGATCAGCGAAACATGAAAAGGAAGCCAAGCTACCCCTCGAATCACGGCTGTCGCAGGGCTATCTGGAGATTCTGGCTGGAACAACACTGCCTAATAGCAACAAGAAGGCAGCCGCGGCTCAACAGCTTACCTAACGCCTTAACCGTGCAGGTTCAGCAGACGAACTTCTGGCTTTTGTGCTTTGGAGCATTGGCTTCAACGGCTTTATCGGCACTGACACTTAGCCGACACCGTGCTGCAATTCGCCAGAACCGCCCATATGGCTGGGGCCTGGCCTTGTTCATCTCTGCAATCCAACTTGCCCCGATTGTCGAAATGGTGGACAAGATTGGAGATGGGTTCTGCTGGGGTATTGGCGAGGAGGACATGCTGAGCTCGGTGGCATCTGTGAGAGCCTCAGTTCACCACCTATGTTCGTGAAGGCTTTTAGCACAGACTTGCATCAAAAAGCACCAGAGCATGTCTTCCGGAAGGTGGTCAGTTCTCCACACGATGGGCCCATTTCATCCGCTAGCATGGCTCGGCGGTCGAGACGCCAGGCTATGGCTGAGATGAAAGGCAGCCGGTATGGTGAGAATCTGATGCGTGGCCTGCGAAAGCTGACGATTGCTAGCTTGCCTTTGATCCTTCTGTGGCTCGAGTGCAATGCGATTAACACAAAGAAGGAAATCAAACGGACTAAGACCTCGGATCGGCTCCGATTGAAAGTGTCTGGCACTGAGGTCGGCAATCGTGCATTCCGCGGCTCTCCCGCACAGATTATGGAACAGGCTCACCGGACACACGTTGCAACAACTCGCGCATTCCTTGTGAGGCATGGCTCCGAGAAATCGCGCAAGAGCCGCATGCATGGGATGCAGATTATTTCACGGAAGCATCAGCGCTGGCCGTGGGCATCGTTTGCTTGGCCATGGCATGCGCCGACACCCTGCTGTCAAACAATTGGTTTGAGGTTGATCTGAAGCCTGCAGCCTCCGTTTCATGTTCATCACTGTTTATGAGTTTAACTTACATTAATGCTGTGGCAGTAAGGCAAGTCGTGTTATACACGAAGTAACTAGGGAGTCTTGATGGCAAGATCAAGATCTTACTTCGCAGCCGTAGCAGGCGTAGATTGTTGTATCAAGAGCAAGCATTGTAGGCATTGTCGGCCTGTCCAACTTACGCCGCATGCGAATTCTTGGAGTTGAGGGTTTAGAGGCACTCACCGGGCGACAAAGTTGCACGGTGTGTGGTGAAGTCTAGTGGCCCCAGAGCCCCAAAATCAGAGGCTCTTAAAACCCTCAAACCGTGGTGGTTGGAGCCGATAATTGGTCCAGTCGTCAAGCAATGCCTCCGACTGTGAGAGCTGAAAGCCTTAATGTAGGAATCTGATCAAGAAAATCTGGGGCCTATATTACGAAAGTAGTAGGATGCCTATAAGGAACCCTAATAAAGGCCCAAGCATAGACTTCGTTTGGATTGCCCGAGTTGCGAGAGTTTCATAAAGGCCCAAGGTTTCTCAATCAGATTCCGACATTAAAGCTTCGTCGGAGCAAAGTATTAGCTCTCTACTCGCAGCTGCATGGGCATGTGCTGTAGGTTTCCCCATCGCAGCTGAAAGGATGTGGTGCTCTATGTTTGGGTGGATGATGCCTTCGTGCGCACACACAAGAAGCTGGTGCAGATACACTACTTCATCGAGATTCTGATGAGGTCCATCTTCGAGCCGTGTAGTCTTTCAGCATAGAGGGCAGAAAAGCAAAGTGTGAAGTTCATGTGACGGCGCGAACAGGCTCCCCCTCTGCCTTCTGCTGCATACTGTCCACTTCGACAAGTGGAACCCACTTCTTTTCCTTTGGATGCTGGGCTGGGTCTTGTTCAATACTTTCACTTTAAGCTGCAATATTGTGTCACCAGGTAGAAAACAAGACTGTTTATGATGCATTGAATTCTAACGTAAAGCATTATGGCATCTCTCACTACTTTATATGTAATTATTATGATCCTCAACAGCATGCCAGGATGGGGGACGTGACAACAAGCGTCCTGCTACTGCTGATGCCTACGCTCTGGGGCTGGACGCGGCGGCGGCTCTCCTGTCGCCATGCCTGGAGCCAGGCCTGTTGACATGGCCTATAGTCTCCATTGTAGTTCCTTCTTTTGGTTTAACCAATCATATATTAAGGATCCTATAAGGTAACCCCAAAAAGGAACTACAATGGAGACTATAGGTGGGGCTTCAGAAAGCTAGGCCACTTCATTTAGGGATCCTTGTGACAAGTAGCCCCAAAATGGGGTTCTATACCAGGGTCCTTTGTTTCTGAAACTCTCATACAATCCTGCTGTTGTTCTAGCTTAGGGTTTGGTGTGTTGGGGTTTTGGGTATAACTGACATGTGTTTTGCTGTTTTGACACTAGACCTCTGAGTCCGCGAGAGAGACAGGCTCTACTGTACTGCCTTTAGACTTGTGATTGTGCAGAAGCTTTCAGGGATTACAGGGGATTGCGTGTCTCGAGGTCGCCAGTGCAGTCATCATGTCTCAGATCCTTTTCTTCGTGAACATCACGGTCTTCGACCCCCGCGAAGCTTTCCAGTTTGTTAATGCCGGGTTTTACATCGCCGCAGCCTTAGAATCCGATCCTGCCAGGCAGGCATGCCTGCCCTAACGAGCTGAGTGGTTGCATTCCTCGACTCCAGTGGAAGCTTGCTCAGGTAAAGTATTTGGAGGCATTCATAATCTGCAAAATGCTCCAGTGGCATGGCGGATTTGAGTTCGTCTTCCTACAGCGGCTCAGCGATGCTTACCTCAAAAGGAAACAAAGGTGGGAGCACCTCAATCTTGTGGTGGTAGGGCTGGTGAGGGTTTCCTGGTCCGATCTTGTAGTTTCATCACCGAGGAGTTTGAGCTGGCTGCTGTACTTCTTAGCGCAGCCGTCGTAGTCTCCTCAGTCTGGGGTCTTTGCGTCTGCTGAGGTTGCTCTGGGTGATCGTACAATGAATTACAGCTACTGTAAGAGTTACTACAAGCATAAGGATGAATATCAGAGTTACTGTAGGGCTCGCGACAGGGGTTACGCTTTTGTGAGCAGTCGCCGGCTGACCGATTCAGCGGTGTGCAGATGCATCCGATGCGAGACGTGACCTGAATCGCCATGCGAAGGTATGGGTCGTAGTGCCAAAGATGCGAGCGCTCCAGGATGCGACTACCTCTTCCGCCGCTTGTCGTGCGACTTGTAACATGCCTTGCGCTTATGCCGATTCGTGGCTGTGAGGCATCGCCACTGGGCGAGTAGATCGTTTCACAATGTTTCACAGGTTTTAGACGGAGGGTATCAGGTAGCTCCGGCACTTGGCTGCAGGTGGGACCGGAGGGCGGTGCCACGTCGAAAGCCTGTCAGCCTTTGAAGCGCGAAGAATAGCAAGAGGGAGTGGTGTGGATGTATGTCTTGTTCACCTTCATCGACAGAAAGAAGTCGTAGTTGTCGTCGCAGTCGTGCTGGTAGTGATAGTGGCGGTGGTAGTAGTAGTAGTAGTAGCAGCAGCAGCAGCAGGAGTTGGAGTAAGAGTAGGACAAGAGGCAGGAGGAGGAGGAGGAGGAGGAGTAGTAGTAGTAGTAGCAGCAGCAGTGGTGCAAGCAATAGTAGTCGTCGTCGTAGTGGTCGTAGTGGTAGTAGTAGCAGTAGTAGTAGTAGGAGTAGTAGTAAGAGAAATAGACTGACTTAAAGCAGTTACATTCGTCCAGCTTTAAGAGGTAGCTCTCGCGCTCTGAGGAAGCCATCCCGCGGCTCTCCCGACTGCTGCCAAATGGGGAGGCACCCACAGATCTGGAGGCAGCCCGCGGCCTAATGGAAGGCTGCATTCAGGGTCTCAAGGTTGAGGGCTTGCTTCAGAAGAGGCTGCAGGTCATGCAACGCAGCCCCGGGGGCAGATCAGATCGATTGCAGAGGTTGTGAAAAAGGTTTCGGTATGGCTATGTAAGTCTTCTGTCCGAACCTACTTTCAAATCTGCATGCATCCTAAGCCAGCTTGAAGTCTCGCATCCTCCTAAGGCGCGCAACAGATCTCGTAGCCAGCTCTTCGGCACTCCACAGGCCATGGTCTCAGAAAAGGGGACAGGCAAGCTGTAACTGTAACCTGTTGCCAGGTATCCTGTACACTTGCATCATCCCAAGAAGTTATCCTGCAATTCCCATATGGGTAGTTGTCAAAATTAAGGTCCCTTATTGGGTACCCTAAATAATAGGTGCCGTATTTTTTTTTAGGGACCCAAAAAGGGTCCATAATTTTGACGACCCCATATTAAGCTGGCTTTCGAAGCTGGTCGGTTAGGAGCCCTCATTCGGTTTTGTAAACCTGTTTGAGTTCAGATGTGTGCAAATAATACTAACATGTATTTGTGTACCTAGCTACCTGGCTAGCTAGCCAGCTACCTACCTACCTACCTACCTACCTACTACCTGCCTAACACATACACATGAATTTAGCCAGCATCTTTACTCTCCTGTCCACGGCCTTAAATCACGTGTACAGACATTCAGACCCTGTATGTCGATCAGATTTAGGACCACTTGGGTGCTGTCTCCTGGCTATCTCGTGCCATCATCTACGATGCGATTGTGTTTGTTTCTTTGTGGCTGCCTTGTAGCTCCAGTACAGCTCGGAGTACAATCCTCGCATTGCCAGCATAGTCCTAAAGAAAACATGGACCCCCTTCTGTTCCAGCAGCTCAGGGGCTGTCCTTAGAGCTGGGCACCGTTGGCTCGCCCCAGAGCTCGTCTGTGCTGGTCGCGCGGCTGCGGGGCGGTCAGGCCTTCAGTTAGGCTGTTCGGACTTTTGGCGAGTACATAGGCCCTCCCAAGCAGATATTTGGGTGCCCGTTTGACAGAAAGAGTAGCACATAAACAAGTCCTACGATGGCCTGAAGAACCATGCGCTGCCAGACCCTCTCGATGCAACGGCAGAGAGAGAGAGAGAGAGAGAGTCCTAGAGTCTGCGTAGCTCTGACGCGCAGGAGGAAGGGGTGCGTGCTACCCCTACCTCCAAACGCTGGACAAGCAAGCAAGCAAGTCCTATGTTCTGCATGCAACTTCTTGCCACCCGCAACTGTCGGGGGCAACCCTGTCGAAAGAAAGAAGAATGTCCCATGTCCGCCCTGTGTGGAGGCCCCGCGCCCTGCAACGCAGCGTCTCGACTTGCTCGGCGCTGCTTGGGATGTAAAGAGTTGGCCTATAGGCAACCCTATAGCAGGTAGCTGTTCATAGACGGAGGGTCCTTATCGGGAGTTGATGCGGCTAGCGGCTTGTTTAAGGTTTAACTCGAATCGTGGAAAAGCAATCGCATAACCCTGTATGCAAAACTGAATGGCAAATAAGACAGGGTGTCGATCCCTCCTGGCCCGTCAAATCTCGGCGTTTCGGTGTCCTCTACAGCTTTAGGACATGTTGGAAGGCCTGTGCCTTCTGAGCCAATCTCAGAGTTCTCGCAACCGGCCGGCGGTGGCACGCAGCACCGTGGTGGATGTGCTGTGGTCGCTGGTTCTGCCCTGGGATGGCGAGTACGATGATGGACATGGGGGAGTTGTGAGGCTGGAGACTTTGGACGTTGAGAAAGGGGCCGTGCTCATCAAAAGGTGGCAGAAAATAACTGAGAACGAGGAAGGCTCTGCCTCCAGCATGGCATCGGAAAAAGAGACGGAAGCCCTGGGAGTTGTGTTCCAAGGCACCGTCTTGGAGGTGGTGCTGAATCAGCAGGAAGGACGAAAACTCGGATCCTTCACGGGGAAGCAGATCCTGTTTGCAGACGGGCAGGGTACGATCTGGACCCGCCGTAAATGTCACAGCGCAGCTTCGAGTTTCAAGAGTCGGGAGTGTGATGGACCAGCGCCCGCTGCAGCGAGGGAAGTCTTGAGACTGGTTCTCACTCAGCTGCTGCTTTCCTTGCGCTGGGAGCCCACGCATCTTGGCCTTGGACCCTCCACGGCGTCTTCTGGAGCATTGGTCGCCATCGATGCATCCCAGCGGCCCTTGCTGAGTTTCCTGCTCCGCTATGCCACTGGGACACAAGACCTGACACTTCTATCAGAGATCTACTGGTCACTCTGGTGTCTGTCAGAGGATGCGTTGGATTCTGAGCGGATCACATATGACAAAGCACGCTGGGTGCTTATCAAGTCCCTAGCTGGGTCCATTGAGTTCTGGGACGGAGCCCGCGGCACGCGCCTGGACCATTTGCGCCTTGGTTTCGCCTGCGGGTTCTGTTTTGTCAAGAGTGCAGACACAGGTTTTCAACCAGCACATTTCTTGTCAAGTTGTAATCTGGCAAAGTCGGAGCGAAGACGCCCGCCCCTCAAAAAGGAGCAAAGACGATACAACGATTCAGAGACACCCCAGGTGTCCTGACATGGAGCGCATCGTGTCCTTTCGCAAAGCTGCATTGCGCCTCCTCACGCAGCAGGCTGCCCGAGTTCACAGGGTTCATGCAGACCCACGAGACGCGAGAGTCACGAGAGAAAATACACTTCAAAAACATACCCTTTTCTCACTGACCCTGCTTGTCCGAATGTGTGTGCTGAATCATGGCCTGAAACATCGTCCCTTTTCACTTTTCCGCCCCCGTGGGTTGATTCTTCTCACTATGATAATTGTCAGAATCAAGGCTGCTCACTCTGCTAGAAGTGTCAACAGCCAACCATGCAAGACTGCCAGCGTAAAGCCCGAATTGGAGAATGAAACGTTCGGTTACCCAGCCACAAATCTGTGACTACATCGGACAAGTAGCCGATGGTCAGTGTAATCCGAATCAGAACTCTATTTTTCTTGTGTTAGCACCGAGCGGCCGGTAGCATGGAAGAGCTTAGCAGCAGGTTTGGGGCGCTGGGTGCCTAAAGCCCTAAACCCCTAAAGCCCTAAAACCCTTAAACCCTAAACCCCTAAACCCTCGCCGAAACCCTAAACCCCTAAATGTGGAGCCTTGCCTGCTGCGTGCGAGTGTGGGCGTCGAAACCCCTAAATGTTCACGGTCCCTCCACTCTGAACCCGGGTGAACCCACAATACCAGCGCCTTGGAGGCTCTTGCTTTCTGTTGCAAAAACGAACGCCGCCCCATGTGGTGACCCCTTCTGCAGGCGTCGCTGTGGCAGCAAACTCTCAGCCTGGCGGACCTCGGTGGCCAAACGGTGGGACTGTGGAGTGAGAGTTATCATGCTTACGATGGTTAGTATGCTCATGCAGCTCATTCTAGTATGCTCTTCTTACTGTTGTGTGTGTGTGTTTTTCCAGTGAGCCTCTATGCTTCGAAACACTCTGATAATACAAAGACCGTAAGGGTGCATGCACCCCTGTGTTCAAACCCTTTTCCCTAAACCTCAAACTAGCATCTTTAAAGAAAAAACCTCAAACTAGGGGTGAGCGCCGAAACCTCAAACTAGGCTGTCCAATGAGCTTCGCCCCTGTTGGTCAAGCACGAGCCGGGCCTTTGCACCCTAAACGCCCGGTGAGTATTAGCCCGAGGCCCGGCACCCAAGACTTTGACCCCCCAAAGTTCATAGAAAGGCGGAAAGGATCATGAAAAAAAGTTCATAAACTTCGAGACGAAAGGCTAGGGGGTGAGTTGGAGCTTAAGGCAGGCTCTGGAAATTGATCTTCGAACTCAGTCATCCCATTGTCCTTGTTCACCATCTTTTGGGCCAAGTCTGTATGTACTTTGACTGCAGCAGTCTGTATGTACTTTGACTGCAGCAGACCAACCAGAGAGTCCGTTTTGGGATATATTATACTATGTAACTATATAGGGGCTTTAGGGGGATCTTATAGGTTACGCTACATGGTCATGCAGGGAGTAAAGGGGATGTTAGCACCACTTATTTCAATTTCGTTTGTTTTTTTTTGCAGCGTGACGAGAGGATTCACTTCGCAGCTACTTGGTAATGCGCTGGTCGATTCAGTTAATCTGTTCGACTGCCGTTCGAACCCTGGCCTGGCCTTCCTGCAGACTCTGCTCAAAATACAGCATACCAGGACATGTTGTAGTGTAGTACTTGAACAGTATAATGTAGAAACGACGAGTAGCAACGCTGAATCTGCTTGCCCACAGGCCGGCGACACGTCCGAGAAGAGCCGGGCAGTGCGGAATCGGCTGCTGGAGCTGAAGAAGGCGACGGAGGAGCACCGTCTTCCTTACATCTGTGTGAGTTCCATAGGGTTTTCTAGCGTCTCAGGGTTTTGTGACCAGTAGTCCGGATTCATCTGTCACCCTCTGTCACCTAGCTAGCTCTCGAGTGCAACGTGTGGATTCCCCCATCTGTCTACAGAAGGCCTCATCGAGCTGAGAGGTCGGATGTCGGGCTTTCATGTGATGTTTTGCCCGGGGGCGATTGTTCCGACGGGGGTCGACCAACACCTGCACGGTTCTATAACCTGGGCTTCGTAGGCATTGCTAGAACTTACAATGCAGGGACATGATGGTCGCAGACAGTACGGCCTTCAGTTTCTGTCGGGCCTGGCTGGAGTTCCCAACATCTTCTCAAGTCTCAGGGTGGCAAGGGTGCTCGTAAGTTCGGTTTCAATAATCTGAAGAACAAGGATGAACATCAGCTGAACCCGCATGTTCGCGAGGGTTCGGAGGACAGACGTTGAGATGCAAACAACACACATCACCCGTCAATTGCCCGAACAGGCTCAGCAAGGAGGCAATCTCACGCGCTGAGCATGTCGTGCTTTTCCCGGCGCACATTCCTGCCAAGCAGTTCTGCAAGTGATCCTCTGAAACTAGAGTGCTCAAGCAACAACATGTCAACTTTCACTTCTGCCTGTATACATGTGCATGGTGTTGACGAGAAATGGGATAAATCCAGGAGGGGCGACACCAGGAGTACCTCTCGGAAGATGCCTATATGGAAGAAGTGTTGCAGGCAAGGATTCGACTGCAGCTCGTGGTTGAAGGTAGCCCCTGCCTGGCTCTGGCGTGGATTTCATGACCGGTCTTTGCAGCAACTGTGATGTCAGGTTGATCCTGAATTACGCAGTGCCACGGCTGCAGCCAGTGCCGTGGACGGCAAGCAGACAGCTCGTTGGCACAGCAACACAAAGTCCACTTTCGCTTGGCTTTCTGGTCCCTCGGTGTCAGGTTTAGTTTCGGGCGCCGCAACGACCTTCCTCTCTGCCCCCGTGGATCCCTCTGTGCCGTTCCTGGGCGTCGACATCAGCAGCTGCATCTTGGCAGCTCTCGCCTTCGTTAGCTCACATTGTAACTGTTGCTGGAGCGCTGCTCATGTCGACTCTAGTGATTATCTTGCGACGAAGATATAGCAAGGCCTCCGACATTTAATCAGCCCTTGCGGTCCTTCCCCTGCCAAGGCGAGATCTTGGCTTCAAATGCGGCGCCACTGCTCCTGGTATGCTGGAAGGCCGCAGTGTTGCATCATCGTATGCGATGCCAGAAGCACAAGCAGGGACCCTGCAGGATACTCGCGATGCCGGGCAAGATCTGGAAGCGAATGGCGGCGGCTTCAGGCGGCAGACCAGCGAAAATGAGGCAGGACTTGCCAGCTGTGATCATGTAAGCGTCCTTTTCCTCAGATCCCATCGTCAGCTTCTGCCTTCCTAGTTCAGGTGACCAAGTACATGGTCAAGGTCGGCGATGACCTTCGCCAGGCGGCAGCCTTGAAGTCCGACATTGCAAGTTGACTCGGGTAGAGCTTCGTGAAATCCCCGGGTGGGCGGGAGTGCAGGACCAGCTGGTGCTGCAAATGCTTCACTTGATGGATCTCGTGTGGCAGGACAAGACCTCGTCATGTGTGCTGGCATTGCCCAAGTCCATTGCTTCCGAACATGTGTCTTGCTGCTCTACTCCACGTCAGATCATCCTGCTGGTAGAAGAAGTTCCGAGCATTTTGCACAGCAGACTTTTACTGACATGCAGACCGATGAATGCATCGCTCGGCTCAAGCCGCCTTCAGCTCAACTTATCGTGCGTCCGGACCCGCACCCGTCGGGAAAGCCTTGCACCTCTGTTGAGGCGATGAAGCTTGCGCACGTGCTCGTGCTTTCGCTCTTCGTTGGGGCCTTGGGCCACGGCGCCCTGACCAAGCCACTGCCCCGCCTGGTGTCAGGGCAACAGTATTGCCCGTGGTGTGTGGGAGAGCATCAGCCAGTCACGAACCCGTCGGGCGTGGTCAACCGAGATGCAGAGCCCTCCTCGCCCTGCCTTGGCTCTCAAATAGGTGATGCACCGTATCCGGCGAGCAACTACAACAACTATCGTGTTGCCACGGCTCCAGCCGAACCTTCCTACACGGCAGGTGGCAAGCTGGAAGCCAACATTGTGCTAGATGCAGACCACAACGGAGATGCCATCTTCGACTACTGCCCACACTCCGAAGCCCAGACGGAGGAGTGCTTCAGGTCGCGGCCCATCAATGATTGGACTGACGTCCATGCATACTGGGATGCCTCCAATGAGATCGACCATTGGAAGTCCGGCCAATGGTTCCCACAAACTGTCGACCTTCCTGCAGACATGCCCTCCGGCCCGGTAACCGTGCGGTGGCTCTGGGTGTGCAAGTACACCGACGAGATCTTCGTGTCTTGTGTGGACTTGGACATTGTTGGCGGAGTGGCGACTACGACACAGCCGGCAGGCACCACGACCACCACTACCGCGAGCAGCGAATGCATCTGGACCGAGCCTGCTGGTCGGACGGTGGAGCGCGTCTCCCGCGAGGAGAAGGACGGCCGAATTTGCTGGGATGTTACGGTGCCCAGCGGGACCAAGGTTTATTACCAGTCCAAGACAGACATCTACCATACGTGGAACTCGAACACTTGCTGCCTGAGTGCCGCAGAGATTTTCGGGTCTGACGTGACGGGGAACCCCAATCTTGTCGTCTTCACTCCGACGGCCAACGTTGGTACCTTTGGTTTCTGCGAGTGCACTGCATGGGATCCTAGCAATCCCGGCACCTGTGCTGGTGCAGCCACATCCGACAATATGATCTGCCCGGTTCTTGGGGCCTCGAAAGAGATGTGTTCAGAGGCCGCATCGTGGGATGGCCTGCCTGTTGGCTGCACACCTGTCTTTTCAACCACGCCCTCAGCGACAGCGACCACCACCCTGGCTGCATCCACCACATCACCTACAGATGGCTGCTGCTATTGGGATGCCAATAAGGGCTGTGAGGGGAGTGGATACTGCTGGGAGTCCAAGGCCAATTGCGAAGGCACCTGCAACGGCAAGTGGCTGGCGAACGCCCCTACGACCATGGCTCCGACAACAGTAGCGACGACCACCACAGTCGCAACAACGACTGCGCCAGTTTACACGACGACAACCACCGTCGCCACCACAACCACGACAACTCCCATGCCGACCACTACGACTACCACCACTACAATGCCCTCAACAACGCCTGCCTCGTCGGATAGCTTTGAGCCTGTGGACGGAGGCGAGGGCCGTGCGTGCCGTGGAGCCCATGCCGGAGACAACGACGCATCCTACTTCACAACAGTGAGTGGAGGCGTAGACTCACTGGATGAGTGCAAGGCACACTGCCTTTCGACCGTCGGGTGTCATGGCATCGAAAACATCGGAAGGAGGTGCGAGATATGGACGCATCCCATCGAGGCGAGCATCAGCTTGACGGGCTACGTCTGCCTGCGCCTCCAGGGCGGTCCGGTTACGACAACGCCTCCTCCGACTCGTCCGGTGCACTCCTCTTGTGGTCAGCTTCACGACCAGTGTGGAGGAGATATGTATACGGGCAGCAGCTGCTGTGTGTCGGGTCTGAGGTGTGAGTACAAGGACTCGAAATACTCACAGTGCGTCATGGACGACTCCAGCACACAAACCTGTGCGCAGATCTGGCAACAGTGTGGTGGTGCTGGCTGGACTGGCTCCGAATGTTGCGTTGAGGGCCTGACATGTGTCTGGGGCAACGAGCACTACTCCCAGTGCCTGCGCCTTCCCGGCTCCCTTATCGAAGGAACTGTTCAGAAGGTGTCGGTCGAAAAGCGGTCGCGCCTTCGCAAGTCGAAGCGTGCTGCTGCTCTGGAGTCACGGCCATGGCTGGTGCAACGCCGCACCGTCACCGCCAAAGTCAAAGAAAGTGAGCTGTAGACGTGCTTTGCACAGCGAACCTCCCTTGCCGCCAGTAACTCTCGTCAAGCTGTCTTCTCGAATGATGCCAAGGGAGCTTCTCAGCTGTGATCTCAATTTTGACATTGTGCAGGAAGAAAGCTACAATGCTCGGTCATAGAATCAGTCATGGCAATGGTACAAAGCGCGCATTCGAATGTTATCCATGCTATAAAATGCTATAATAGTGTTCTGTGGGTTGTTTGTAACATGTTTGGCTCTCTTGCTGCTCCAATTCAGCCGGCATAAGGGTGCGGTTGTCACCGTGCACTGAACTCTTTGGCTGGGCTTTTCGAGAGTCGCTGAGCAATCATAGGGAGGGCGGTACGACCTCTTCCGAGAAGCCAGGGGCTCTCTGCAGCATGCATAGATGCCTAGGATAGCAGCTACAGACATGCTGGTATCACGCTGTTCTTGTTTCTTTGCTTGGTTTTTCTTTTGGGTGCAAAGCATCAGGATGGCCCCACCGTGGTCACAAGTTGCCGCTGTGTGGGGCATCCTTGCCACCTGCTGGTGAGATATTTCGGTAGCTTGAGCGTTCAAACCATCCGTGATGAACGAACCTGCCATGCCTGGAGTCTCCCAGCGCCGAAACCCTCTGCCTCTGCATTCAAACAGGAGCGGCTGCCTCCTGCCGAGACTCGGATGCTCCGATTTGTCCCTTACAGCATCTTGCCTGGAGATGGATGGCAGCAGTAGCAACAAGGGCACGAAGAAGAGCACCGGCAGTGACACTGATCATAGTTCTTCAGTTTCCCTAAATGATTCATTCGACGTGCACCTGCCCAGGTCCGGGGAAGCAAAAGTTTGAACAATTCAGGAAGCTGCAGCTTCCAGCAACTACGTTTACGTCAGATTCACTTCATTGGGTGACCCTGAGGCTGGCGTAGCAGCAGTTGCAACGCCCAAGATTATCTCAGAAGACTCAGAAGAGTGTCTCCAACTACACTCACAGAAAACGGAAGTTTCAGACAGAATGGGCTCAGATGTTGATCCTAAACACTGGGGATCCTGATGAGAAAGAGCCCGACTAATTAAGGTACAGCTTCTTTGTAAGAAACTCCCATGCAGGAAGACCGAGATGCTCCCCGGGCTGTCCCAGTCGCCCAGGAGTGCTGGCAATGACACCCAGTGCCGGCTACATCAAGTTTGTCCCAGGCGCTGTGTCGCTTTCGAAAGCACTGGCACAGTCGAACGGCGAAGCTCGGCGTTCGTCTTGATGTTGCGATCTTCAGCACATACTGGGGGCACAACGACTTTAACTTGAAGAAGTTGTAATTGTACTTCCTGTCACAAGCAATATGTTTACCGTTCTGGATCGAGCCGCATTGCCTTCCTGAGCTTCAGCCTGAAGCCGAAAATTTGCGCTCTCAAACTCGACAACTTGAATGCCTAGGCCTGGACCTCCTCCCCCACCCGTCGTGTAAGGACCTGATGGTCTGGTTGACAGCCAATCGCCCCTACGAAAGGAGCCTCGACGAAGTGCTTGGGCATGCAATGGTTTGGCGTTTCGAGTCTGCAGACTGGCTAGACCTTCAGCCCAGTAGCAAAAAGAGCCGAGATGCGGGTGTAGTGCTTCTGTTTGTGATTCTGAGATGAACCCCGGTGGCAACCTACACGTGTGCGTTCCATGGAAGGTCCTCGCCAACTTGTGCGGGAGTGCGGCTGCCTACTGTGTGGCAACCTATGTCCGGCTCTTAGAGCCGATCTGGATGCTGTAGACTGTAGTGGCTCAGATAAATGTAATTACCAATGCCTATACTGTTTGGGGGGTTCCTTAAATAGTTATAGTGGAATATTATACCCCGAGACCCTAGTCTACTTCCTCTGGCCCCTGTCGTATCCTAAACTAAGGCTCCCGGAACACTCCCTGATTGAATCCACATGTCTTCAGGCAGATGTCATGCTTGTGAACAGTGACCATGCACGACAGGACATCTCGAAGACTCGCTGCATTGGATGTGCTAAAATAGTCTGGTCCTGGACGTTGGTACGAAGAATCATCACTTTTCTGCCATGCTCCAGCTTCTTGGGTGGAACCGAACGAAGAGTTTCGTCCATGGTGCAATACCACCGCATGTGTGAACGTCTGTACTGTCGCAGCATGTCCCATGATGTCAGATCATACTGGGTTAGTCAGTAAGGGCAGCCTGCATGAGCAGATGTGGTGCTTGCCGATGCTACCGATTCCGAGCTTGGATTTCTCTTGGTCTGGCCTCACTGCTCCTTTTGGGGCGCAGCCCTTGCATGGCAGTGGTCACCTTGGAAAGCGAGTTCGGATCTAGGTGGTCTCAACTTTCAGAGGCCTTGGGTAAGCCAAAGAGGTATGCCGCGTGGGTCAACCCCTTCGCTGCCAAAGGTGCGGCGCAGGAGGTACTCAGGTCGCACCGACTGGAGCCCTTAACAGGCATTGCTGGTGAGGCGCACTTGTGGGCGCCCTCTGAAACCGCAGAGCAGCAGTTGCTGCCAAAGCCGCCAACCTGTTCTGTAACTGGCTTGAAGACCTACTATCCGCTGGATTTGGCCTCAGCCATGCCTGTGTTGGCTCTACTGCAAGCCTGCCCTTCCATGCCCAGCGCAACGCTGGATGCATGCGCGGCACCAGGAGGCAAGTTCCTTTTGCTTGCAGGGGCCCTATTGAGAAGCCGCATTTTGCACAGCGCGGATCTCGTGGCCATCGAAAGCGACGCGTTTCGAGTTAGCCGTTTGAAGCAAAACCTCCGCTTGTACTTGCCCGACGAAGCCTCGCGTCACGTGCGTGTACACCGGGCTGACTCTACGAGGGTTCTTGGCCGGCTGCAAGAAGGTCCCTTCGACGCTGTGCTGGTTGATGCACCGTGCTCCTCTGAGCGTGAGAGGCTGTTGCGGTCGCTGCGGCGTGGACAGAACGCCGAAGTATGGAAGCTGACCAAGGCACAAGCAAATGCACGACGGCAGGTGAGGTTGTTGAGTTCTGCTTTGCAGAATACATTGCCGGGAGGCATTGTCATTTATGCCACTTGTGCGCTCTCACATATCGAGAATGATTTTGTCATCGAAGAAGTTTTAAACGACAGGAGAAATCGCCTGTTGCTCATGGAAAATGATGTGCCGGGAGTGGAGATTGAGTCGACTCGCTACGGATGGCGGGTCTTGCCTGATCTCGGCGGCTGGGGGCCCTTATACTGGGCAGCACTGACCCGGCAAAGCCTTGTCAGAAGCAGCTGACATGCGCGACTGATTCGGCGTTCGAAAGAAGTGCCGCGCTTTAGAGCCGCAGGGTTACGTTGCCTTCGCTTGCATGTTGCGACATGTTGGGAACAGAATGAGAACCGCGAAGGTGTGTCCTAAGCCAGTTTCTGCGAGGTCTTGGGCATCGGGGACCGTCACCTCGACAACTTGCAAATAACCCCAGAAGGGCACTTCTTCCACATCGACTTCGGCTTCATCTTCGGAGAGGCAGGCCCTGCCGCCCAGGGAAGCCACCAAGTTATGCTGCGGAGTGTCCTTCATGTCCGCATTTGAAACAATCCTGTCTGTGCTTTCGCATTCACAGGACCCAAAGCCCTTTGCGCCACGCCTGCGGCTGCCGCAACAGATTGCCAGCGTGCGGTGCTCATCATGTTTTATCTTGGAGATAACACGACGACGGAGGACACAGGACACGCTTCTTTAGATTAGTTGTTGGTTGAGTGAAGCATCAGCCCGTTCAAGATCTCTTCAGGGGAGCGGCTTCGCTTCCCGCCTTTTTCGTAGTACAACCTTCTATGCTTTGGTCACTACTACTTTTGCTCATCGACTGCCGCAGCCAGCACTTGAAGTACCCCAGCTGCCGACACCGTGAAATCCCGGCGCTACAGGAATACGGCAACAACAATAGTTCTTGTATGAATTTGTGTTTGTCATTGTTGGTATACTTTGACTTGTTCCTCTTGCCACTTCGCGATATCAGTAGACCTACATCAGCACCAAGGGTGGTGGAGCGCTTGGGCTTGTCCAATCCCTGCCTATTGCAATTTGGCTCAAAGAAGTTCAGAGACTCAGAAAAGCAGCGAATTTTCACCGCAATGTCGGCGTGGTCCTGGGTGACAGCTATTCTAGGACTCAGCGAGGGTCCCACACCCACGCAGAGCACGGACAATCAGGATGCTGCTTTGATAGCCACCCTGGTGCGGGCAAACTACTCGGCGTATCAGCTCAAATCGACAGACCCTCTTGAACATCAGTTGGAAAGAGCCAACTATCATTGCGATTTCGCCAAAAGGCAGGTACATCGCCTCACGCTTTTGCTTCGTGATGTTGCGGCTGAGAGGGATGTGCTTCGCGGGCAAGCCGAGGAGGCGGCTGTTCTGCAAGCTCGCCTACACGCAGAACTTCAACAAGCAGTTTCAGAAAGAGATGCGTGGCGAAGCGATGCACACCAGCTCCGGAATGAGCTTTTTTAGCAAGATGGCACCTCGCCAAAGATTCATTGTTGAACGCAATTCTCCCGAAAGAGACGTTCCGCGTGTGCACTCCGGAGCGCGGACAGCCTGCGACCCCAGTTTGGGCCACGATTTGCACTTGCCCTTTTTGGAGACAAATGTCATGGCAGAGGATGCGAATGGCATGATAGACCAGGAGTTGGAAATTCTCCATGTTGAAGAGACCGGCGTGCAGTGCAACTTGCCGGACCCACATCTCATGCTTCTGGATGGCTCGGACGCTATGACAGAGCTTGCGATGCATAGGGGCTTAGCCGTAATGAGTTCTCGGCTTGATAAGAGGTCTGGGCGGCAGGTATCCACAAGCGATGAGGCAGATGCCTGGTGTGAGTTGGGCCTGGCTCAGAGGTTCAGCGACGCCCGTCGGGTGTTCGTTTGCGCCAGCATGTTGGGAGGCATTTCCACCATCAAGGCTGCATCGAATTTAGTCGTCAGCGGCCTCGGCGCTATCCATCGCTCAGGAGCGGGGACCCTATGCGTTGAAGGCTTGAAGGAGCACGCGGCGTGCAAATACATCTTTCTTGTCCCGCTTGACGCTGCTGCCGCGAGGTTCTGGAAGGCCCACGGCTTTGCAGCCTGTGTGACTTGGAATCCTTTGAGCATGGGCCTGGGCCTTGCAGATGTCCAGGCTTTGCAGGACGTGCTTTACATCCCTGACCCAACAGACTGCGATGTCATGGCCTATCGTGCGCAAGCTGGTTCATGAAAAGCGAGTGAAAATGTAGGTCACATTGAGGTTTTGCAGCAGACAGATGCTGCGGCTTCCTCATGGCGACTGTACGGGCTCGATCGACACGAGTCAATCACTGGCTTGCTTCAAACTTAAATACGTTCCGAGACCTCCTGGGTTTAAGCACAGCGGGCTTACGTGCAACTCCATATACCATAGACTTACGAAGTTTCGCCGGCCTCAAACTAAAACCGCAAGGCGCGACTTACCTGCGAATACCTTCAGCAAGAGATCTTCAACTCATTTTGCAACCCTGCTAAACACAAGTTCGAAGAACCTGATGTTCTGCATATTTGGAATTCTCGCAGCTTTCGTGCCCCAATTCCAACCCTCCAATGAAGCCACGAAAAGTTCCTGGTCGAGGTCCTCATGGCGGTGAGTGACGCAGAGTCGGGTGGCTTCTAGCACCGAAAATGGGACTTTGGGATCTTACCGATGAGGGACCGAAGTCCTGTGCTTTGTAGTGCTTCGGGGTGTTCTGCTGATGTGTCTTCTTGCAATCTCCTGCCTCACTTGCTGAGCTTCTGCTTGGCCTTAAGGTACCTTGCTGGACCGATGTTTCCTCCTGGCCGGACGGGCGTACATCGCACTTCGACGCTCCATGCCTTTGCACCGTTGCTGCTATGTTTGAGAATGGTGCATTGGGTTAGCGGCTACGGCTACGGTTTTGGCATGTCACTTAGGAATCTGACTGCAGGGAGTTGGGACAAAATTTTGGATGGCACACAGTGCAGCACTTGCCCATCTCAGGTGGGTGTCCCTCCTTCGAGTTACGGGCCAGGCAGGTGGTGCAGGCTGCGCAGGATTGCGTGCAGATGCGAATTCTGCTGTCGTCGTTGTTACAGCTGCTTGGCTTAGCCTGCAAGATTGATTGCGCAGCATAGTGTTTTTGTTCTCCCAAGACCAATCCTTAAACTCAAACCCAAAACGCTTCAAATCCTTCAGCCATCCCTACAAACTCCGAAAGTGTCCAAACTTCGTGAGCCGTTACGGCTCAAACCCGAGGCCCTGAACATCGCTTAGCCCTAAAACGCTGATTCCGCAAGCCTTATACCCTCAAACCCTACTAAACCCTCAAACATCCTAACTTACTTAAACAGTCAAAACCTTAGAGGCGCCAAAAGCCCTCAAGCCTCAAGGCTCAATCCTACCCTACGCTACCCAGACGCTACCATACGCTACCACAAGACCATACCATACCCTACCTCCCTAAAACCAACACCCTGGAGCCGTCCGACCCTTCGGAGCTGAGGATCGGCTCCGGAGTGACCTCGGGAGCCACGGCGAGGAGGAAGCGGCCTCGGAGTTCCTCATGGCGCCTTGGACTTGGGGGGGGTTTAGAGGTTTTAGGGGTTTAGGGTTTTGCTAGGGTTTCGGGGGCGAAGTGGAAAGTTTGTTGCAAAAAAGGGTTTAGGATTTAGGGGAGTAACAAGAAGGGTTTAGGGGTATAACCCTTGCAGCCGCCGTAGCTCGCGGATGGCATGAGACCATAGGATGCGCTCTGCAGAAAGGGCTTTCATCTTGCTCAGGTGTTGACGGAAAGTACCGAAGCGCTCTACCCGGCCACTTAGCTACAAGCGTAAACCATTGCTTCACATGTCCGAGCTGACTAGGTTAACCTGAATGACTTGCGGGGCACGTATCAAGTTGTTTATGCAGTGGTAGATATAATATATGTAGGCACATGCAGCACGCACGTGCAACTAAGATGCACGTACACTTCCGGAGTACGACCAGGCATCGACTAATTGAAAGGAACGCGAATAGCTGTATGCAATGCGCATGTTCATAGACCATGCAGATGCACACATGTCTGTTTGTCATCAAGCCTGTCGAGTCAGTGATTGGCCTTTTGCGAACGAGCCGGCCTTTAACGAAGGTTCTCACGGACAAGGTTCACCAGCTGGGCCTTTTCTGGAAGTGAGCATCGCTGCCTTTTACCACGATGACTATTGACTGCCAGCATAAATAAGATAGCAATCGTATAAAAACACAGCCCTTAGCAACCTTCAAGACTGATCTTATTCCCGGTGCTTAACGGCCTCACAGTCGGAGCAACCGAGCCTGAAGCCTGTTTCCGTTGAGGCTTCAGGGCTTTAAGACCTGTTCTTAGCAGCTTATTTTCAACCTACGCAGCAGTTTCCGGAAGCCCTCAGGGCTGCGAAAGCGCTGCCTGCAGCTCAGACTCAGTGTCTGGGCTGCCTCGTAGGATTGATTCGATCATGTCTCACTCGGTTTCCAATTGCCTGTGCCCAGGCATGATGTGCTTATCCAAGAAAGAAACAAGAAACACTTTTTGATGCGGCTTGTGCTTTCGCATCACCTCATGCTCTTCATGCAGAAACCTTCATGGGCCTGTACAAGAGCCGTGGGGCGCCTAGGCCTAGTTTCCGGAAGCTGTTCAGGATGCAACTGCAAGGCGGCACTGTACATGGTAATTTCTATGAGGTAAGCTTGATCTACCTGAATCGACCTCCTAAAGACAAATTGCTTCTGTGCTTTGTTCCGTCCGCCTCATGGGCGCGCGACAATGCCACGGCTCTCACTCCACGGCGTGAGCCTGCTCGTCACGGGCTCAATGCTCAGGAGTGGGTGTCTGCAGCACTGTCAAAAATTGTGGCCTAAGTTGTTGAATGCGTGCGTGTGTGTGTGTGTGTGTGTGTGTGTGTGTGCAATGTATGTATTCACTCAGCATAACAAATAAAGCATACCCACCAAAGTACATTAAACAATCAGGTGAAAAGCATAACCTAGTCAACTTCAACGCAAGACCCAATATTTGAGTGTAGGCATCCTGTCTTGGCATCATATATCCAAACATACTGTCCCCCATACATACATACATACAAAAATGTATATGCATATACACATACACAAACACACAGGAAAACAAACAGAGCCATAAGTCCAAAATGTCGAAAAACGCATTAACCAAGCATACATCAATGATCCTCAAGGCAGTTGCTTAGCACGGGATCAACCCCGGGCATGATGCATCCACCATGATTTCGGAGTTTCCGAAAATAGGGGTACCTTATTTGGGGGATCCCTTATAGTAAGGATTCTACTATTTTGAGTACTATATTAGGGGCACCAAATTTCGGAAACTCCCATTTGCCGAAGCATAGTACGAGGCACTCAGTTGTGCGGTGCTGGTGGCCCCGCCGATACCCTTCCAGGCACGGATTCCTGTATATTTCGCCACTCACAGTCGTCAATCACCCTCAGTACTACGCCATAAGGCTGAAAGTTGAGGGTCGGCTTAGTTTTACCCTTACTTCCGCTTTGCTGGCACGGTCTACGCGCGCAGGCCTTCACCTCCAGGGCTTCGTCAGAAACGGTCGATGTCTCGAACTACGCGAGTGGCCGTCGTCATCTCATCCAAGGACGGCTGGCCTGCGTCAATGCTCAAAGTCTTGTTACTTTCATCACAGTCAGTAATCTTGCTGTTTGCAGCGTGCGGCTTGCTTTGCTTTGGGGCCCGGCAAGCCCTTCGCGCTTGCACAGAGTGGAGTTAGAGACCACAGCTCGGCCAGGGCGTCTCGTAGCAGCCATGGACCAGAGTGAGGCACAAACTGCTCCTCTCGTGCAGCAAGATGAAGGCCACATGGGGTGGAAACAGGCCGGCATCACAGTGTTTACATTCGCAGCACCGTCTGCTGTGATGGCCGTGCCCTTCGCCATTTCAAGCGCCGGCTACGCCGGCGGCATGATTCTATGCATAATCCTTACGTCGGCTTCGGTTGCTGCGGCCAACATGCTGCTGGAGATGAAACTGCTCTACCCGCACTGTCGCTTGGTCGCGGTTGGACGGACGTAGATTTCTGTAGGCATGTTTCACTAGGCCAATGCCAGAAGTGCGGCAATGACCAGGCAAGACGTTTGGAGATCTTGGCTTGGAAGTAATTGGAAGGCCCGCACAAGTGTGGGGCAACCTGATCCAGCTTGGAAATTTCTGCCTTTTCATGCCGTGTGCTCTTCGATTCTGCGGCCTGTCCTTGTATTCCATCGGCACCCTGGGTCCGCTGGGCAGCTGCATCGATTACTACGTTTGGATAATCGCAGGCATCTGCTTGCTGACTACACAAGTCAGGAGCTTTGACAACGTCCAGCACTTCACGGTGATCTCTTTCATGTGTGTCATCGGCATGGTCATCACAATGGTGATCGGTGCCTTCCAGTATGAGCACACTCCCAGAATCCCCGCACAGTGGTTTGGTAACCCAGAGCCTAGTCCGGGCTTGAGGCTCATACGGCTTGCCGGCGGCTTCACGATCGGTGCTTGGGCATTCATTCCTGCTTTCCTCACCGTCGAACTCAGCACTTGCATGCGAAACCCGGCCGACTTCAAAAAATCCCTGCTGATGGCCGGGAGCCTCAACGTGTTACTCTTCGCGCTGCTCGGATGCACTTCAGAGTCATGTGTGGCATGTCCAGGGGCTGGATGGAGCAGGAGCAGTCACATCCAATCATCGCCGAAAGCACTTTAAGGACCGTTGGCACTACGGTCGTGGCTCGCTGGGGTTACAATGTCGGCGAAGTCATCGCCATCACCACGGGCGTTGGTGCATTCGTGAAGGGAGACGTGATCAACACTCTCTTCAATGCCTTTCAACTGGGCGGCAATTTTGTGTCGTACATGCTGGACTCGGTTCCACTCAGTCGGTTCTGCCAGAGAAGCTGGGCGCCAAACTTCAAGGATACTTGGACAATGCCGGACATTGTCAGATTCTTTGGTTACTCCTTGCCCACGTTCTTGTCGGCATTATTTCTGAGCACTTTCACCCCCAATATCAACACGTTGCTGGACTTCGTCACAGCTCTGACCACTCCCTGGGTGACCCAGATCTATCCAGCAGTCCTCTACTGGAAGGTCCTCCACCGACGAGCGGCAGACAACATAGAGTGTGGGCTGGACAACCCTGTCAAGCGCTCAGAGAAGATCACCGTCGCTCTGGTGTTCACCGTCGGATGGATCAGCTTCTGTGCCTGTGCATTGAAAGCTGTCGGATACCTTGCCTTTGACGAACTCCGGCCGTCGTTTCAGATCGGATGTAACGACTGGCTTATTTGGAAATGGTCCCGCAAATAAGCGTGGACATTGTGCAGTCATATAGTAGTCATAGAAGTGCATGCCAGAATGAGTCGAGGCCCTGAGCTCAGAAGGCAAGCATCACTTGGCCCAAGCTAGGTGTCGATCTTGAGGCCTTTGGCCTATGCCGGCAAGGTCGCCTTTTTCTCTTGGTCTCGGGAATTGTACTTGGCAATGCTGAGATAATTAAGGCGATGAGGCATCTCCTCGACATAGCTTGTCGAAGGACTTGAGCAGGTTGGCCCAGAAAGTGCTTCTGGGCAGGGGATTCCACAGACAGTCATCAGGTCGACATGAGCTGTGGTTCTCCCAGTGGTAGGATGATGCCGAGGCCAACGCTGGTGATGACGATGTTCTACTGCTGATGGTGAGCAAGATGTGGTTGTTGATGACGTTGACGCTGATGTTGAGGCCGTGGTGGGTGCTTCGTGTGCAAGTGTGACCAGGGGTACAATGATGACCGCAGAGAGCAAGACCGGTGTTGGGCCTTGTCGTGGGATGCTCGAGCATGATGAGTGGGCCGCTTCAGTAATAGCGATGGAGGTACTGGTGGGGTTTGATGGCAGAGCCGGTGCGAATGGGCAGGATGGTGGGGCTGCTGGTGATTGTTTTGGTGGAGGTGGTAGCAGTTTTCGAGTTGACCCCGACGCTTATTTTGGCCATCTTCGTCACGATGAGCTCACGGCGAGGTGATGAGGATGAGGTCGGTGATAGTAATGTCATGTCTGGGACCAGCAGAAACACTGCAGCAATTTTGATGAGCTCGTACACAGCGGGGGTCGGAGTGCTGGTGCCGCTGCTATAGTCGTCGTCGACTTCCGCATCCGCTACCATCGACTACAACCACTCCGACTCCTTCTGCTGCCACTGATACCGCCACTTACTACAAAGACTACGACTGCTACGACTATGAATGTCTCCTCCTGTTACTGCCACTGTTTCTCCTGCTGCTACAACGACTGCTACTGCCGCCAACACCACGACTACCACCACGACGACGACTACCACTGCTATTACTGCTGCGATTACTACGACAACGACGACGACTACTACGACTATCAATGTCTCTTACGGCTACTGTCACTGTTACTCCTGCTGCTACTACGATACTACGACTGCTACGACAAGTGCTACCACCACGACGACGACTGCTACTCCTGCTGCTACTGCTGCGATTACTACGGCGACGACGACGACTACTACTTCTGCTACTGCGGCTACGCTGCTTCTACTGCGACCGCTACTGCCACTTCTACCACTACTACCACCACGACGACGACTACTACTGCTCCTGCTGCGATTACTGCTACTGCTACGACGACGACGACTACTACTGCCACTGCCACTGCCACTGCTACTTCTCCTTCTCCTCCTTCCCATACTCCTCCCACTCCTGCTCCTCCTCCTACTCCTATTCGTTTGACTCCTACAGCTAGTCCTGCTCCTACTACTACTACTACTGCTACTACTACTACTACTACTACTACTACTACTCCTGCTTACTCCCCCTACTCCTCCTACTCCGACTCCTACAACTCACATTGCTCCTACTGCCACCAGTGCCGCTACTACTGCTGCATGCTTCTGATGCCTGGTGCTGGTGTTCCCTGTTTCTGCTACAACGACAAGGTTCAGCATGGCCCTGGCTGCAAGGTCACGCCGACACTGTGTGAGTGCGGAAATGCATGTTGTTTGTTCTCACCCTCTTATTGCTGTAGGTTATCTCGCATTTGAACCGTTCATGATGTCAAAGCTCATGGGTAATTAGCTCACTACAGGTCAAGCAGTTGTTGTTTGCGCAACGTGCGGCTCGTTTTCTTGGGGCCCGGCAAGCCCTTCGCGCTTGCACAGAGTGGAGCTAGAGACCACAGCTCGGCCAGGGCGTCTCGTAGCAGCCATGGACCAGAGTGAGGCACAAACTGCTCCTCTCGTGCAGCAAGATGAAGGCCACATGGGGTGGAAACAGGCCGGCATCACAGTGTTTACGTTCGCAGCACCTTCTGCTGTGATGGCCGTGCCCTTCGCCATTGCAAACGCCGGCTACGCCGGCGGTATGGCTCTATGCATAATCCTCACGTCGGCTTCAGTTGCCGGAGCCAACATGCTCCTGGAGATGAAGCTGCTGTACCCGCACTGTCGTTTGGCCCATGTTAGACGTAGCATTTCCGTACATGAACCTAATAGCTAAGAAGTACAGAAGTGACCGCAAGTGGCCCAGGCAAGACCTTCGGAGATCTTGGTTTGGAAGTGATCGGCAGGCCCGCGCAGATGTGGGGCAACGTGATCCAGCTCGGGAATTTCTGCCTTTTCATGCCATGCGCTCTTCGATTCTGTGCATTGTCATTGTATTCCATTGGCACGCTTGGTCCACTTGGTAACTGCATTGATTACTACGTGTGGGTGATTGCCGGCATCTGCTTGCTGACTACGCAAGTCAGGAGCTTCAACAACGTTCAGGGCTTTACCGTGATTTCATTTCTTTGTGTCGTTGGCATGGTCATCACAATGGTGATCGGTGCCTTTCAGTATGAGCACACTCCCAAAGTCCCCGCACAGTGGTTTGGTAATCCAGAGCCGAACGCGGGCTTGAGGCTCATACGTCTTGCCAGTGGCTTTACGATCGGTGCTTGGGCATTCATTCCCGCTTTCCTCACCGTCGAACTCAGCACTTGCATGCGAAACCCGGCCGACTTCAAAAAATCTCTGCTGTTGGCCGGAAGCCTCAACGTGATACTCTTCGTGCGTCTCGGGTGCACTTGAGAGTCATGTGTGGCATGCCACGAGCTTATTACTATTATTGCGATTACTACTTTACTACTATTACTGTTATATGATTATTACATTAATTATTGGTCTCATCCAGTCATGGAACAAAAGCATTGTAAGGATTGTTGGCACTACGGTCGTGGCTCGCTGGGGTTACAATGTCGGCGAAGTCATCGCCATCACTACGGGTGTTGGCGCATTCGTGAAGGGAGACGTGATCAATACTCTCTTCAATGCCTTTCAATTGGGTGGCAATTTTGTGTCGTACATGCTGGACTCAGTTCCACTCAGTCGGTTCTGCCAGAGAAGCTGGGCGCCAAACTTCAAGGATACTTGGACAATGCCAGATATTCTGAGATACTTGGGTTATTCGTTGCCCACCTTCTTGTCCGCATTGCTTCTGAGCACTTTCACCCCCAGCATCAACACATTGTTGGATTTCGTCACAGCTCTGACCACGCCATGGGTGACCCAGATCTATCCAGCGGTCCTCTACTGGAAGGTCCTCCACCGACGAGCAGCGGAAAACATAGAGTGTGGGCTGGACAACCCTGTCAAGCGCTCAGAGAAGATCACCGTCGCCCTGGTGTTCACCGTCGGATGCATCAGCTTCTGTGCCTGTGCATTGAAAGCTGTCGGGTACCTTGCCTTTGATGAGCTCCGGCCGTCTTTTCAGATTGGATGCAACGACTGGCTTATTTGGAAATGGTCCCGCAAATAAGTGCAGAAATTCGACAGTCGTATTTGCACGCCAGATTAGCATAGGATTAGCCCGCAGTAGGGGGAGTGCTGGTCTCCCTCAGCTCGCAAGGCATCAATTTCGCATCTTCGAGGCCTCCAGGCCTGTGACAAGGTCCGCCTTTTCCTCTTGGTCTCGCGCTGTCTTTGGCATTGCCGGGAATAATTAAGGCGGCTCTGCAGCTCCCGGACTTCACTTTGATCTTGTGCAATCTTGTGCAGTTTGGCCAAAAAGTGATGCTGTCACCGAGGGGCGGGGGCTGTGTGTTGCTTGGTGCGTAGTGGGCGGATTGAACTCAAGCCTTCCGAAGCAGCGAGGAGCTGTAGCAGCCACAACTTGCTGCCGATCCGCAGTGTCTTGGCGACTGTGGCAACCCACATTGTGGCAAGTGTCAGGGAGGTAATATAGGGGCTTGAATAATTACCAATACTATGTTGGGGGTTCCTTACTATAAATATACTATAATGAGCCCCAAGACGCTATTCTAATTATGAAGGCCCCTACAATACCCGTGTCTTCCGGCCAAAGGCTGCCTGGACTCTGCGGCCGCGAAACAATGCCGAGTTTGCCCAAGCCTCAGTCAGGCTCAAGCAGCGAGCAGTCGGGTACTGTAGGGGCCTTCAAAGTTAGAATAGTGTCTTGGGGCTCAGTATACTTTATTTATAGTAAGGAACCCTCAAAATAGTATGTCCTTCCGATGCTCACAGCCTGAGAGTGCGGAAGTAAGGTGAAACAGACGGTTCAGCGTGTGGTTGCCGAAGCGCCGGGGTCACCTCGAAATCAAGCAGACCTGCCCGATGAAGAGCAGCTTGCTTGATTTCTGCACCGGTCGTCATTTGCATACGATTATAAACTATAGTACTAACTGCCTTTGTTCACCGACCTCCTTCCGCACGACTTGGTCCTAAGCCGTGGCTGTCTACTTGCGAGGCAAGTTCTCCTGCAGATCTGGACCGGCTGGGGAAAGAGCATGGTGGCTGCTGCAAGGGTGATAGTAGGGGCTCTCGAGTCTCGAGCCAAGAACTTTTACAAGTAGGAGTTTTAGGAGTGTAGGGCTGTAGGGATTTTCACACCAAGATCTAAACCACACGTTGAAGTCGTTAGGCTTGAGCTGCTCGCTCTTCATGTGCCTCGATTTCCCCATCACATGTTTAACCGCAGCAAGAGACATATGCATCTGGAGGATGAAGCCTCGCCAGGATCATTGCAAGTTCAATCTTACGGGAGAGATATTCCTCGTCCACCGGGCTTTAAGACTAAACCAAACCCGTTGAGCCCTGGAAAACTTGAAATTTCTCAAACATCAAATAGGTCTTCAACATCGCATACAGCCAAACGCACCTTCCCATGGGATGCGCGGGAGCTGGCCGAGTCTCCCTCCTCATGTGCCGGGCACCTTGCAGGGAGTCGCTCGGTCCGGAATGGGATTCTTTCTCTTTGCGAGGGGGGCTTGTGATTACAAGTTCTGTGATTACACGGCAAGTACATGTTACACAATGGACATGCGTGCAGTCAAAAGCGAAAAGGTGCGTCTGCATGCATGCAGGTTCATAGCAACATAGGTACGCGACTACAGAAGAGCGAAGCAATAACGATGAGCAATAAGTGCATGTGTGCAAGTATTTCTGCATGTAGAGTATGCTTGCGTGAATCCTGCATGCACTTATGCACGTATGCAAGCCTGATTTCATTTGCGTACTTACGTCTGCACGCATGCAGGCATGTCTTTGTTTGCGTATGTATGCGCCGTGTGCAAGTATGTATGTCTCGCCAAAGCCTAGCAGGTAGCGCTTGTTGAAAGGCTTTGGTGGTGTCCAGTGCCCAGGCTCTCCAGGTCCAGCTTTATGAGTTCTTGCCAGAGAGGCCGGCAGAAATCCCCACTGAGCTCGTCGGTGTGTTGGACTGGTGGGGACAAGATCCAGACCAGCCCGGAGCCATGCCGCCGCTCGAGTTGTGGAGCCACCCAGCCCGTGCTGGACGCGAGCAAAGTGGCTTCCGGACAGTCGAGTTCCCTATCCATGCTTCCCCCAAGAGCTTCACGGCATACTTGCAGGACATGAAAACTCTCTGCATCCGCCTGTATGGCATCACGACTTCGGGGGGCATGAGTGGTGATTCGGTCGGCCTAAGTGAGATTGACCTGCAACCTTGGCTGCGCGGACCGGATGTCGACTATGCACTGCGGGTGGAGGGCTTCTTCCCAGTGGTGCGGAGCCATTCAGATCGCGTGATGGTTGGCCAGCTTCGGGTTTGCCTTCGCACCGACTGGGCTGAAGATGCCGAGCTGCGCCCAAAAGCCGAGGCAATACGCTCCTTCGAGCAGCACGAGTGGCAAGCCAGGCTCACAGAGGAACGCACTCGAGCGGTCGTGCGTGATGTGCGGCATGATGCAGAGAAGGCCGGACAAGCGGAGCCTTCCGTGGTTGGTGCGCATTTACAAGTACATTTGTGCGGACTTCGGTTGCAGCGTTCAGCCTTGGATGCTGCGTCAGCAGGTGACTTGCATGTGGCCTTCCGCTTTGGCCCTGCAGATGAAGTAAGCGTGGCAGCCTCTTTGCAGGAAGAGGACTCAGATTCTTTCAGCTACCTGTTGGGTTCAGCGGATGTTTCCTCCACGCCAGTGTGGCAGCTGCGAGACGGGAGGGTCGATGCTCCAAGGCTGAGCTCCATGCATTTTCACTTCTGGCAAGGAAAGCAACTCTTCGGTCTTTCGGCGCTGCCTTTGCCGGCCACGGGCCTTCCCCAGGAGCCCAGCGGGCTTGGGCCCCCAATCTTCCTGCTGTGCCAAGACGTGGATGTCCGCTCGGTCTCCTCTGGCCGCGTCATTGGGCGCATGAAGCTTGCTCTCCATGCTGGGCCAGCCCGGGCACTGAAGGCCCAGCCGCCCTACTCTCCGAGCATGCCTTCAAGGGTCGAGGCAAGACCCCCGCCGCAAGTGTCCCAAGGCCCTCTTGAGGCGATCGGGGCGACCGAAGACCCGGAAGCTGCAAGAACTCTGCGGGGCTCCTTCGATCAGGCTTTGCCTGGCACTGCTCGGGACGAGACTTCTTCGTGTCTTTGGCTGGTCGCCGCTGGCATATCGGCAGACGATGTTTTGGCCGAAGCCCGCAGGCAGCATCAAAAGCCTGGAAGTGCGCGAAGCCCTCTTGGCTCTCTTGAGCTCGACGAACTGTGTGAGGCTCTGATGCGAACCGTGGAAGGTTTGACACCCAAGCATGCAGTACTGCTGGCCAGCAAAGCCAAGTGCGGGCAGCGGATGGTAAGCACCGACTTGTGGAAAGGCGTTGTGTTGGAGTTGTCTGCTCGCGTTGAAGCTGCACTTGATCTGCTTCAGCAGGAGCTGGCGGAGGCGGGCTGTGATGCTTTGGGGAAGCTCGCTGCGCTCGCTGAGCAGTTGGCAGCCTTGGGCCTGGAAGCGAGCCTTCGTCATGGAGAGTTTGCTGCCGCCCTCGCGCAGCATGCTTCCAGGGGTCCACGCTGGGGCTTGATGGAGGAGCTGCTGCGCCTGCTGGACCCAAGCTCGGCTGGGATTCTGCCAGCAAGGCCAGTGGCCAAGCTGGTAGCGCGCAGAGCTGAGACACTGCGCAAAGCCGAGCCGAGAGGGCCGAGGCCAGACGAAACGATGGAGGCTGCTAGGATTAAAAGGAGACAGGATGAACCCTTCCGAGCGCCCTCGCTGCCGGCGGCCAGGCAGCTGCTCTCTGCTTTCTTCTGTTTACTCACGGCCGGTGAACTTCGCCTCCTCGAAGCCTGCAGCTGCCTGGACACGGTGGCCAAAGAAGTCTCGAGAAGGCAGCCGTCCTTGTGGTGTTCCGATGGTTCCGAAGAAGCCGTCCTCGCTGGCATACTGGAAACTGACACAACCGGAGTCCTTGAAGTCGTGAAGGCCTGGCAGACACTGCGCCTCCCGACTTCTGCATCACCAGCAGTTGCGGCTTTAAGAAGCCTGGCACAGCTGGAGAATTCCGAGCTTCGTGTCCGCGAGGCGAAGATCCAGGAAGCAATGGCTCTCAGCGACTTGTCCCCGGACCCGATGCTCGGACCTTGAGACTCAGAAGCCGAAGGCGAGTAGCTTCGTTTTCTGTCGGAGTTTCCTAAGTTAGCATGCGAGGTCAAAGCTAGGACTGCAGATACTGCGGTAGGAGCCAACTTGAGCCTAGTGCTCGTGATTTTTTCTTGTGCCTGGAGTGTCCGACTAAACAGCCTTTCCCTACACGGAAACCCAGCACCCCAAATCCAACATCAGACTCTGAACTATATGCCTCGCCTGGATTGTCCGAGTGTGAGCGCCGAAATCCAACATAGTAAAGCTTTCTGAGATATATCACACCGAAAGCAAATCCAAGGGACCACGCCAGGCACCGCGAGGAGGAGTCTGGTCTCTTCTTAAAGGGAACTCCAGAAAGTTGGATAATATGGCTTAATGGTAGGATCCCCTATAATTTACCATAAAGGGTTTAGGATAATCATATTCCAACTTTCTGGCTTCTACTGTAAAGGAAAACTTGAAGTTGCCATAATCGGGATCAGTAGATAGGTAGATACGTAGATTCAGACAGATGTGTAGATATATCGGCAGATGTAGATACGCAAGATTTTCTATGCCGCGCTTCCGTTGTGAGTTAACGTGGCAACTTGAACCAAAATCCCTCACAAGAACCCAGGAGTTCTTTGCTGCGCTTCTGTCTGCCAAGCTGGGGCCCAAAGAACTGCAAAGTCGGCTGAAGGAGTCCTGCGCAATGCTCGGTGGCTCGGCCAGGGTTTGCTGCTGCTTGGATATCTTTGCTAAACTGCCCACTTCTAGTTGCTGAATAAGACTTTACAAAATTTCGGGATCCTCCAGATGCTCCGTCACGCCGAAGGGGTCTTTGAAGCCTTACTTGACATATTGATAGGGTTTCGGCTGCAGCTTTTCATTGTGCAGGCGAAGGGGGGCGTTTCCTGCGATTGGACCAGTTCCTCGCCACGGTGCGAGGTGCAGGCATTGCGATTGCTAACGCTGATGTGCTGGAGGTCGCCCGGAGATGGGCCACTTCCGGTCTGCTGGACTCACATGCTTTATTTCAGAGTCACGACTCATGGCGACGGCGCTCCTTCCCGCATGCGGTGCCCGCAGCTGCTGTCCATGGCGAGTCCGGAGTCAGCGAGCTAAGCAGGTTGGACTTGCCAAGTTATGTCCTCTTCGCTTGCCTAGATGTCGCTGCGAAGGGGCATGTCAGCAAGGACGTGGTGTGCCAGATGAAGGCATGGCCCTCTGTTCTGGCCAAGTTCGTCAGCGACGCTTTGGTGCTCTGCGATCCCACGGATCGGGGAGTTATCACCTACGCAGACTTCAGGAGGTTCTGTGGCCATCTCGATCGGCAACGGCCAGAAGACCTGGCCCAGGTGTCCGAGTTCCGATCTGAGGTCAGAGCGGCCATCTACAGTTGCGGTCTTTCCTCGGCCGGCTTTTCAGACTCTGAGTTGTCCGTTTCTGCACATGAGAGGGGAATGGATGCTCAGGCAGATCTTGCGGGCCTGGTTCGGGTCCTGAATTCCATGAGGGTGCCGCGCCACGTTGCTGAGATCCTGGCCGGTTCCTTCCTGGCTGCTAGGGATCAGAAGCCCTCTTACCGAGCCTTCCTCACAATGCTGCGCCGCTCGCGGGGGCTTCTGCGACGACATGCCGAAGATTTGTTCAGGGCCTGCTTCGCCGCTTCGGTCGACTTGAGCCAGGTGCTTCTAGAATTCTCACCCGGGTCGACCTCCCTGCCTGCGGGCGCGGCTGTCGGCTGGGAAAGCCTAGTGGCAGCTTTGTCCAAGGCAGGCGTTGACTTTTCACAGCTTGACGCTGAGGATGTGATTGCTGGTCTAGACGAGTCCGGCCAGCGTTTGCTCATACTGACCGAGCTCTCTGCCGGCTTTCAAACTTTCAAAGCCAGGCATGGTCCGGTGTTAGAGAGTCTCGCCAAGATGGCCGACGCAAATTCAAGCCTCGACGTCCTCCGTCGCTTGGTTCGGTTGCAAAAGGCAACCATTGCCGACAAGAGTGCAGATTTCGGTGACATTGGGTGTCTGTGAAACAAGCAGTCCCCAGCCGTCGGTTAAGCATTGCGAGATGCTTTGAGCCACAGTGCCTGCATCATAGGTCATACTCGTAGGGTGTGTTGCCGGGGCAGCTGAGCAGTTTGGCGAGGGTGTGCAAGATGTCCTGAGCCCCTGAGGACTGCAGCGTGTATGTATGGGCTGGATGCTGAGCTCGCCAAAGCCGGTGGTCGAGATAAGTGGGCGGAGACTCTGCTGGAAGGGTTGAAAGATCTTAGAGCCACCCGCTGGGAAGATGGATTCCAGTGGCTGGGCGATACGCTCCTGAGCAACTTCGGTGTGAATCCTACTTGGGATGGTCGTGAGCATACATCCAAACGGCTCATCGATGCTGCTGATCGTCTGCTGGAGAAGCTTGGAGATCCCTATGCCCAGTATTACCCTTCCGAGGAGTGGACTGAGATGACAGAGGTTGCCGAAGGAGGCGATGTTGCCGGCATTGGTGTGGCTTTTGCACAAGACACCACTCGCGGAAGAGGTGGATCTCCAGAAGTTGTGGCCGTGGTTCCTGGGAGCTCAGCCGCAGATGCAGGTGTCGAGGTCGGCGACCGTTTGGTTGAAGTTGACGGGCAGTCCGTGCGTGTGCCAGCAGATGCTGCCCGCTGGATCCCTGGCCGACCCGGTACCTGGGCCAACGTGAGGTTCCAGCGCCGGGCCTCTGTGAAAGGATCAGCCATGGCAGCCCCTCGCTTCGGTTTCGGCATTCATTTGCGGTGTCGTAGCTGTCATCTGTGTAAGTCAGTAGGGTCGTGTTGCCGAGGATGAGGATTACTCGCTAACTTTGCAACGACAACCTATGCGAGTCCAGCCTGTAGAATTTCGCGTTCCATTTACAGGCGTGGGTGCCTCAGTTGCATCCGGCCATTGTCTTTTCTGGGTGTGCATACTGGTGTACCCGTGTGCATATACATCTTTTTACGTATACGTATATACCGGTTCCTTTCCGACATCTGTGTTGTATATATACATATATCTTTATACTTGTATACCTGTATCTGTCTCTACCGCCATATCTACCTTCATGTTTAACTGCATACATATATACATATACATCATACATACATATACACACACGAGCAGACGTACATACATGCACCCGCGCATACACATGCACACACACACACACGTACTTTCATTCATTCGAGTCTATCTATTTATCTAGCTAGTCAGCTATCTCTCTCTGTCTCTCTCTCTCTCTCTCTCTCTCTCTCTCTCTCTCTCTCTCTCTCTCTCTCTCTCATTCATATCAAATAAATATAGATATAAATATAAATATAAATAAATAAATAAATAAATATATATATATATATATATATATATATGTACATAGTATCTACGTACGTACGTAGGTATGCATGTATGTATGTATGTATGTATGTTGGCACGGGCTCAATGAAGCCCTGCTCGTGATGAGCATTCTGCTACGGGACGTGGGACGCCCCGCCTGACCCAGTCGAGCGCGAGTGCCACAAATGGACTCATGTATGTGCATATTTATTATGTCATACTATATGTCTATATAAATGTATATATGCATGTATGTATGGTCCGTCGGTCCGTCCGTCCGATTCCGTCCGTCTGTTTGTCTGTCAGTCAGTCTGTCGGTCTGTCTCTCTCTCGCTCTCGCTCTCGCTCTCGCTCTCTCTCTCTCTCTCTCTCTCTCTCTCTCTCGCTCTCTCTCTCTCGCTCTCTCTCTCTCGCTCCTTCTCTCTCTTCCAGGCTATATCCGCGTCATTAGCTTCAATGGGCCGGATGTGGTGAAGCCCTTTCGTGGAGCTCTGTATGATGCGGTCAGGCCAGATGTTGTGGTTGCACATTACGAAAGATGATCGGAAGACGTAGAGGTGCTGTCGCAAGTTTGCGACTGTCCGCAGTGACAGTCTACCTGAAGAGTAGGCCTGTGCTCGAATTGTGGGAAGGCAGCAGCTCCGCTACCTCATCTTGGATTTGCGCGACAACCGTATCTGATCTTAATTAAGATTTGTGAATGAGTCTTTTAAGCAGTGTTGTTGCACCTTCTCCAACTTGTTCTGACTGGAGGTGGCGGCCGCTTGAGTGATGCACAGCGAGCGACGTCAGAGCTTCAGCAGCAGCTGGCACAGAAGAACATAGAGGCGGGCAGGACAGCGATGCCCCAGCATGTCAATAGGAAAATAGATTCGCTATTTGCAAGCCCTTGAAGACGAAGAAGCAGGACATGATTGCCGAAGGCACGCGAAAACCCCTTTAGAATCACGTGAACAGGAATCCGACATATTCACGCCGACACCTCAAGGCTTTCAAGGGCGGCAGTTGCTTGCCGTACCAGCTTCTACTCAGAAGAAGTCAGCAGTTGCAACACTTTCGCGTGGGCTGGCAAACAGAGCCAGCATTGGAGCACATGACAAGCAATCTGGAATAGTCTCATCATCTGATGCATCAGGCGAATGTACCCCGTGATTACTAGTGTGCTCCGGCTGTTTGCCACATTCCGACTGGACATATACCTACATGAGCTGAGATCTCGATACACGCAGCTCTGGTGGGTAGGTCCATCGCAACCAGCTGAGAGTCAGCTGAAGGGTAGTTGTAGATTGTTGACATTGGCAGTTGGTCGTGTGCCCAGGTCGCAATGTTTCCCTCATAGTCTGTCGTGTTGATGGTTGGTGTTTGCCGGTAGTCGTCACCGGGAATAGGAATAACATAAATAAGACTGTTAATGAGAGGTGGTGCGTCCGCATAGAAGCCCTAAGCCCTAAGCAAGGGGAGAAGACGCGTGAGGCCGCAGCTGTGCTGGTGAACTCCAAGAGTGCCTCTGCCTCCGAGCTAATGGCCGTGGAACTCCGGCGGGCAAAGGTCGGGCCAATGCTTTTAAGTATGTTTATTTAGGGGTTTTTCAAAAGGAGTCTTCGGGGGAGGGGGGTTCTGAGATACCGGGTATTTCGGAGAAGGTGTATCAGTTTGCGGCCACGCTTCGGAACGGTGATATCCGACTTCCAGTGTGATACATGTACCAAGTACACAAACCCACTAAGTACACATCAGTGGCGCTTTAAAGGGGAGCAGAGTGCAGACGACCGTGACATGGCATTACGCCAACCTTTCTAGCCAGCAATGACATGAGCTTTCAGCCTATACAGCTAGGTATTAGCCACAGCACATCTGTCACAGAAGGCTGTGCTTCCCTCGGAAGCTTTCCTCAGTAACCATGTCGGCAGTCCAGGTTACTGTTGGTTGCGAGCCAATGAGCTCGAGAGTCACTTGTCAGTGATCCCCAAACCTTGTCTGACTTGTCAAGCGCGAGTATCAAAAACCATGTCAGAAGGGTCAAGACGTTCTAGGATGAGGGCGTAATCGAGTCCAAGAAGTATGTATCGTCTGACTGTTATGTTTATTTTAGAAGCAGGAGCTCCCAGCAGAAGGGGTGAGTTGGTTCTGCTCTGCCGACGCCTCCGCCTCGAGCCATGGCCCGAAGCGAAGCTGGAGAAGCGGCGTATCCGAACCTCATTGCCAAGCACCTGCTGCAGGGTTGGTGTCTGCTTAACGAGTCATGCGCTCAACACTTGACGCCCTTGTTTCTCGGAAGAATCTGCACACATTAAGCTCCTGGTTTTGGTAAACCTAAACTGCCCTGAAAAAAGCCCTTGAAGCCGCCTTGTCGTCTAAACGGGACAAAGGTTGAGATCCCGGGATGGTCGAGAGCTCTGCGTTGCCTGCGAAGCAATGCGGGCCGAGGAGGCTGCGCCTCCCGCTCCGAAGCCCTTCTTGGCCCCCAGAGTTGAGGACGTCGTCCCCTTGAAGGAGGGCCATATGGAGCCGAAGAGGGAGCACGCGGGGTTCAAGGGGCCACAGCGAGCTGCGCCTGCAGAGGGTCTCTGGGAGGTTTTGGTGCAAGGGCCGGACTTGAGGTTCTCTTGCACGCGACTTGCCTCACGTGACAGACGACGCCTGCGCCTCTTGGCAGAGAGCATGGCAGTGAAAGTGCGCCTGGCCGCTGCCGTTGGTGTGGATGCAAGCCTTCTGCGCGAAGCCGCGGCCGACATTTGCAGGAAACTGTCGGACAAGGTCATCTTACCCAAGCTGGCCAGTGGTGGCACTCAGATCACAGAGTCCAAGGGGCAAATCTGCGTCACGAGCGACGGTGCCACTTTCTCGATCCCACAAGAGGATTGCTTGCCCGTCCCTAGTGCCCGAGTGACGCCTGAGAGCATCGCAGCCATCATTTGGGAGCATCTCGAGGCGAATGCAGTTCCAACTCTTCAGCAAGTGCCGAGTCTCAGCGAGGTCTCCTCAGCCCCCTGGTGGCTGGAGATCTCTTTGACTGACGGCTGCGGTATGGGACAGGAAACGACCATCCGCCGGCAACTCAAGAGAACAAAGTAACCTTTGCACGGGCCGACAGACAAAACAAGGACAGCCTGCGACAGCCGAATGACTTCCATGAGCCTAGTCAAGCTTGCTTTCCGGTCGTGCTTCACGCCGATGTTGACGTTGCACCATACACTTCATGTGGCGGGGCAGGGTCCGAGTGTGACAGCATGAACACTAAAAACCTAAGCCAAAGAACTCCAGAAATTATGCAATTGATTGCTGAACCCTCATTTAAATATGCCAAAAGACGCTAAAGCCTCAACATTCCTGAATTCAACTCCAGAACCCTGAGCCCTGTAAACCCTACATGCTGCCAACATCCTTGCAGCTCGGACCCGGAGTTCCGAGAGCATACACCACAATTCCTTAACCTCCATCAACATCTGGGAGTCCGAAAATTAGGGGTACCGGTATCTTTTTTTTTGGAGAGGGGGGGGGCCTTATGAATCCTACTATTTAGGGTGCTCATTAGGGTCCCCTATTCTCGGAAACTTCCATCTGAATCTAAGCCCCAGAGCTCTTGGAGAAGGTGCCTGTCATCTTCTGTGGCGATGAGGCTGCACAGAGAACCTTCGGAAAAGCCGAAGAGCAGGACCTGCCTGAATAAAGTAATGAGAAGCATCATGGTTACACATAAGCATGGTCAACATATCTGTATGAATGTTGCGAAAAACAATATCTTGTAGACTGACAACAGCAAGAACAGTAACCACCATCATCACCATCATCATTTTCATTGCAAATAGTCACAATGCTAATACTAGCCATCACTTCATCAACAGTAAATCAATAATAACAATAATAGCAACAGTATAAATGGCAGTGAAAATCATGTTAAATCGCAATATAGCAAGAATGACAGTAGTAAGGATGATAATAAGATTAGGAGCAATAGCCAATAGCTCAGACGAGGGTTTCGGGCTCAGGGCTTTAGTTGAAATTGCTTGCCTCAGACAGAGAAGCTTCCATCCCTGCGTCACAGAACACGTGCAGCTGCTGCAGTACATCTTGGCCGCAGCTTTTCAGCGCGATTAGCGTAGACATGTACAGAGTTTCGCAGCACTAAGGCCGCATGGCTATTGAACTCCCCACAACAGCGGTGAAACTGTATTGCAGTCATGCCAAACACCTACAAGTCTAAGTATCATACGATAATTTACTCTACTTTCATATCGATAAAGATAAATGTGTAATATGCTATACTAGAATATGGTATCATATCATACAATACAAAAGCAGCATACTTTAGTATAGTATAGCATGTTGTCAGGAAGCGATCGAGCTCAGTGACGGCGGCGCCCTGCTCCTGACCACCTCTCGCTGGGCCGAAGAGGGCTTCTCCGGCGTGCCCGCCGCGCCTCGGCTTACTGTACTGTAGCGGTGGCGACATAATGTAAGGGCCTTAATTCTTTCTATTTGGGGGGTTCCGTATTGTAAGTATAGTATGATGGGCCCCAAAGCTCTATTCTAATTATTAAGGCCGCAATATTACATGAGGACGGCATTGGTCAGGCACAAGAACAACTACTGGTGGCAACGGTGAAGGCTGTGATAGTAATGTCCCAACTCCCGTACTTCTTGCAGAAAACTTCGCCAGCTGTTCGTCATTCTGCATCGGTTGTTGGAAGGTAGATGAACTAGACTTTTTAATGTCCCTTATGGTTCCTATAGAGGTGCCTATTCATAAATACTTTTCAGAGCCCCAAAACTACAACCCAGTGAACCACTATCAGCACATGCCATGTGATGTCATGAGTGGTTCGGGAGAGCTGCAACTGCCAGACCCGGTGGGACCCGAAGTCTCCGACTGTTGATGATATAAATCCTGCACTACCTTGAGGACCCTAAACTATGGGAGTTATGGCATATTCCTTATTATGGGTAATGCAGGATTTCTATCATCAACCGGAGCACTCGTTGTTTGAGTTCGGACATGCTTCAGGAAGAGCAAGTACTTGGAGTCTTGAGGAGAATGTATCTGGGGTATCTCGTATGTACGGCAGCCCAAGTGGATACTACTAAAGTGCAGGATGAATTCAGTCGGAGAGATGGAATACAAGACCGGCCAGCCGTTTGCAAACTACGCTTGCCACGCCATTACAAGTGCCATGGAGGCAAAGCGGCTGAAGTACACCCCGAGCACTGACTTTCCTCCTCCTGATTGTCGGGAGGGCGAGAAGTTGTCAGCATGGTTCCGAGATGTCTTTGGAGCGGTGCCTATGAAGACCCCGCAGCCTCTTACAGATCGAGAGAAGCAGCTTCTGAGGCTGTCTGCAAAGGAATATTGCGAAGAGCGAACAGCTGGCAGAGTCACCTGCGAGGAGTACGCCACTTTGCTGGTCAGACGGGCTTGTTACTACCGCTACATGAATCAGTGGACCTTCCGGAGCTACGATTTGTTCAGCGTTGCTGTGGAGCGTGCGAAAGCTTTGGACAGGATTGCGGAGTCGAAGGGTGTTGATGCCATCGGCCCTTTGTATGGTCTGCCGATCCCAATGAAGGGTACTGCAGCTGTTGTCGACTTTCCATCCGGCGGTGGGGTTGGCATATTGAGCAGCTACACCCCGGTCAAGAATAGCGCCCTGACAGATATGATTTACAACCGCAATGGCGTCATCTTCGGTACCAGCAACGTGCCGGAATTTGCGTGCTCCACGAACACAGCGAACCGTGCGAGTGGCCAATGCCGCAATCCCTACAATCATGCTTTCTCTCCTGGCGGTAGCTCGGGTGGAGCCGGGTCAGCAGTAAGCATGCACATGTGTCCTGTTGCTGTGAGCGAGGACACTGGTGGCTCCACGAGGGTCCCAGCCTTGTTCAACGGCCTCTTCGGCTTCGACCCAGCTCGCAACCATTACCCCAACGAGGGGAATTGCGGTATGACATTCACGAATGATCAAATTGGAGTGCTGGGACGCAGCATGGCAGATCTCCTTTTCTACGATCGGGCACTGATGCAAGACCGCCACAATGCTGCGGAGCTCCATGCCAGCGCCGCAAAGGAGGCCGCAGGGCGGGACTTGCACAGCATCCGGGTTGCCTGCCCTCAGTGGCCCTTCGTGAAGGGCAAGAGCCGGCAGCTAGACGGAACAATGCGCAAGGCCTACGATGCGGTGAGGGCAGCTCTGAAACCGCTGACTGTCAAGGACATAGGATGGCCCCTGGCAGATTCTGAGCAAGTGCTGTCGCTGACTGCCGACAAGGATGCTCCTCAATCGCTGTTTTACACCTTTCCTGGCCAAATCGCCCAGTTCGTCTACGAGTACCTGGATGCGCCAGTCAGCCTCAAAGAGATTTGCGCAGACACGATCCCCTTTGGTGCACACCAACCCACCAAATTTTACAAAGACATGCCCTGCAAAAGCGAGACGGATTATCGCTATGCAATCGGGCCATTCGTTAAGGACGAGGTCAAGAGATACAATTCTCTTTTCGATGCCGAGGACTTGGATTTCATCTTGGTTCCTGCAGCCTACAATGCAACCCCCGATTTAGCGCAGGCCTTGGCTGGTACCATGCCAGCCATAGATGAAGAAGGTCAGCCGGCGCTATCAGACATGTGGCAGAGCGTCTATCCTATAAACGAAATACTGAAGCATATCCACATTCCAAAGCTCGCTGTGCCCACCGGCCTAAGTTCGGATGGCCGACCTACTGGGATTCAACTCTGGGGGAGGGCTGTTGCTTACGAGGACATGTTCCAGGACAAGGCTTCCTCCAGGCACAACATCACCTTCCTCCATCTGGCAGCTCGTGTGGTCGAGCTCATCCATGCCGACGCCGACCTGCGCAGGGTCACGCCGACGATGGCCCGGGACTGCTTCACTTGATCTCAGAATCAGCCACAAAGCATTACAGTCTTCTTTTGTTGCCCAGTTATGGAGGCAGAAGAGATGTACAGCCAAACAGTGAATTGCGAGCTGCTGCGGGCGCAAGCAAGGAGAAGCCGGCAATAGCCCTGGACTGCTTCGTATGATATCAGACTCAGCCACAAAAAGCACCATAGTTTTCTTTTGCAGCCCCGGCATGGAGAAAGAGCAACATGTACAGGCAAACTATGAATTGCGAACTGCTCCGGGCGAACACAAGGAGAAACCGACCTGTGGTTATTTAGGGATTCTTTGTACGCTTTGGGGTTGCACGCTTGCTGTTCGGGTACGGGGGATCCTCGACCTAGTATGAAGCAGCGAAGTACGCAAGTAGAAGCAGTTGCTGAAAAGTTAGTTCGCTGCCCATGTGTGATGTAAGTTTTATATTATAGTTATGAGGTCATCTGCTGTGCGCGCTTGTGACAGTCTGGAGGGGATTCGCTGTCCGTCTAAATGCTTCCGTGCAACGCAAGCACGTTCCTCTCAAAAAGAAGTTTTGATGTTAGGACAGGCTGATGTATCAGTGCGAGATGCAACTCGTCACTAGTCGACATACGTTTGACATTGGCCAAATAAATGCTTGAAGCCACGATGACCAGAATGGTAGCAGGTAGCAAACATCCGCTGCAGTCTGAGGATGCAGCCTGCACCTGCACGGGTGACGCTCAAGTCGCGAACGTCTGCGATGCTGGCGATCGGAATCGGAGCCTTGGATGCCTCAATGCTGATTCTGGGCCAAGTAAGCGACACATCAGACATTTCGGGTCAGAGTCTTGTTTTTAGGGTTCCTGGAATGGCAAACAGGCCTGCACCTCGGTTTTTATAGAGTGCTGTACTTTTCTAGCTTTTCTCTACACCCGCAACCTACAGCCTGTTCCCCTTGTCAGGGAGCGCTGCGTGCGCTTCACCGCCTCGCTGCTGACAGAGACCAGTCGCAGAAAAAAGAGGGCCATTCCGTGGAGACCTGCGTGGACCTTACCAGAGGTTGTGCTGAAGCCCGCAGTTTGTATGCGAGGTCCGCGAATCCAGCCAAGGCCTGCAGTTCCCGCCTCGGCAAGCGATGGCAGTGAACAGCCGAAATTCGCCTCGTGACAGGAGTCTCCGCCTAGATCCTGAAACCCCTAAGCCCTATATTTAGCCCAAAAAGGTCCATCATCATGGACAAGATCCATGCCGCTGGATTGTTTTGGCGATGAGCCAGACCTGCTTGCGCGAGCGAGAAAGTTGTCTCAAGGAGCTGATGCTTGTTCTTTGAAGCAAGGTATGGATATGTATATATATATATATATACACACATCATTATGCCGCAGTATATTCTGCAGATTGATATCTTATCGTAGTTATGTATAAAATACTCGTCCGCCTCAGTTATTAGCATGTTTACTTACACTTACATCACATTTACGCTGCTTGTACAGTCTTTGTCGTGTTTTGCTATACCATACTACAAACCAGACACAACCGAAGCAAGGCGTGGGTGCCAAAATGTACGGACCTTCGCGACGCCAGTCAGGGACGCAAATGGTGTTTGCCGCCGAGTGCCTGGATTCAGGTACTATAGGGTCCAAAAAAATTATCTATACTATTCTGGGGGTCCTTATTACAATTACAGAATAATATTCCCCAAAACCCTATTCTAATTATTAAGGCCCCTATAGTAAGGTTGTAAGGAAGGGCCTCGAGGCCGCCAATATGACCATAGTCGAGTCAGAGTCTCAATTGCAGAAGGGGTCGAAGGGGCACGTACCGGTACTATCATTGTAGAGTGGCTTCTGGGCAGCATTTTGCATCAAACCGAACCGTTGAGTGCACGGCATCGCCTCTTGCAACACAGCCACGGGTTGCTGCTTGATTTTCCAGCCGGCACTATGTGGGCACCATGGGCAACCTTCCTGGCTTTGTGCATTGGCCTCGTCCCCGTCGTGTCTGGGGAGGTGGTTGGGAGGCCGCCGCCTGTCTCGACGTGTGATGGCAGCATGTCGTCGCCATGCACGCCTGAGGCGGACTCATCAATGTTGCTGCAGAAGCGGGCAGATGCCGCCTATCTGCAAGAGGACGGAAGCGAGGTGATGTCGGCTTCAACGACCTCTGGCCCCACAATGCCAAGACCACCGAGTTCCGAGTTGGCTGCCGACGCACATCCCAACGACACCGAGATCCTCGTGACGGATGTTTCTGGATTTCACGTGGGCGACCACATCGTTATCCAGGACGATGCCCAGATTGGCGAAGAGCGAGTGATCCTGGACATCATTGAAGACCCACAGTTAGCACAGCAGGGAGCAGATGCCACCCGCTTCTTCGGCAAAGGACGCCTTATCATCGACAAGCTTAAAAAGTTCTTCCGCAAGAAACTGCGGGCATTGGTGAGAGACATCATCAAAACGACGACCACCACCACCACCACAACCACCACGACTGCAACCAGCACCACAGTCACTACAACTACGAGCGCCACGACCACAACAAGCAGGACGACGACGACCACCGCTACGACCACGATCCCCACCACTACGACAACGAGGACTACAACTACTTCCACCACCACCACCGCCGCCACCACCACCACCACCACCACAAGCACGGTGAAAACACAGAGTTTCGTCACGCAAGACCTCCCGATCGGCACGACGGAAGTTGCCGTGAATGATGTTTCGCCTTTCAGCGTAGACGACGTGATCATCATTTCTGATGGAACCCAGGAAGAGACACGGACAATTCGTGACATCATCTTTCTTCCCACTCCCACCTTGATGCAATCAGGGAGTGAACGAACGAGTTCCAGCAGCTCCGCTGCTCCTGGGCTCTTAGTCGTGGATCCATTGACTTTGGCGTTCAACGCTGCAGATTTCCCTCGTCTCCAGCTCACTGCACGCTTGATTTGCTGTGGATGTCAGTTTGCTGATGTGACCTGACCGCAGTTTCAAGAATGTACAAGATTTGAACGGCCCGTTTCTGTAAGTTTCAGCTAGACCCAGCGTTCGAAACAATGTTGCTGATGCCTGGGAAGCACAAGCCCTGGCGGCATGTCCCCAAACTCAGGACGAAGTCGAGATCAGGCAGCCTGCAGACGATGCGACGGACTGTGCTGAACAGTGTCCTGAAGGTGGTGGATCCTACCTCACTCTCGACACTTCAGCGCCTACTACCGTGTGCTGGTCTTGTTCAGCATCGCCGGTGCTGTCAAGAAGCCTTCCAGAGAGGTGTGCTTACCAGATCGGGGACATAGGGACTCCAGTCGTGCCTTTGACAACTACAAGCACCACCTCGAGTACGACGACCACCACCACGACCACCACTACTACAATTAAAACGACGACCACCGCCCTGACCAGCAAAACCACCACTGCGACCACTACAACGACGACAGCCACGACTACGACTCCGCCTGCAACCACCGTCGCCCCGACCACTACCACCACGACCACCACCAGCAAAACCACCACTGCAACCACCGTCGCCCCCACCACTACCACCACGACCACCACCAGCAAAACCACCACTGCGACCACTACAACGACGACAGCCACGACTACGACTCCGCCTGCAACCACCGTCGCCCCGACCACTACCACCACGACCACCACCAGCAAAACCACCACTGCAACCACCGTCGCCCCCACCACTACCACCACGACCACCACCAGCAAAACCACCACTGCGACCACTACAACGACGACAGCCACGACTACGACTCCGCCTGCAACCACCGTCGCCCCGACCACTACCACCACGACCACCACCAGCAAAACCACCACTGCAACCACCGTCGCCCCCACCACTACCACCACGACCACCACCAGCAAAACCACCACTGCGACCACTACAACGACGACAGCCACGACTACGACTCCGCCTGCAACCACCGTCGCCCCGACCACTACCACCACGACCACCACCAGCAAAACCACCACTGCAACCACCGTCGCCCCCACCACTACCACCACGACCACCACCAGCAAAACCACCACTGCGACCACTACAACGACGACAGCCACGACTACGACTCCGCCTGCAACCACCGTCGCCCCGACCACTACCACCACGAGCACCATCAGCAAAGTCACCACTGCGACCACTACGACGACAGCCACAACTACAACTCCGCCTACAACCACCATCGCCGTGACGACCACGACCACCACGACCATCACCCCTACTACAACCCCCGCCACCACCACCACTACCACCACCACCACCACCACCACCACCAACACCACCCCCACCACCACCCCCACCACAACCCCCCCACCCACCACCACCAAGGCCACCACCACGACCACCAAGACCACCAGTGAGACCATCACGACGACGATATCCGCAACTACAGCTCCACCTACAACTATCGCCGTGACGACCACGACCACTACGACACCCGAGCCCATCGTCCCGACGACGGCAGATGTATTGGAGGAACTTCCAGTTGGCTCAACACAGATTCCCGTCGATGACGTGTCGCCCTTCGGCGTAGGTGATGTCATCGCCATTGGTGCGATGATGCTCAGGAGGACCGTTCTCGACATCAACATGGAGAATTTGATAGTGGACCCCTTGAATGTCTCCTTCAACGCAGGTGCTGAAGTTCAACTCGCTGCACGCTTCCTTTGCTGTGGATGTCAGTTCTTTGATGCACCCTGGAAAGATTTAGTGAATATGCATGGGCCACGGGGCCAAGCAAAAGCACGCACGAGCATGCGGACATTTGTTGATAGCATTGTTGGCAGTGCTTCGGTCCCTGTAGAAGCTGCTCCGTTTGTGGACCGAGGAAGAAGTCGTTGTCCGCACAGCTACGGAGGACGCGGTAGACTGCGCTCAGAACAAATGCCCGCCAGGCATTCAGACATACATCACCTTGGGCACCGTCAGCGACCCCCCTTCTTGTTGGTCTTGCTCTCCGTCTCCCGTGCTGAGCTCTACCGGACGGGGCGCCAGGTGCGCGTACCAGGTGGGCAATTTCCAAAACCCAGTAGCTTTCACCACAACCACGACCACCACGAGCAGCACAACGACCACCACGACCACCGCCCCTACCACCACCCCAGCCACCACCACTATCACCACTACGACTACGACCACCACCACCACCACCCCCACCACCACCCCCACCACAACCCCCCCACCCACCACCACCAAGGCCACCACCACGACCACCAAGACCACCACTGAGACCATCACGACGACGATATCCGCAACTACAGCTCCACCTACAACTATCGCCGTGACGACCACGACCACTACGACACCCGAGCCCATCGTCCCGACGACGGCAGATGTATTGGAGGAACTTCCAGTTGGCTCAACACAGATTCCCGTCGATGACGTGTCGCCCTTCGGCGTAGGTGATGTCATCGCCATTGGTGCGATGATGCTCAGGAGGACCGTTCTCGACATCAACATGGAGAATTTGATAGTGGACCCCTTGAATGTCTCCTTCAACGCAGGTGCTGAAGTTCAACTCTCTGCACGCTTCCTTTGCTGTGGATGTCAGTTCTTTGATGCACCCTGGAAAGATTTAGTGAATATGCATGGGCCACGGGGCCAAGCAAAAGCACGCACGAGCATGCGGACATTTGTTGATAGCATTGTTGGCAGTGCTTCGGTCCCTGTAGAAGCTGCTCCGTTTGTGGACCGAGGAAGAAGTCGTTGTCCGCACAGCTACGGAGGACGCGGTAGACTGCGCTCAGAACAAATGCCCGCCAGGCATTCAGACATACATCACCTTGGGCACCGTCAGCGACCCCCCTTCTTGTTGGTCTTGCTCTCCGTCTCCCGTGCTGAGCTCTACCGGACGGGGCGCCAGGTGCGCGTACCAGGTGGGCAATTTCCAGAATCCAGTCGCACTCCCTCCGTCGCCGTAGCCAGCACATATGCGTTTCCTGGGAGACCAGAATGCTCGCCGCTTCCTCATTTCGAAATGGTTGCAGCAGGCAAGGTATCCTTTCATGAAACGTCTTCCAGGCTCGGCTTTTGTGCAGCCCGCTTAGCAGCAGGGTTTTCCGAAGAGCTCCTAGCAATTATCCAGCCGTCCCCCAAGATACAGACAGTCTTCACATCAAAGTTCCAGAAACCTACGAGCATCTATAAACTATCAAGTGCTTTGGACCAGAAGCAGAGATCCTGTCGAGGATATTAGTTAGCAGATGCTGCTACGGGGGCCATCCTGTTACAGGAAGGACCCTATAGGAAGAGCATCTTCCGTGAAAGATTAGTTTAGCTAAGATGTGCACTTGGCTTGAGCCTGGTTTTGGAAAGTCTTGGGACCACATTGTTTTTGGGAGTACCTGAGTACTGGCTTCTGAGTATTTACCGGGGCTCAGGCCAATTTTGGCGACACACACCTGCGCCAGCGGGAAAGCAACGCTGTTGGCAGATGCATGGCAAAGCCATGCAGAAGCTTTTTGTAACTCCTTCGGTAGCCGTGCCTTTAGAATTATTGGGGTTGCTACCCCTTTGTTTCTCCTGGCAGGATCATGGGCACTCGTCTACAAGAAGGACAGTGAGTTGCAACATGCTCAGCTTACCCAGCTTAAAATGCGATCCGGCTTGTCGGACGGCCCTTCAACACCTGTATCAACGCAGTTTGCATGCAGCATCGACTGCTGTCGGCAGCCCATGTTGACGTTGCTGAGCTTGACCGTTCCTTCACGCAGCATCTTCATTTATAGCTGAAGGCCGACGCGGCTTAGGCATGTACCATGTGGGGCCCCATGCGCCGAAGCCCCGGCCCGCGGCACAGCAGCAGCCCTTCGATGCGGCCTCCCATGTACTATGAACACACTGGCCTGGCAGTTAATTATACAGTACATGTGCACGTGCAGACGAGACGTGAGCACACAGAGAAATGCAACTGCTCACAACGCTTGTGCCAAAGGTCAACTTCGTAAGACTGGTCTTGAAACTTTTTGAATACAATCAACTGTAGTCACCCTAAACCCTAAACCGTGGCTAAACCCTAAAACCCTAAACCCTAAACTTTAGTCAGCTCTGTTGGCTTTCGGCGGCCGCCGCCTGCACCGGATCATGCCACATCTATGCCCGCAGCATGGGCCATGAAAAGCATGAGGCCCGTTCCTCAGCAATGTGAGGTGTGCTATGCAGAGCATTTAAAAGTTCGAGACTCCAATGCTGGCAGGTGGGAGGATGCCTCGAGTTGCTGCCCAGGCGAGACCAGGCCTTCGTCCATTTGTCCACGTAGCAGTAGAGTAGGTAACCTTTAACCTTTTTTGGGTAATATAGTCCCTAAATAATCCCTATAGAACCAAAAAGGTTAACCTTAAGTTCCCCATGATACCCGACAAGTAGGACCTTCAACAAGTTTGAGACCACTTCCCAAGTGCTAAGCGACTTGCAGGTCGATCCTGAGTCCGAGCTGGAGGCCGAGATCAACGCATCTTACACGAGTGCTCTACCAACTGTGCTACGATGCCTCCTAGTCGGGCATAGACTCCTTACAGGTCGCCCAGTACCCAGAGACTCCAATATTCCTTGGTTAGGGGGTATTGGAGTCTCTGGGTATGCGTAGCCTCCAGGACTCCGATTTCAGTCCTTGCAAAGATGCGTGGGGTGCCGTCGCAGGCTCCTAGAGCCCTGCAGAAGTACAAGCGCAGACGTGAAGTCCCGCCTTCTCTGCCGACACCAGCGCCTGCCTCTCAGTGCGAGATCTCTTGTAGAACAGCCGCTCATACTAATACTAATACTAAAATAGTAATATTAATACTAACACTAATATTAATACAAATAGTATTTCTAAACCCTCAACCCTCATTGCGATTGCTTCGGCCCAATGCCCCAGGTGCAGCGGACTGGAGACAAGCTTCCCAGCACCTGGCACAGCGGAGGTCGGCATGCGATACCAAAACAGGGCTCAAGTCAGTCCACGCTGCACAACACTCTGTTCAAGCCTCCGGATATGTAGGTAGAGACACAGGCTCAGGATAGATTCGGATTGCCGAATTCATCGATTGATGCAGCCAAAGCCGAAGCCTTCCTTCTCTTGTGTGCCAGCCCTTGTGTTCGACCGACAATTTCCACTGACCTGCATGGTTAGCTGAGCCGGATAGAATGCCCGCGCTAGATTCCTATCGATTCCATGCTGCTGCTAGTCTGCTAGTTGCAGTAAGTTCTGTTCACTCCCTTCTCATGCCTCGTGCGAGTGATGGAGGGAGAAAGCGGGATGGAGAAGCAAAGCAATGAAGGATAGGCATGACAGAGAGGTTGAGAGAAGCCGCGGAGCGCGGTTGAACCCTCCGGGAGAATTGGGTCTTCTGCTAGCAGCTAGCAGGCAAGTTCTGCAAGGTAAGGATTATATAAGGCAAGTTTGCATCCGATTACAAGTTTTCACAAGTTCAGTCAGGCGATTCGCACGGAACTTGCCAGCGAAATGCTAGCCAGCAACGTCCCGCCAGGCGATCCCGTTGCCACCGTTGGTTGACGGACGCGCGCAGAAGAAAAACTCTGCGCCGTCCGTGCCAGAATCCCCGACGAGTACCAGCGCGTGTCAGGCGATTCGCACGGAACTTGCGATTCTCTCAAGATCGGCTCCCGAACATTTGCATATTCAGCTCCATCCTCGTCCCGAACCTGATAACAGAGACAGAGCTGCAGCGCATCGCGGGGTTTCGTTCTGGAAGTGGGGCAGGACGTTTCGTCGCCGGCTGCGCAGGCACCCCCGGTGCGCAGTGCCAAGGAGAAGTATGTGCTGCGTGCGCCAAGAGGGTCTTTGTCCAACCATCCTGTTCTATTCTTGGCTTGACTGCATGGGACCTTCGAAAAATCATTGCAGGGGGTATCTTATTGGCTTACGGGTCCATTTACAGGAAACCGGTGCTTGCTGAGTCCTCTAGCCTGGTTTTGTGCCTGCGCCAGAGGTACCTTGGGTGTGTCGAGCATGTCCAAGGAGGAGCTGAAGCAGCAGCGCCAAGCCGTTTGCCGCAAGCTTACGAGCTGCTCATGGACCTCAGGACGGGTAAGGCAGAGGGTTTAGGGCGCTTGAGGAGGCAAGCTAACCCGCTGGTGTCGTTTAAGATGTCATATCCACATAGGCCCCTTTCCAGGTTGAAAACAAGCACGTGCAGAGTTCCACTGGAAGCCTTTGCGGGATTGGAACGCTTTGGCAAGGCCAATCCAGAGAGGTAGAGAGGTCGTAGTCGCCAGTCATAATTGCAGACTTGAGAGCTCGTTGTGCCTTGCATCTCGCGATAGCACACTTGAGAAGTGAAAGAGTGGCCGGCGACACTCTGCAAGCGTTTGTCTAAGCATCGGAAGGTCGAATTCCCATCGTAGTACGGAGCGATGTGCCAGCATGGACAACCCGTGCCGAAAAGTGTACTATTCCAGGTTGCTCTGAGGTGTACAGCCATGCTCTGAGCCTTAACTGGAGCTTCTGAGTCCCTACTTAGGTGACCGTGCTGCTTACCTCATGGAGAATCTGCAGCTTGGACTCTAATCCTCTAGAGTCGCCAAGTACCGTCGGCACGCGAAGCTCAAGCTCAGCCTTAGGAATCCCTCAGAAGTCATCGTGAAGATGTGCAAGGGCAAGATTCCGTGGCTCCATCGAGTTTGCCTGCTCGCTGCTCATTATCCACCATTACATGGCCCGTTACAGCGAGAATGCTGTAGATAGGATGTTTCGAAGTCTGACAGGCGAGAATGAACCAGGAATTTCACAAGCTGTTAATCTGTGAGTCACATGCACACGCGAACGATTGAAAGTGCTTGACCTGGAAGCCCAGAAGCACCCAAGCAAGCGTGAGCAGCTACAGTCGCGGTCGTAAAGCCAGGCGAAACTACGAAAGCTTCATGGAAGTGGCAGCTTATGTGCTGCCCCAAGCATGCGCAGAGGCTTGCTTAATGCTATGAAGATCTGCAGATGATGCTGCTGTCTAACTCAGTTCTGTTGCAGCCACAGCACGGGCTTGTTCACTTTAGGGTTTAGGGGTTTAGGGTTTGGGGTTTGTACTGAGGTTGCTTTGAGCGGCAAGTTGGAGGCGAAGAAGCGAGCAGAGGCACTGAGTGCAGAAGCAAGTGTCCTGATTTATTGGTTTAGGAGCCCCTTCTGATTCAGTCGGGGCTGCTAGTTGTAGATTCCTTGTAGATCATTGAAATGATTATAAACAAACAAATAAACGAAGAGCGAGACACGTGTTGATACTTGCGCTGTATATTCTATTTGCACACATGCAGAGAGAAGTACATGTTATACACTGACACGTGTACGACATTCATTTGTCTTCTTGCCTGTCTACCTGTTTATCTATCCATCCATCATCCATCTATCTCTCTGTGCATCCATCTATCTACCTATCTGTTTTCCTATTTGCCGATAGATGTTTCTATGCGGCTCTATCTGTCTGTCAACCGATCGATCCATCTGTCCATCTACCTATCTACCTAGAGTCATGTTTATCTATATCTTCACTGTTATATATATATATATATATATACACATATATATATATACATATATTTATTTATTCCAGTTTTTAGGTTTAATTATCTCAATCTCCATCCGTGTCCGTGTCGCTATGTTTATCTATCTATCCGGTTGTTGAAATCTGATCTACGTACCTGTCTAGCCATCTACCTGGGTTCTGCCTATCTATTTGTCTACCTACTTATCTCTCGATCGTTGGATCTACCTATCTGTCTACCTATCGATCTAGTTGTCTATCCAACTGTCTACTTACCTGTGTATCTATCTATCTGTCTCGTTCTCTACCTATTTCTCTACCAGTCTGCTTTATTTGCCTAGCGGCCTAACCACCGATCTGTCTCTCTATTCCTTTTTTCACCTCCATCTCCCTCTCTCTCTCTCTCTCTCTCTCTCTCTCTCTCTCTCTCTCTCTCTCTCTCTCTCTCTCTCTCTCTCTCTCTCTCTCTCTCTCTCTCTCTATCGCTTGGTACTCCATGTGCCTGAGTTGGATCTAGTTGGAGGCTTACCTGGCAGCAGTGGAAGACTACTTGCCGCTGTCGAGTCGAGATTGCGGTGTCAGGCGGGTAGCTCTGACACATAGTGGAGTCATATCATTAGTGTTTGAAGCCGAATGCTTGCCTAAATTCCCGAGACATGAGGCATGCGACATTTTGCCTGCGCTAATCTGGAGAGAGGCCCAGGAACAGAACTGGCGTTGCAGCGACAGCAAAGAGCCTCTTGAAATCTCCAGAGCTGAAACCTGATGCGAGCAACGCTCATGCTTGTGGCACGCGATGGTGTTTCTCATATCAAGTTGTTCTAAATCACGCACTGGGCTAGTTGGAAGGCCTGGCCAAAGTCGGAGCAACCGGCCTTTCCTGCAAGCATTCCCGTTAATTGTTCATCCAACATCCGATCCCATGCGAGGACTGTTTATGGTGACTCGCCCCACGAGTGCAAGTGCTGAACCCTCAGCATTGCAAGCGGCGCCCTTGCCGTAGGAAAGTTAAAGTGTCACTTCGGAGCGCTGCGACTGTCGTCGTGGATGCTGTTGGCATACAAGTGGCCAGCACTTTGTCGCTTACAGTCTTCAGTTTATGAAGCAACTGCATGTAGGCACTGAGTGCCGACGCGGGAAGATCAGGATGTGCTCGGGGCTCAGCAGGTCAAGGGAGCAGGTGTGACTCTGCAAACTTTCCAAATCTTGCCAAGTATGGGTCGGGTAGCTTGCAGTGCTGCTGAGCAAAACTGGCTGGGGCTACTCGTACTTCGGAATCCATCGTGCGGTTATTGCAGGTCTAGGTGCATTGCTCAGAACGCTCTCGATGCTTGTACGCACCAAGATCATCATTGCAACGACGGAGCCGTTATCATGACTTGAAAACCGACGGACTAAAGCGCCCAGTGTTCTTGATGCGTTGTACTTTCGTAAATCTGGCCGAAAATGTGATAACATCTGAGGTGTGGCGTTTCAGATGGTCATTGATGAGGTGGGAGCAAGACTTCGCAAGAAGGCGCGTTTGCCCCTCTAATCTCCTATACTTCTGGGCTTAATCTATGTGGTGCTTCTCTTTTCTGTGTTTTTCGGTGGTGCACTGATGTGCATTGGTCGAGTGCTGCGGGGCTAGAGCAGGCAGGAAAAATGAATCAGAATCAAGTTATAGGTGCTACAAGGGTATTGTAGGGATTCTCATGAAGTGTCGGATTTGGCAGGGCTGTCTGTTCCAATGTCTTCTCTGTAATGCTACATTGACGGCTGTTTCTTGGAAGCTGGCCAGCCTTTCGTGGTAGCGACAGCAAAGGCGAGCCAAAACGGCGTCGTGATATGAATGGACTTCCAAAGACAGAGATATGCTTGGTGTTTCGAGGTTTGATTAACGCTCAGTGTGCCCAGGTTTCAACCACGAATAGACTTAGCCAAGACTTAGCCGCGTGCTGCCTGTGCTGGAAAGGGCCAAATGATTCCACTATCAAGGCCAGCAGGTGCTCTGTCAGCTTCGACGTCTACCAGACCGAGACCACTCGCCTGCACGCACTCCGTGAAGCCCGAAACTTTGATTCCTAGGCCTGCAGCAGATGTTGGAACGCTGGTTTATTTCAGACGGAGGATCAGCAACAGGATCCTTTTCGGCAAGGCCCTGGACTCGGACACCAGGGAGGCCGGCAGGCGTGCTGTTCTCGTCGCCACGGCTATGCTCGTCGGACTTGGCGGCAGAATGCACGCAGCTTCGGGCATGGATTCAGGCAAATGGTCAGGGACACGGCTACGGATGGAGACTCTTGCAGAAGCAGTGACGCGGCTGCGCTCTGGAACACGCTCCTTCCCCATGGCCCGCTATCCAGATCCGATACTACGACGAGTGGCGGAGCCTGTGGCCGAGTCTGCTTTCCAGTCTCCTGAAGACTCGGGGAATCGATTTGGGATAGCTTTTGAATTTTCCCTTCTTGAGCCCCAATTCCTAGCTATTAGCCCGATGATTATGAATCATGTTGGTGACTCTTGAAATCCACCTAGGACTTGAATCTCTTAGGAAGAGCACTGGAAGTCGCCGCTCGGACGGAAGGCGCCGTTGGGCTCGCTGCAAGCCAAGTGGGGGTCAACGCACGGATGATCTTCCTAGATCAAGATGTCCTGGGCAAAGCCGCACCTCGGATTCTTGTCAACCCACGGATTACCGAGCGCAGTTCAGAGGGCGACATGAGGTGGTGGCGAGAGTGCTGTCTGGTCCTACCTCCCGATGTGCTGGTGACACTGCTCCGTGATGCAACGGTGTCTGTGGAGTACTTGGACACCATGGGGCGGCTTCACAGAGAAAGCTTGGAAGGCGAGACAGCTCGGGCCTTGCAGCACGAGCTGGACCACCTCAATGGGGTTCTCATCCTGGACCATGCCACAGATGATGAGGATTTGGATTCCAAGATCTTCCCGGCCTTGAAGAGCTTGGAATCACCGGAGCATGCTCGGAGGCAGCAAGCCGTGTTTGACCGAATGGGGTTTTGAATATTGGGCCAAGCTCATGCAACGCAACGACATCGCTTGCGCTGGGATCCCTACGACAATGATGACGACGACGGCTAACTGCTCTCGGGAACAGCAGGATTCAGGATGAGAGATAAGAGGCGATCATCGTTCTTGATTGAATCTTGACAAACCCACGGACACCGAAGGGGGGAGATCGGGACAATGCAGAACCAAAGCGACTTAGCGAATACGCTTGCTCAATGTGATGCTGGTGTCGACACAAAAGGTCTTTGGCCAGTTCAGGCCTTGTTTCCGTTATGGTCCGCTGCTTGGGTCGGATTCAGGCCATGACCATTTCACAGTGGCACAACAAGTCCGAGACGAGCTTCGAAGCATCGCCTTCAAGAGCAGAACAATGCTTATTCGGAAGTACCGGCCCGAGCCCGTGACTCAAAAAAAGAGCAGAACGCTTGAATGGAATTGGAAAATGATTGTGCTGACCGGCCTCTTCTGTGTGTGTGTGTGTCTAAAATATGATATGTAAGACAGTATATACTGTATAGTCTTGGGTATAGATAGTATAGAATGGTATAGAACTTGTTGCCAATGAAACATGTGCAGCCAGGCGCGAACGATGCAGCGCCCAGCTCAGATGTTGTACGTTTGCTTTGTCTAAGCAATGGAAACTCCGTAATCCTGTCCCTTTCTAACTCGGCTGCCTGCTTGATTTTCGAGCTCTCCGGATGCCAATGTAGCAGCTGAGCCAGAGCTGGTATGAGGGCTCCTAATATTAATCCTACTATTTTGGCGTTCTAGGGTTTCTTAATCACGTTCCTACATTATAGTGGAGAAACGAAACAGAGCCCAGGTCGAAAGGAAACAGTGGAGACGCCTCGAGAAGAGCGGCGATAGAGCACATGCTTTCGGTGGGAGGCTTAGGGTAGCCACTGGATCGCAAGACCAATCCAGAGACTCCAAAATCCCTTAATTAAGGAATGTACTTGAAATTATAGTAGGATCCCTAATATGATTTAAGGTATATTGCTTCATCAAGGGGTCTTGGAGTCTTTGGGAAGATGTGTGCCAGTTTGATACTCCTACATTGTAAATATGTAATCTTGCAGGAGCAGCCAAAGGCCGGAGTTGCGTTCAGTGTGATTGGAGAAGTGGCCATCGCTTGCTGAGGCATTTTGGCCCTAAGCCCACAGTTGAGAAGACCCCCGCAGCCGCTAAAGATGCAGATGCAGGTGCCGCGCCTGGCAGCTGTTCCTTCGAGTCTCTTGCGCAAAGCCGCCATCCCTTCGCCGTGTCAGAGTCGCGCAGCTGTGCCCATAATTGCTGTTCCGCGAATCCCCGACTTTGGGACCGGGGATGCGTCTGCTGGATCTTCCACTCCCAGCATGCTGCAACTGTTGGTTCCGCTAGCTGTCGGCCGCGCTGCCCAGCGCGGAATTGCGGCAATCCCGCCGCGCACATCGCAGAGTTCAAGGGTTGCAGAGATTGATCCCGGGCCACAGCTGGCAACCACAGAGAACGGAGCCCTGGCCTTCGCCAAATCCGGGCAAGCCTGCGTCGATTTCCTCTTTCGAGTTGTTCCCGGCATGAAACAAAAAGAATTGCTTCGCTTACTTAGATCTGCTTGGAACGAAGATCCTTTGACCGCAACGAAGCTGGTTATGCAGTTGGGCGACCCCCGCCAAGGCAAGTCCAACCGGGACAACCATCAGCTTTGCTTGTTGTGGTTGTGGCGGAACTTCCCGGCTACGGTCCTTGCCAACATAAGATCGGGCGCAGTCGCACACCACACCTGCTTGAAGGGAATGCTTGACTTGCTGATGTATGCTGCTTGGGATGCCGAAGATTTTCTATCGAAAGACTTGGCCGCCCATCCGGACAGAGGCGGGAACACTACCGGGTCATACATGTTGAGGGCTTCTCAGTGCAGTCTTATGCATCCGCAGCGGGTCAGGCACCGTTGGGCATGAGAGGAAAGATCGCAAGGTCGCGGCCTTTATGCAGGACAAGGCACTGAATCCTGACTACATTCGGAAGGGCCTCGTAGGCAACAGAGTCTATAAAGTGTCTGGAGCCGTTGCAAGCCGGCAGGGCCAGAGAAATCAGGCTGTGATTGAATTGTTGTCGACGCATGAGTAGCACGAGAGACGTGTATCATCGTGAGGAACGTAGACATCTGTTCGGCTCTCGTGCAAGGAACGGCAAAGCTCGGCGGGCCAGAGAGCAAGAAGGTAGAGCTGCTCGCATACAGGCATTTTGTGAGAAACTTGCCGACGAGGGCCTGGGGTGGCTTGGCGATATTTAGGGTTGACATTCAAATTCGATGGAAATAAATCCTGACTCTCTGCGCCCACGCCCTTGTTAAGGAACGAGCAAGACTTTCGGGTCCCACGCAAGTGGAGAGACGAGTCTGTTCCTAAACGCATGCCGTGGATTGAGAAGGAGGAGCATCCATCTAGCAAAAGAAAGGAACCCAAAAAACAGGATGGAAAGAGTTGCACCAGGGATTGGGTTGTCGCGGATTGAATATGCTTAGGTCCCAGTTACCCACAAGCAGCCACGCACAACTCGACGAAAACCACCTCCTGCAATGTGAACCTGGCTGGTAGGAGATGTCACATCGCCTGATGCTTGAATTGACCCGTGATGTTTTGCAGGAGTGGGTCTCCGACAAGATCAAGGCAAAGTTCGCGGACTATTGCGAGAAAGTAGATTGGGAGAAGAATGCCAAGTTGCACGCTGAGGCGAAGGAGAGGGTTTGTCAGCAGAGGCTCTACGTGCGTAAGCTCTATGCGACAGATGCAAACCTCCGGCAGCTGTACGACACCATCGCAGATGCTTTCGCGAGTTCTCTACAGGAGCTGCGCCGGATCCTGCAGAAGCACTCAGAAGGACGGGAACTGACGCGCGATGAGCGAATGGCCCTGACTGGCAGCTTGGTGCCAAAGTGGGCTCCTACTTCACAGGGAATGCATGACAAGAGGACGGACATCGTGCAGGGGATTGTTGAAAGGCTCTTCCCCAAGGAGAGCTATATGATCCCTGATGGAACTTTCGAAGACTATGTGTCCCGAATGAAGGACAAGTACCGCCAGGAAGTGCTCACGCCGTTGAGGAAGCTTACTGAAGTCCCCGAGTCCTGCGTTGGGCGAGGGCAGTGGGGCGAAGTCAACTACAACAGAATGGCCTCGAGATGCAGGTTGCTGTATGGCCAAAGCGTATATGCAAAGCATGATCCAGACCGATATGCGGCCCATATTGAAACGGCTTTGAAACGCGGCGGGGGTGTCAAGGGGGGAGCTGTCATGCCGCATGAGCTTGTCTACAAAGTCTTGTATGACTGTTCCAAACTGGAGGAGAAGGAGGTGGAGGCACAATGGAGGGACTTGGTAGCAGATGTCCGGGAATCTGGGGCCCTTGGCCAGTGCCTCGCAGTTGCGGATGTCTCTGGATCCATGTCCGGGACCCCCATGAATGTTGCGATTGCTCTGTCCCTCCTGGTAAGCGAAGTGGCAGAAGGACCCTGGCACGGAAAGATCTGCACCTTCTCCAAGAATCCCCAGTTCGTGACGATCCCCTCCGGCCCGACTACGACCTTATCGAGCCGGGCAAAGGCGACGGAGGACCTCGACTGGGGCATGAACACAGATTTCCTGCATCTGGGACTCAATAATAATTATTTAATAGTAGTAATAATAACAATAATAATAATAGCATCTGGGACTCATGCAGAAGCACACGAACTTAAAGGCCCGAGTAAAGCCCCAAGCTGTTTTTTTTTGTTGTTTGTTTCTGCTCAATCCTTCCGCTTGGGTGGTTTGGGACCATGGTGCCGGGCACAGGAAGCTACAGCTTTTTGCGGTTTAGGGTTTAGGGTTTAGGGGAGAGCTGAGGGGAAGAATTTCAACAACACCCTGAAACCTACACCGAACCCGGCTATGTAGTTCAACTGTTCATCCGAGACTCCCTGCAATTTGGGCTTCGTCCTTGCTAGGTAGGAGGGAAAAAACACCGAACCCGCGAGAAAGACCCTAGGATTTGGCTGGACGAAAGGGCAAGATTTTAGGACGACGTAGCTGGAGGAAAGAGCAACTAGAGCAACCTCAAATAGGCTGCACACGTCCCAATGCCAAGGAAGGTGTTCACAGAAATGCTCAAAATAGCCGTGGAGAACGGAGTGCCGGGAGCCACTTAGCCGCCTTTGCCGCCAGCCTTTTTGATTCTTTTCGTGCTGAGTAGGACCTTAAACTTTTCAGGTATATGTATTTGTACCATAAGTCACAGGCCAAGCGAGGGTCAACGTAACCTTTGCTTGGGCCACGGAACTTAGCAACTAGGCAAGCTGCAATGTCTCTGACAGAACTTGTTGCTGCTATTATCATTCCAGATGTTGCTGTCCTTACATGCTGGATGATTATGTGATTATATGCAGTATTATGCAAGAGTTAACCTTTGCCTCCCCATCTTTGAAATTCTGAACAAGCAAGACCATACAGGAGAAGATGCCGAAGACTCTCTTCGTGTTCTCAGACATGCAGTTCGATTCCGCGACTGCAGGCGGCAAATGGAGCACAACCCACCAAAAGATCTTGCAGAAGTTCAGGCTTGAATGCAGACACATGTGATGTCTAATTGGCCAGAAGGCTGCGCAAGTAGTGTGGTTCTGCTTTCACATCATTCCGCCCGACAGGACAGCTGGTTATGGGCTCCACGTGCCAGAGATTGTCTATTGGAACCTACGTGACTCGTGTGCACGCGGACGACTGCCGGTCATGGCCAACCAAGAAGGTGTCGGGGTTAATAACTTGATACTGGTAGTAGACAGAAACCCTCCCATAGTGGGGTTCTATTCTCATGAACGCCACCACCACCATATCGACATCATCATCGCTGCACCGTGCCCTGTCCTTCCAGTTGTGCCACTCGCCAGGTGTGGTGATGCTTTCTGGGTTCAGCCAGGGCATGCTGAAGAGCTTTCTGCAGAACAAGCTGCCTGAGAGGACAACGCCCCTAGAGCAGCTGCGGGCAATGATCGATTCTGAGTACTACGATAAGGTTGTGGTTGCATACGAAGATTTGCCTCAAGAGGCACCACGACCGGGACTGGCTGAGGTGCTGTTCAACTGAGGATTTTAGTTTCTGTACATATGGCTCGGACCCCATCCGCTTGCAGTCATCTGCACGCATTGTGTTTTTCGTGCACATGCGGATTTTGCGTGGTGGGGATGCTGCGGTGGAGCTTCCATGATGCTCTAGGTCGCCTTTCAAACCTCGCTTGCGACCGCCTGCTAGAAGCAAAGAAACGGCTAGGCAGTTATGTTCGTAACTACATCGTTGAGATAATGCGAATGAGGTTTGAGAGGATACAGGCGCCTTCAGTGCAGAGTGAACCTTGGCGCAGACCACAGTATCGCAAGCAGCCAAAGCATGGAAATTTTGTGCAGGATGAGTCGCGCTGCCTCAGGTTGCGGGGGTACAGCCAGAAAACCCGCTGAGTCCGTGGTGACTGCATTGACTGCCTGCTTGCCGACATTGCTTGGATAAAAAGGATTGCCCGGAATGGAACGCGGATGCCGAGGGTCCACGAGCTGCAGCCGATAGTCGGCAGAGTGTCATCCGAGGTGCTGGAGCAGTACTTGGTGCAGAATCCTCATCATCTCCCGGACAGTCTGACATTCAACGGAAGCCACGCTGGTAGGCTAGTCAGATATCTTTGACCTGAAGAGATTGCTCATAATTGCCCTCAAATGGTGCCCAGCTCAAACTGCAAAGGAGGGTACAGAGATGTACAGAATGTGCCTGCTTGCTTGGAGGATCAGATCAAAGATCGGAGCTTGGATCATCGGAGACTGCCTCCAAAATCGCGCAGCCCCGTCGTCGAGAGCCTGCTTCAGCAACCGAGCCAGAAGCTCAAAGTTTCCGGTGCCTTACTGCATCTGGCACTGCACCCGACTTCCAGTAAGGAGACACATAAATCTAATTCCCCAAACTCTGTGCCCGTAAACCCTTTGAGCCAAACCTCATGAAGCCGTGCCTGCGTTGTGCGAGTATGCGAGTCGAAATCCTTTGATCTATCTGGCATGAATTCACCGTCTTGTGGGTAACTGTCATTGCTGCTCTGCGAGGCGCCGCCTCACCACGTCGAGCCCACCAGCTGGTGAAAAGCGAAGAGCAGCAGTCGCGAGCCGAGACTCGTGTCGTGCTTGCTACTGCTCAGAAGCCTGCATGCAATGCAGCTGCTGACGGATAGCGACCGCAAGGGATTGGGAGAACGATAAGCCTCAGCGAAGATCAAAATCGTTGGCAGGAAGAGCGAAGTATCCTTTGCATGGAAGACAGAATAGATTGGCACGGCATGTCACTGGTAGATTTAGACTGTAACTCGCCTGAAAACCCCGTCATGCATGTGATGGTGTAATGTTATGAACAGGGACTCGACAACGTCAACAATACCAGTAGCTCGACCACCAACCGCCACCAACAACCCTACCACCATCATCACCACCAAGACCAACACCACCAACAAGAGCAAGAACTCCTACATCAGCAACAGCAACAGCAGCAGCACCACCACCACCGACTACCGCCACCACCCACCACCACCCACCACCACCCACCACCACCACCACCACCACCACCACCACCCCCCACCCGCCACACGCCACCACCCACCACCGCCACCACCGCCACCGCCCACCACCGCCCACCACCGCCACCACCACCGCCACCACCACCGCCACCACCACCCCCACCACCACCACCACCAACAACAACAACAACCGCAACAACCACAACGACAACAACAACAACAACGAACAAAAAATAACAAACAACGAACACGCAACAACCAACACGCACCACGCAGCCAGCAACAAACAATCAACATCAATATGCAACATACCACAACTAACAACCAACAACGTACAACAGCAAGAAACAACAAACACCAGCAAGCAACAACAACAACAACAGCAGCAGCAACCAGCAGCAACAGCACCAACACGACCACCACCACCAACAACAACAGCAACAGCAACGAGCAACAACAACAAACAACAACAACAGCAACCACCCCGGCCTCCCGTGGCACCAGCTAGCTGTTTGAGCCTGTCTCCAAGAGGCGTGGCCATCAGTGTGTGCTGTTCGGGCTGGTCTTCAGGATGTATGTGCTAGTGCCCTGACCTGCCGAGTGCGGGTGTAGGAGAGGGTTGGAAAAACATTGACAACAACAACAACAACAAAAACAACAACAACAACAACAACAAGACTAACAAGAACAACAGCAACAACAACAACCACAACAACAACATCAACATCATCAATCAGCAATGAATCAGCAACATCAACATCAACAGCAACAACACCCAACAACAACAACAACAACAACAGGAACAACAACAACAACAACTCCAATAGCAACAGCAACAGCAGCAGCAGCAACAACAGGAACAGCAACAGCAGCAGCAGCAGCAACAACAACAACAACAACAGCAACAGCAACAATAACAATAACAGTAACAACAACAATAACAACAACAACAACAACAACAACAACAACAACAACAACAACAACAACACCAACAACATCTTCATCACCGACAACATCGAAAACAACCAGCACCAACAGCAAACAGCAAACAACAATCAACAACCACCCAAACAAACATGCATGCAAGCAAGCAAGCAAGCAAAGGAGCAAGCCAACCACCGAAAACAACCACAACAACAACAACAATAACAACAACACCAACAACAACAACAACAGCAGCAGCAGCAGCAACAGCAACAACAACAACAACAGCAGCAGCAGCAACAACAACAACAACAAAAGCAAATAAACACACAAGCAAGCAAGCAAGCAAGCAAACACACAAGCAAACACACAAACAAACACAAAACAAACGAACCACCACCAACAACAACAACAAGCAACAACAACACACACGACAGCGACGGCAACGGAAACAGCAACGGCAACGGCAGCTACAACAACAGCCGCTACAACAGCCCTCACCACAACAACTTCAGCAGCTACAGCTGCAGGAGAGGCAGCAGCAACAACAACGATGACAAGACAAAGACGAACAGCAACGAGGCATCTAAGGGGTCGGATTTTGCGATGAAGTCTGTGTCACCATGTTGGGTCTTGTAAACTTGATCGTCATGAGACGGAGTAGATGTGTCAAGGTCCAACCTCTCAGCTACACCGCTGGAGCCAGCCGCCCAAGACGTAATCGACATCACCGGCGGTGACGAGCTTGGCGGGGAGCTCAACCCGAATCTGTCAGAAGGTTACAGAGGTGCTAGCAGGGGGCCTGGAGGTGGTGTACGTTTGTAGTCGAGTCTACTCACTCCTGGAAGTGCCCATGCAAGTCACAGATGCCAGGCAGTAATTGCCCTGTGCAGTGGGGTATGGCAGCGGATTGCATTTGGGTTTGCGTGTCTTCTTCGGGAACGTAGGCCGCTGACTTTCCCAGTACACAGAAGATGTTGTTATTATGTTCTACTTTTACATTATGTTATATAAAAGACTACATGCTATTATCCATAGAACATCAAACTATACTGTAGTATATTATATTATATGATAGCATATTATAGAACATCATATTATACATTATTACATTATGATGTGGGGTGTTCTCCAGTGCCAGGCCACCCGGGCGAGGAAGCTGCTCGGAGCCCTCCAGAGCCTGGCATGAAGCTGGAAAGTCAAGACTCACCGACGGCTTCACTGTGCAGCTGGAGCCTTAAAGGTTTAGGGTTCAGGGTTTAGGGTTTAGGGTTCATCAGTGTATAGTAAGGTTGGGGGGACAAGCCGAGCCCTGATCAGACATGATCGGTGGATGCTTGGAGCTTAACAGTCTCTTGCAAACTATTCTTGAGAATTGACTCAGGTGCTGCACCCGTGGACAGCTCTTCGCAAAAAAGCATCCAGGCAGACGGCGCCAAAACGCCGACAAGACATCAGCCGTCGAGCTCGGTGAGCAGGACTCTCAACAACTCAAGCTCCGCAAAGGTTTAGGCTTTAGGGGCTATCGCTTAGGCAGGCAACTTGCAGGCACTTCAGATAGATCTCGTTCACAAGAGTCCCCAAACCCTAGATTTCCACCTTTAGCTCATCCCGATAGCCCCTACAACTCTTTGACATGATCTGCTATTGTCTGGTCTAAGGGTCCTATGAGTTATGCATTTTGCTTTACAGAGTATAGGATCCTGAGTGAGGACAGGTCTAATGGAGCACGGTCACTTTAGCTGTTGGTAGGGTGTTGTTGATTGTACTTGACCGTTCCTCTTAGTCTTAGTGAAATCTCACTCGTCAGACTCCGAACCACATGCCTCGCCGGGATTGTCCGAGTGTGAGCGCCGAAACCCTAACGTAGCAGGATCCTCGCTCCAGCTTGTCCGAGTGTGAGTGCTGAAACTCCCTCCAAAACTCCATGCCCCAAACTACTGACGGAGCTTGTAGCAGGAATTGCTGGCACTGTGCAGAGCCAGCCGCCCCAAGAGAAATCAATGTTCCGGATGACAGAAGCCGGGTGCCAAGTTGAGTATATCAAGGGGTTTGGCCTTCAGGAGTTTGGGTTTTGCTACTGGGCTCAAGTCTCGGCTGGACCTGAGTTCAGTAGCAGAATTGAGTTGACGTGTAGGACACAGGACCCCTAAAAGGCTCGGAAGTCAACACAAGAAGGTTCAGGATTTGGAGTTTAAGGCTTTAGGTACCTTGGAGCTTTCCAGCGTTCCCCGCTTTTTCACTTCTCAGGTCGAGCTGAGCCTTCTCCGCCCGAGCCTCAGCCTTGGATTCGAACAGGACCGCGCAAAATATCGCAAAATTACCTGCGCCAAAAAGCCTGAAGATTTGTAAGGGCCGTTGTAAGAAAGACTACCCGCAAAGCTTCAACCCGGCGACGAAGCCACAATTCCGGAACGTACTGACAGGCGCCGCTGTTGGAGCCCTTCACGGCTGGCAAGACTCAGGCAGCTTGGTAGAACAGAGTCTTGGGGCAATGCCTTACTGCAACGGGAGAGCAGGAAACGCGTTGGGCTTCAAGCTCAGAAGTTCAAGCGTACTCATTGTCCCAGCACGAGTCACGCGTCACACGATAGCCGATAGCCAGTGGGGCTATCAGCAGTGGGTGGTGTGGGTGTTCGAACAAGCTCTCGGTTCGGCAAGTCGCCAGGGTCCAACTATGCTGCTGATGCGACTCTACACCTTGTAAGTAGCGTGTGAGCCGGTGAAATGCCCACGTTTGCTGAAAATCAGACGGTCGGAACCCACCAGACTAGCCTCGAAGCACTACAACCTAAACTCCACTAAACCCCGAAACCTTCAATACATCAAATATGCGAGAGGGAAAAAATACATCAAATCCCGCAAGCCCTGACCAGAAACGCAGCAGTCCGCACTCCGTGCAGGCCCTGTGGTGTTGAGCCCGCCGACTTGTCCGCGACAGATCTCAAGCCCCTGGTCTACCGGGGCCATGTGCCCGGGACTTGGCTGCCTGGAAGCTGCGAGCAAACGACTTGTAAGGTTGAAGACGTGGGAGAGCTTAAAATAATTGTTATATAACCTTAAAGACACCTGTCTCAGACCAAAACGACCAACAATCCAAGTTTTCGGACGCCTGAGCCCGGCGACGTGGAGTTCGCTCCAAATTAGGGCTCATAGGGCAACGTCCATGTTGCAGTACTGTTCAAAGAGCAGGAGAGAGTTCGCGGCTCCCCTGCTTTTCTTGTAGATATATGTATATACTACACTATACTATATTATATGTATATACTACACTGTACTTAGTAATACTGTACTATAGTAGATGCCTCAAGCAGACAGCAGACCTCGGGTTGTGTCCTCGCTCCGTGGCCACTCCCCGGGATCCTTGCAACAAGCGGAAGACTGCCAGCATGTCTACATGTACATCCAGTGGGGATCAAGGTTTGCGGAGCCGTTGGTGGTCTCAGTTTGTATATATATATATATATACACACACATTATGCTATGTATATATAGATAGATAGATATCTGTGTGGGTATAGGTTCGCCAGAAGCTTTATCAAAGCAGTCGCTATATAGTGTGCATAGAACGTAGAGTTGCAGCGACTTCACTTTCTTGGTTCCTCGATTTCTGACTTCTGCCATTCTAAGAGACCCGCTCGCAGATGCTCTGTGCACAAGACCAAGCTTGCAGCTAGGGGTTTGAACTGGCCATCATGGACAAAGCTGTGGATGCCTCTTATCGCATCCTCGACCTCCCGTTCGGGGCAGGCGAGCCTGAGATCCAGAAGGCTTTCAAGTCCAAGGCATTGCAACACCATCCGGACAAGTTTGGCCTCAGCCTTTCAGCGGATTCAAGATGCCAGGAATGTTCTCCTCTGCGACCTCAATGGCCAATCAATCCCATCAAACGCATGCTGTAGCAAGGAGGAGCGGCAAGAAGTTAGCAAGGCCAGGGCTGCGTTACGTGCAGCTCAGCGGAAAGGATTTGAGACGGCTCCGGCTGCAGGCAACAAGCCTGGAACACACAAGCTCAGGAGCAAGGAAAAGCTTCGATCAGAACGCATCGCGCAGCAAACGTTCTTGGTGCAAAAGGCTGAGAAGGCAAAGCAGGCAAACAAGCAATGCAAGGGAAGTAAGCCTAGGTCGAGCCAAGACCACAAACAAGCCAGCGCCCCGCCCTCGAGAAGCGATAACAGCCCGACTCTTCATGTCAATGAACCTGTTGACCAGAGCCTCGCCCCTTCAAGCGTCATTTCTGCTGCATGGGCTCCGCAGGGGGATCTTATTAATTACATGGGTCCTTTTCGATATGGCAATTATTCTCAAAAGCACCCCTCAAATCACGTCATAAATCTTCTACACCTGGATGTTTCCAAGGGCACCCCCTTTGGTTGGGACTCCCACGTGTTTGGGGTACTGAGGACAGAGCCCGAGCATGTTGCCCAGATGGACAGCCCTCCTCCCAGTGATCCCGTCAATGAGCCGTTTGCCCAGGGCTTCCCTGAGAATACCACTTGGGCGTCCAACACCTGGCTTGGATGGTTCCTTTGCTGTGCCTTTGCAGGCCGTCATGAAGGGTGGCAATGACATGCAGTGATTAACTACCCGCGGGCCCATGCTCAAAGAACGAGTTGCTCGATTGGCTTCTTGTTTCACACCCTAACTGCTGGGAAACACTGCGGTCTGCGACTGCTACTTGCGAAAAAATGTATACTCGCTCGCTGTAAGTTTTGATCGTGCCTTGCACCAACATGTCTTTGGGGCGAATGGCTGTGCTGGAGCACGTTCGCCAGTCTTGTTTGGAATTTCGATATTTTAGGAAGGGTCGGAGCTCCCAAGACTTTAAGTATTGGTCGTCAAGCCGCTGGGATAGATCGGATCTCTCGCACCGACACACAGTGCGTATGCATGATGAGAAAGACCGGTACGTCACAAGGGCAAATTTTTGCAAGCTTCTGAGCGCCCGAAGGGTGCATCGGTGACAAGCTCCATTCAAGCCCGACAGAAGACGAAGAAGAGCTGCAGCCTGCAAGAATGTGCAACAACATTAAAGGTTAAAGGTATTTCAACAGAGTGATTAGTTGTAAAACGCCTGTACTCCCTGTGCAGAGTTGCAGCACGGTAAGCAGATCCGAACCCTTTGTCGCAGCTGAGTTATATACAATATACAGTAGTACAGATGTTGATAGCCAGTGATTCACCAAGTTTGAGCTGTTATGCGTGCTTTGCTTTTGCTTGTCCTTGGATTCAACGTCAAGGCGTGCAAGGGCATGCACAATCTTGCGGATGAGCGGTTAATGGGCCACGAGCATGCTAGCGATGTTTGAGTGCACGCGGAAGCCTGGCCGAAGCGCTTCAGGCCCCGTGCTGTGGCACAAGGGGACAGGAAGGAAAAGAAGGTGCTGAGGCTCTCTGCGTCCAAGCCTCGGTGTAAGCGCCGGCGGGCTTCTGAGGGCACCACTTAACCTTCATTTTTGACGACTCGGCTTGCTGCTGCTTGCGAGGAATCCTTCGAGATGTCCTCCTGCTGAGAAGGTGCAACACTTAGGCTGCAAGATGTTGCACGCTGTGCCGGGAAATCTGCAAATATGCAGTCCAGCGCATCACCAAAAACCACACAGTTTCGGTGCCGGCAAATGCGGCAGCTACTTCGGTCCTGGTCGTGTGCTTTGAGTGCCATGAAACCGTCCTTCCTGCCGAGGAAGCCTTCCGACATTCACTCTCACAGCTGCTTGGTTGCAAGAGCTCCGATGGAAGGTATCCAAGAGATGGCATGAACACGGAAGCCGGCTGCATTGAAGGGTCTTGACATGAGCAGGACGATGTGCAGCAACACAAGTCTAAGCTCTCCGAAGCAACAGTACCCCCAAACTGAGGCATCCGAGGAGGTCATCTCTGCGAGCCTCTGCTGGGCTCGTGCAGGCTCAGATCACAATCTTGTCTTTGGGTCTTCGGGATTCTGGGTTTACCAGGGAAACGCAGGTGAGCTTGCTGTCAGCATGATGTTGTTATAGACTGCGATAAATGAGAACTCGTCCACTTGGTTCTGGTGATCTTCATTCTGCTTTCCGTATGGCGGGACCTGTCACCTCTACAGAAGTCGCCACTCACCAACTACCCTTAAACCCTACACCTCATCCTGAATCCTTATCCCAAAAGAATAAGGCTCAACTAACCAAGACCACCCTGTAAATGCCAGCTAAATGGGAGAAGAACGTTCAACCTTGTTTGCTACGCGGTAAGTCGACTGCGCCTGAGAAATTTCACATTCCGGGCTACCCAAATAGAGGTATCGCCTGGCCAGTCCGAGTTGTGAGAGCATAGACTCAACTTCGACCCTGTCAGCAGGCCAACCCGGACGTGAGGCATCGCCCGGCCAGCTTCCAAGATGAATTGCTGGCCTCCTTGCACCTTAATTGGGGCTTTTAGGGCAAAGTCAAAGAGCTTCTGAGCAGGGTCTAGGGCCTCGAGTCTAGAGTCCTGCCTTTAACAAATAGTGCAACTACACAGAGTCTATAAGGGGATATTGTTCTAGATTATGATGTACAGTCCGGCAGAACTTCAGAGAGCCAAGATGCAGTAAGGGTGCCCGAGGCCCTGCACCGGTATGGTCTTTTTTGAGCCCTCTGCGACTGAGTCTGCTGCCCTCCGCATCAAGAAGCAGTGGTGCGACAAGATCTTCGACAGCACCAAGGCCTAGTTGGGTTGCCTGGGTGAGGTGAAGAGAGCCCCCCAAAACAGGATCCCTAGTACCCTCAAACTGTCTGCGATTTGCGAACGGTTTTGGCAAATGATGGTATCTGACCAGATCTAAACCGCCAAGAGTTGCCTCTAAGCCTGCCCATGCCCACTCCTGGCCCATGCCTATTGCATCTTGCGACAAATCTCTTATGCCCCGGTTGGTTGTCTTCTTGCTAGTTGCGAGCAATCCCGAAAACCTAGACTCTGAATCCTAGTGCTCTAATTTCGGAACCCGCAAACCATAAACCCAGATCCGTGCTGAGACGAAAAGGGCCGCAAGGGCCGCTTGAAAAAAACCTAATCCTTTCACTGCGCAGCAACTCCAAGCAACAAGCTGGACAGGGAAGTTTCAGAATCTCATGGAACTGAAGAGCAAAATCTAAAGCCTTTAAGCAGCAGTACCGCAACGTAACGTGAGGCAACTCCTGCAAAACACTGTCACATGGCCTCTCGAACATAAAGCCCTCTAAAGCCCAAAGCTTTATCGAATCTTGAAAATCATGGAGGCGCGCAGAGGTCTTTGAATAGACCCTATTGGCGACCCCGATCCCGAATTTTCATGAAAGCCTTCCCGTGCAGACATGGGAGATCCGCGGCTCTGCGCTTCATAAGCGAGGCTGTGCTGCAACCCTGATGAGTTGAGGTACTTCTTCGAGTTTGTTGCAGCTGCTGTTGCAGTTTTGACGATTGCTGTCAGTTCCTCTTCTGCCCGTTATGAGATCATGATTGTATACTGTGCCGTTATTCTATTCGTGGTGGTGGTGGTGGTGGTGGTTATGGTTGTGCTGGTCGTGATTACTGCGGCTGTTGCTGTTGCTGTTGTTGTTGTTGGTGCAGGCAAAAACAGCAGCCCGTACTTGTTGTTAATCAGAAGCAATTGGGAATGCTTCCGGTGACCGCATAGGGTGCCTGTAGAGTTTTGGGAAGTGCGAGCCATGGTTTACGCAGCAACTGCCCCATGATAGAAATACAGACGAAATCCATTGAAAATACACACCAAACAGTATGCATCACAGGCGTCCACAGGCACTGTGTTGTTGTTGCTGGGGGGGGGTAAAACAACATGACGGGGCTCCTGTTTTTGTGTCTACCGAATGCACAGACAAAAAGCAGATATATGGGTTGACGGGGCTGCAGTTTTTGTTTGTACCTTGTTGTTGTTGTTGTTGTTGTTGTTGTGGTGCCAGTGGTGGTGGTTGCGCAATTTTGTGTTTGAGGTTTCAGGGCGTGTTGGGTCGTTTCAAGCGATGTGAGCTGAAAGCAACGCACCGTGACTATGTCGCAGTGTTGCCATGGCCTTGAACATGTCAATGTTCCAAGAACACACAAGTGTCACAACAGACCAGCAACAACGATAGCAACAATAACAAACGCAGGCAACACCACACGAACACTACCGGCCTTTGCAACAAAGAAGTCCAAAGCAACGGCCGTAGCCATAGCGACAACAACGACAGCAGCGACGATGCTTGCTAGAGCAATAAACAAGATTCTGATTACTATTATTGCTATTAATATGCGATCATTAATTAACTACTATTGTTACCAGTATTACTCTTATCGCAGGTCGAGTCTGCATCGCGCAGTCTAAGTCTTCTCAGCTGGTCGGGGAGGAGCTGGGCCCGGCTTTCCTCCCGCCTTCGTTTTGCTTTTCTGTGCGATTTTGCAGGGGTTCGCAGAACGGCGGCATGGGTGTGACTGTTGACACTCAAAGCAAGAAAAAGAGTTTGGGCAGCTGCCAAAACCGCTCGAGCTTTCGGCTGCCAAGGTCACCTTCGTTGACTGCTTGCAGGCCGATTGGTGCAGGGGTCGCGGTTGGTTCAGGTGACAGAAGGCATGCCAGGCATGTCTGCACTCCAAGGTCCTTTTGGTTCTTCTCTCCTGTTTACTTTCCGTCGCTCTGCAGGTGGGCAGGTTTGAAGATGGCAAGCTGGTACCTTGGAGTGACAGCGAGGACGACAGGCGTGGGGAGCGCGACAAGCAGACGAGACGCAGACCTGGGTTTTGGGAGAGGCAGAATTTCATCGGTCGCACGGAGAATTTCACGAAGCACTGCATCGAGGAGCGCTCTTGAGCCCCGTGTCAACGGATCAGAGATCCGAGTCCTCTCAGGATCTCGGAATCGTTCAGTATCCGCGGGTTTTCGCATGGGTCATGGAGCAGCGGCAGCGCTATGAGAAGCCGGTGCTTTACAAGCACAAGGCACCGAAGTCCCATGCTTGTTTAGGTCGTAAACTTGGGGTTCGGACGGCCAGGCTAGTGAGATTTCACTGCTTAAGAAGTGTTCGGTGCATGTGCTTTCTTCCTTCTCGGATTGTGTTTTTTGAGTTTTGGTCAGTGTGCACACAGCTCCTTTTCGAGTATTTTGGTATGGGAGACTAGTGGTCTATTTTGCCCGACATCGCACTCTGTTTTGATTTGTCGCGTCCAGCTGCAGAGTCGCAGTATCAGCGTGCACCTGTTCTTTGCGCTCCGATCTGCATCAATTGAGCTTGTCGATAGATGGTCGTTATCTTGCAAAAAGTAGCTGATGCCAGAGTCAGAGCTTGTGCATCAACTGCTTTGCAGATGGGATGCGTCAATTGGGCCCGCAGCTTAGAAACAGCATCGATGTGCTGCCTCCGCTGTTGGAATTAACTCGCACCGCGACATGCAAGTCCCATCTATTATTAAGTGTTAGTTTCTTTCAGTTGGTAAATGTGCAAGGTCAAACTCGATTGGCAACACGGCCAGGGAGCTGTTAAGGCCGGACGATCCACTGGAGGTTTTGGTACACACTGAGGGCTATGGAACAAAATCCAGCACTTGACATCAGATTCCAGGAAACGGTGGCTCCCTGCTACTTGTACCAAAACCCATTTTTCAGCTCTTTAGCGGCTTTAGCGACCTTTTGGATCTCCCCTGCAACCGCTTCGTAAGCCCCACATCACCTTTGAGTTGTAGAGGCAGCTGACCCCGTCCGTCGATCCTGCTTGGGCCTCGTACTCGTAGCAGCATTTTGATATGTTTTGATTGTAGAGGTGGGCTGCGTCGGCCTGCCTTCATGTTGGCTTGTGACGTAAGTATGGAAAATGCGTGCTTTCCAAAATAGCTCGTACCTGTCTATCTATCGTACCAGTCTGTCTACGTGTTGTCTGCAACTTATATGTACGGAGGCATTTGCATCGATGCCGGCAGGCGTCAGGGTCGCCGAAACCACAAATCCTTGAGACCTTGTCTGGCTTGTGCCAGTTGCGAGAGTGCAACCCCCAAACCAGTCCGAGTTGTGACAGCGTAGACCCCCCAACGTCGACCCGAAACCCTGAGCCCTGAACCCAAATCGTAGCCCCTAACAGCATCTTAGGTTCTCACATGTCTTGCAGTGTTGACGTGGTTTGTTTCCGATATCGCATGGGCAAATCAGTCCCGGCCTGCCCAGCGCGAGTATGCGAGGGAACTCCTTCTGACTGAAGGCTCCGCTCGCGCCGGGCGTCCACAGCGGAGGCCTCTCGCATCCCAACACATGAAAACTATAAGGCTACTAGTTACTAGAAGGGTTCCGATAATCAGCTTGCAATGGGGCGCCGATGGCTTATTGTCATACGTTTATGCGGCAAGCGCTGCGCAGAGTCGCATGATCCCTACTGTATTACTAAAGGTACTGTATCATTATAAACAGCACTGGGGCTATTACAGTTTTATCTTTTTTGTCCCTTCAGGTGCTCATGCTTCAGGTCTGGAAATGGAGGATGGCACAGAAACCAAAGTGCAAGCGACACAAGTCCGTGCACAAAATGGAAGCAGCGGCATGCAAAGAGTGAGAACTTGATAACACACCAGGTAGAGAAGCATTGAACTAGAGCACGGACATCAACATTCTGCGCCTTCCCTTGCTACTGTAAGTGTCCTTTTGATTTTCCTGTCCCCTTGACCCTAAATCCGAAGCCATGCCTGCCTTGTGCGAGTGTGTGAGTCGAAATCCTAAGCCCTTGCGAGTGCGAACGTCGAAATCCTAAACCCCGCGAGTTCGCCGCTGCCCTACGCGGACTGGCACACTCTCCGAACCGAGTTGGGAGTTTCCGAGAATAGGGGACCCTAATATAGTTCCCTAATAGTAATTTGTGAGCGCCGAAATAGTAATTAGGATCCTTTTTATAAGGACCCCCGAAATAAGGTACCCCTAATTTTCCGGAAACTTCCAGGCTAAGTAGTTCCCCTGCAGTGGAGCCTGGTCAGTGAAGCGGAACCTCCCAAAATACTCCACCTCGACTCGGGCCATGAACTCTTCCTATCGTCTCTATTGTAGTTCGCTTTTTTTGGTTAACCGAAAACTATAGTATAGGATCCTAACCTTAGGACGACAGTCCTTGTCTGCTAACGCATGTAGCTCCAGTACCATCTCATGTGTTGTCCCACCTAGCCGACTCGCGAACCTCGTCTGGCAGACTCCGGGTATGAGAGCGTACACCCTAAGCCCCGAAACCCCAAACCCCCAAACCCCACACCCCTCGGTAACACGCTGACAAAGTTGAATCGTTGTGATAACGATTCTGAGTAAGTTGTAGGTACCTGGCTTGTCTTGATTGGTAATTTATCATTTTTCAACTGGTTTCATGGTCTATTTTCACAGATACCGGGTATCCTAGACGAATTGCGCATAGTCGCCCTCGAGGTCCTGTGTTCTCTTTTGGTTCGGCGGATGGGAAAATGTGTTGGCAGCCGATTTGTTGGTACGTACTTGACGATTCCTCCTAGTGTCGTTTCACTCGTCAGACTCCAAATCACATGCCTCGTTTGGATTGTCCGAGTGTGAGTGTAGAAACCCCTAAACCCTAAACCCCTAAAGCCTAAACCCCTTGTCCGAGCGTGAGCGCCGAAACCCCTAAACCCTAAAAGGAGTGTGAGCGCCGAAACCCTAAAAGGCCTTAAACCCCTGGTGGCATCTTGACAGGACGGAGCGGCGCAACTCAGCAGTTGCTCTGCGACCGAATGGCAGCTTCCAGGCTCTCCGACTTCTAATGGGTGGTTGTCAATATTAGGGTCCCTTTGTGGGTCCCTAATATATGAACACGGCACCTATTATTTAGGGTACCCAAAAAGGGACCCTAATTTTCATTGATGTCCATAGCTGCGCGTATGCTAATTTTGACAACCACCCGAATACAGTGACATCCCTTCTCAACCCCACTTCTTACTTCTGGCTCTTTCAAAAGGGTACCCCTAATCCTGGCTGCTACATTGTATTTCCGCAGGGTTATGTCCAACTATCGCTGCTCGTTGCACTAGCAGTCGTTTCGAAGCAGTGATACATTCATTATCGTCCATATTGTTTTGACAGCTGTCATCATCACCAGTATCATCTTCATCATCAGTACTATTGATTCAATGCTTCCTGAAAGCTATGGCTGAATTCACTGGTATATCTCCTGACTCCCTGCTTCGTGTACTCAGCCATGCAGGAGGCAAAAAAATCAGTACTATTGATTGCCGCTACTACGCATAATCGTGCTACTGCTCCTGTCTATTGTAACTTTTATGCCCACCCTATAACATAGTATAACGCTATATAGCTGTACATGATGCTTGGGATTAGTACCCACTCACGTCGTGGTTTCGTTGCTCACGCTAAGTTTATAAATCAGAGAGTCATGCATGAAAGCCTTTGCCCGCCGGCGAGGTGCCGTTGGGTGGCGGTTCACAGGAACCGCTGCTCAAGCGTGCCCCACGGTTGATATGCGATGACAACGACGAAATAGAGGACGTCGGCGATGACAAGGGGATCTACGATTTGACGTAGCGCAATAGCAGTAGGAGCCACGTAGGCGCGGCTAGGCATGCAGGACTGCTTGTACAACTTCCTGACTCTCGTGGCAGCCTAGATGTAGTTTGTTTTGCAGCTTGCCGTGTGCCTTTGTACAGCAATTGCCGGGTCTCACTCCGTGCCAACTGTATAGTGGAGGTACAAGACTCGCTGGGTCGATGCAGCACTTACTGTTTCCAGGCTACAGCCCGCATCAGGACATAGGATCACTTTACCTCCTGTCAAATGCTGGCACAGAAGGCGTGGGGTGATGCCTTCTTGAAGCGAGAAACTGTGCAAAGTCGGCTATCTTCATTTCGCGGAGTTTGTGTGAATCTGCACGATCACCAGAATGCCCTGCACTGCGAGTCACTCCCACTCACAGACGATGCTACTTTCTGCAGCTTGTTCTCAAGATGCGCACGTTCGAATGGCATCCGGACGCATCACACAGCTGTATGGGCGTATCGGCATGGCTTGAACTTGCCAAACAAGACTCACCAACCACCGAACACGGTTCCAACTGTAAAGCCCCGTTTAGGGCCGGCAAGTCCCATGTTCAAGAAGCCGGTTCCTGAGCTGCTTCGTGCCGATGAACTTAGAGGTGATGTAGAAACGAGGGTAAGAAACCCCGAACCTGGCTCAAGTTTGGGTTCACGTGCAATCAGAAGGGTGTGCACAGTGCAGAGTGGAGAAGCACATGCCCAAACAGATCAAGTGTTCAATGCAGAACGTTGAGCACAAGCATGCGCAAGCAGAGGTTCACATGATATAGCAGATAGCGACAAGATTTGGTCGGGCATTCGATTTCCCTCCTTGGATTGCTTACATTCGTGGGCTGCATAAGTCAGTGCCACATTGCGACTGTGGGGCCATGGCAGCTATGTTAATTCATGTGAGTGGCACGGGGGTGGTGGAGATCGACTTGGATGATGAGGCGCCAACTGCAGGACGCATCGTGGCTGAGGTGCAGGAGCACCTGGCGGAGACCTGGCGCGGCAATGCACTGCTCTCTCGTGGGCCTAAACATTATGCCCCGACGGAGCATCTCCGCTCCGACGAAGATGATTGCCACGCCTACGCTTTTGCGCTGGCCAACTATTCGCGCCTTGGCCCCAAAGCTGACAGCGGGCCACTCGAGATACCCACGGAGCTCTGTGGGATTACAATCCAGCAGATCCAGGACCTTCTGGATTTCGTCCGCGATGCAGTGGGTTTTTGGAGTGGGACCTTCGGGACGGAATGGGGCACGCCTCTGTGCTACGAGACGTTCAACCTTTACCATGCGCGCGATTGGGTGATCCAACCCGCTACGGCAAATTGGCATGCAAGAGGCTGCAGCTATGTCGAGTTGGTGGCCGAGACCTCGGTGGCCCAGCAACCTTGCTGGTTCGTTTCGCACGCATGGGTCGAACCCGTGGTTCACTTCCTGCAGTGCCTGCGCCGCCACGCGCAAGTCCGCGCTCTTCGAGGAAACTTTGCGTACTGGGTCTGTGCCTATGCCAACAATCAGCATGAGCTCGAGGAAGAGATCCCGGACAACCCTCGCAAGACATCGTTTTATCGGGCCATGCTTCTTTGCCGCGGAGTTCTGCTTGTGCTGGACGCTGATGCCACACCTTTTCAGCGCATATGGTGCTGCTTCGAGGAAAGCATTGCTGTTGAGAACCGCGACTCTGCTGGCCTTCGCCTAGATGTGGCCACAACGCATGGCTCGATAGCCCATGTCATAACGGATGGCTTGGCAGGCGAGGAGACCTCCGTGCTTCCGGTCCTCGGACTTGTTGCCAAGTCCCGTCGCGAGGAGGCCTTCCCAACTGCACTCCTTCGAAGCGGGCTGTTGATCCAGATCGAGCACGCGCAGGCCTCTCAGGAGGTGGACAAGACTCGCATCCTGAACAGCATTGCGTTCCCCCGGTGTGACACCAAAGCCCTTGATGCAAGCTACCAGGAGAGCCATCCAAATTACGAGGCCGTTAACCAATGCCTTGCGTCGCACTTTGCCCTGAACAGCCTCTATGGTTGTTATGCCCAGGGGCAAGACCCCAGTGCTTTCCTCAACAGCTTGCGCGGAGATGCACAGCGAGCCACCATGCAACTCAGTTTAGCAGGCTGTGCCCGGTTTCGGGACGCAGAGCTTTGCGTTCTGCTGGAGCACCTGCCGAAACGGCTACTGAGCCTCCGCTTGGACCTCGTCTTCACTGGCCTGGAGGCCTTCGGATCCTCCGAAGAAGGCGCCTTCGGCTGTGATGCCTCCGGCTTCGTCTGCCCAAACTTGCAGACACTGCAGCTGCGCTTCATGGGCAAACTCCGTGAAGCCCGTGGGCTTGCGGCGTTCTGCACTCCGACGCTGCAGTATCTCGAGCTTTGGTTCTCCAATCTTCCTCGGCTTGAGGACCTGCAGCTGGGCCACAGCAACGCGGCTCTGCTGAATCTGCACTTGGAGGAGCTGGTCCTCCATATCCAGGGATGCCCTCGGGTGCCTAAGGCCTCCAAGCAAGCGCTGTACAACGCTGCCCGAAGGCTCGGCAGCAGCAACACCGACCTGGAGATGTGGCTTTGTGTGGAGGACGTGACAACCTGGTCAGACGACTTGAAGGGACTTGCTGTGCTGGGAAGGGGAGCTTTGCAGCGGCTGCTTTTCCAGGCGCAGCCCCGCGCCGTGCTGGGCACAGGCAGCAGCTCCCAGCCAGGGCTCCAGTGGGCTAAGGTGGAGATTGATGAGGACCTGCCGTTTCCATGCAGCCGGAAGGGTTGCAGATGCTTCCACGCTAACGCGAATGGTTATTGTGACAAGCACTGCTGCTGTGGTTTCTGTTATGATTTCCTTGCCACCATCAGCGAGGCCCTGCAACGGTTGGAGTTGGCTCTCATCTTCTTGGTACAAGCAGCCGCTGATATCGAGTCCAGAGGCCTTTTGCTGCTCATCCTCCTGTCTCTGTGCCCGGTGCTTCTTTGTGACTTCGGAGAGTCAGCTGGCATGCCCGTCCCGTGGCGACTTTGTGCTATGTCGGTGTTGCTGCTCATCGGCGGCTTCACCTACGCCAGTTTTCGCTTCGACCAACTGCAAAGCGCGACGACGGAGTTGTCGCTAGCCGTGGAGGCTCTCTACGCGCAAGTGTTGTCGTCCGATCAGCACCTATTCCATGTTTCGCTGGTCTTCGGTGCGACCGGGGACGAATATCCAAGCATCGACCAGGTGTGGCAGGAGCAAGTAGTAGATTTGAAGAGCAGTTTTCTGCGTGCACGACGCCACTTTTCATGCTTTCAGTGGGCCGTGGAGAAGGCCGTGCAGGCGGCGGGCGCGCATGGCGAGGGCGCACAGTTGAAGCCTGCCGATGAGGCATTCCAGGCTGCCGTTGCTTACGGAGGAGCCGCCCATGTTCTGGACCTCCTGTACTATGAGATCCATTGCAACGGCCTGCTGCACGTGCAACAGGTGTGGGTTGAGCTGACCTCATGTCTGCGGGGCGAGGAGCAGCCTGTGAGGATAATAGCTCTGCGGGATGGCTTTGCCGGTGGGGAGGTTACTCGGGTCTGTGAGGTTGTCGTGTCCATCGACGGCTACCTGGCTACGGTGCGGCTGCTGGAGACTTCCCTAGCTTCCGCAGAGGCGAAGCTGGCAGGCCTCTGCCGCCTGGCCGACTGCTTCGGGCTTCTGGCAGAGTCACGGCCCTGTCGAGGTGTGGCTTGTTCCCAGACCAAGCCCGAGACCAAGGAAGAGTCTGTCATTCTGTTGGTTGCCCTTGGCCTTGTGAGGGCCACTATGCTTCTGTGTAGTGCCTACTTCGCGCGACTATACTTGATCCAGTATGCCGGCCCCTCCGAAATCCCGACCTTTCTCCTGCATCTGCTACTCTGTGACTATGAAGATCAGCAGGTCATAGTCAAGGAACCATCACCGGCCAAGGCACTATCCTTTGCATTCCCTTATGCAGTCTTGGTCATCGTCTTTGTAAATGACTTACTGCGGTGCCGACGCCCGCCTCGGCGGAAGCTGAAGCTTTCGCAGCTCATATATGAGCGCCACTTTGGCGTCTTTGGAGACTACTATGTATTGAAAGTGGCAATATTGCAGCTTATGACAGTCCTGCTGCAGGCTTTCGGCAAAGTAAAGGTGCTCGGAGCTATTGTTACGTTTGCCATGTCGGAGAACATTGTGGCAATCTCGCTACTTGAGCAGACGTTTTGGGTGTTCTGGGGTCTCATGGCCTTGAACAGCACATATCCAAGCCTGCTGTTTGTGCTTCCGGATGCCTGGTGGTGTCGCTATGGCTCTGCTGTTATGGATATTATTTTGGATGTTGGGTATGTGCTGACCCATCTGCTGATGATAACGATCGCGACGTCCGACCTGAGCTCTGAGAAACTCGTGTCTGGGAACTTTGGAGAGGACGCGGAGATGGGCTTCAGCAATCGAGTCGCTCCCGCGATCTTTTTACCTCAGTTCTTCGCAGTCTATGGCAGCATTGCGCATGCCTGTTGTGCCTGCCGTGCTGTGGAGCGTGTTGCAAAGCTGCCGCAGCTACCCCAGCTCTCCACGCGGCTTCAAGAGCAGCCTGGCCTTCTGAGATTTGCCAGCACACCCAGTTCTTCCAGGTTGGCAAAGTTTCTCGATTCAGGCCATTGGCTGCCGTTGCGTCGCTGCTTCAAGGTCCTCTACTCTCCGATCCTTTTGCTAATTCTCGTCCTGCTCCTGCAAGACCCAGACTTCTACCCAAGCGCTGTTGATTTCTTGTGTTTCCCTTGCCGGTGCGTTTACCACGAGGATTGCGGTGCTTTGAGCAACGAGACAGCTGGGCCTTGCAAGCAAAAGGTCGGGAATGTGCGACTGGAGAGCTGTGCCCTGGCAGCCACCCTGCGCCAAGAGGAGATATCGATCAGCGGGATCAGCAGCATTGCGCCAGGGGCCTTGACCGGGCTTGGCTGCCACGTGAAGCGTCTGTCATTCAGTAACAGCAACCTGACCTCCTTGCCAGCCCGGCGCTTCGAGAGCCTTGGCTGCTTGCTGGCGCTCGACCTGGGAAAGTCGCAGCTACACAAATTGGACGAGGAGGCCTTCGTGGGACTCACACAGCTCAGATTGCTTTCGCTGAGCCAGAACAAGCTCACCAACTTGTCGGCAAATCTTTCGCATATGCCGCGTTTGGAGCAGCTACTTCTAGGAGGAAAAAGGAATAAGTTCAATAAGACGGTCGTTCGTGGAAACAATTTGGTCTACCTGCCCTTGCTTGCGCACCCCAGGCTTCAAGTTGTGGACATCAGTGAGAATCTGTTGACAGCAATGCCAATGGCGGCTTTTACCGGTTTTCCATCCCTACGAATCCTCGACCTTGGTCGGAACAAGTTGGCATCGCTTCCGGAAGGGCTGTTGGAGGGCTTGGCCTCGTTGCAGACATTGGACTTGAGTTCAAACGAATTAGCTTCGCTTCCGGAAGGGCTGTTTGCGGGTGTGGCCTCGTTGCAGAGGTTGGACTTGAGTTTAAACCGATTATCCGCATTGCCGCAGGGGCAGTTTGCGGGCTTGGCCTCGCTGCAGACGTTGGACTTGAGCTGGAACTATTTGGCAGCGCTTCCGGAGGAGCTGTTTGCCGGTTTGGCCTCGTTGCAGAGCTTGGACTTGCGCTCAAACAAAGTAGCATCGCTTCCTGACAGGCTGTTTGCGGGCTTGGCCTCGTTGCAGACGTTGGGCTTGAGTTCCAACCAATTAGCTTCGCTTCCAGAAGGGCTGTTTGCGGACTTGGCCTGGTTGCAGAACTTGGACCTGAGATGGAACAATTTGGCATCGCTTCCGGAGGGGCTGTTTGCGGACTTGGCCTCGTTGTGGACGTTGGACTTGAGTTCAAACATATTACAAACGCTTCCGGAGGAGCTGTTTGCGGGTGTGGCCTCGTTGCAGAGGTTGGACTTGCGCTCAAACAAATTAGCATCGCTTCCTGACAGGCTGTTTGCGGGTTTGGCCTCGTTGCAGAGGTTGGACTTGCGCTCAAACAAAGTAGCATCGCTTCCTGACAGGCTGTTTGCGGGCTTGGCCTCGTTGCAGACGTTGGGCTTGAGTTCAAACAGATTAGCTTCGCTTCCAGAAGGGCTGTTTGCGGACTTGGCCTGGTTGCAGAACTTGGACCTGAGATGGAACAAATTGGCATCGCTTCCGGAGGGGCTGTTTGCGGGCTTGACTCGGCTGCGGACGTTGGACTTGAGCTCAAACCGTTTGAGAGTACTTCCAGAGGCACTGTGTGCGGACCTGGCTCAATTGCGAGAACTGACAGCCATGCCACAGGGGCTGTTTACGAACTTGACGTTGTTGCACCAGCCGCTTATTCATGGGAACGGTTTGCCAACCTGAAATTGTTGCCGTGGTTGAGATTGCCTGCAATCCAATCTACCGGTCGCTTTGCTTTGGGAAATCGTTGAGGCTTTGAGCCTTGAACCGCACAGCAGCATCGGAAGTCGTCAAGATGGCATGTGTGTCTTGGTGCCCCTCTTGTACAGAGTTTTCCTTGTACAGACATGGTGTCGTAGATCACGCTGTTTGTGATAGCGTTGGTTATGACGATTTCGCTTCACGCTTGAGGCGTTGTCGATCACCTCCTGCCCTGCAGGAGCTGCGATCCGCTTCGGCTGGAGAGACTGTACTGTTACTTTGAAACAGAGGCTGAGTAGCTCTGGATCAAGTCAAGTCTGTCACATTGTTGAGATCGCTGTTCACCGTCTTTGTTTCCACGGCTAAGAGCACTCAGCCACCGATGGGGCACATGGCTGCGTTTTCCTTCTGTGTTGTCAGACATGTCATTGATACCTTGCTTGGGAAGTCGCAGCTGATGTGCCTGTAGTCAGCATGAGTTCGGACCTGTCGCTTTCATCCGTGCCTGCTTTGCGATGTGCGAGTCGAACCAGTTTCCAACTTAGTCCCGAGAGCTTTGCCTTATCAAGGCTCCAACGACTGGTTCCCAAAGATGTGAAAGAGGTGGTGGGCAAGTTCGGAGACTTCTACAGCTGCGCTGCATGACTGCCGAGCAACAGCATGCGACTTTCGTAGTTCCGAAATCATGGCCGACGAAAGCCCAGCAAGATGACTTGATCATACTTGATTAAAACTTTTGTGTGGGTGTCTTAAAGATGCCTCCAACTTGTAATGCAGGGTTGCAGGCGTGCATGTGTCCTTGTCTGTTTGTCTGGTTGCATTTGATCTTCATTTCCCTGAATCGATGCAGGCACTTCACCACGCACAAGCAGCCATCTCCACGAGTGGAGGTCCGACGGGAACCGTTCGGGAAAGGTTCGCGGTTCGTCGGAGGACCATGGGGGACCTGAGCTCACGCAGTTGCAATGACCCCCCGAAGTTTTGCTCAGGGCATACGCAAGCCACGCCGCAATGGAATTCAGCACCCTGGCCCTAGAGTCGAAACTCAGTAATTGTTAGGCCCCTATATAATATTATAGTACCCTTGTAGATCCCTTATCGTAGCCCTTATAGACCCCTTGAAAGGGCACCCTAAGCACCGGCTAAAGCTTGATCCGATGGTTCCGGGCACCAGGTGGCTCTGCTCGACGCGACCAGGAGCCAGACTCCCAGCTTCAGTCGCTTGTTGTAATATATATATATATATATATATAATGTGTATATATATATATAATATGCATATATATATATATATATATATATATATAGACTAATCATTACAATAAAATAACAATACTACAATAGGATCATTGTCATTCATAGTTATCGCGATGATTATATAGTTCGAGTCTTAATGGTACTTATTGTAGTTGTTACCTACACCTGACGGCAAACAAATCGCAAGCTTTTGGAAGGTCGAGCCTGCGCTGCGAGGCGGCTGATGCCTGAACTGCAAGTGTTGTCAAGTTGGCACCGGGAGGCAGTCTAGGGTTTAGGTTTATCAAGCCTGTGATTGTGAGTGATGACCCGCCATTTTGTGCACAAGCATAAGCGGTTGAAGGTTGTGCCAGAGCTCAGCGGCGGCCCTTCGAGAGCAGCCTAGCGCCTGTAGCGCCATGTATCCGCGCAGCCCCGCAGTCAGGCAGGTGAGCGCTGTGTCGCCGGACCGTCGCATGGATCCCGTGCAGAACCAGAGCTGGCAGCCATGGCTGAAGCAAGCCGCCCGTTCGCACAGCTACAAGGGGCCGATGATTGAGGCGATGAAGGCCGCAGCAGTCCCCATGCGACCGCAGAGCCCACCTCCCCGGATGACATACACCAACGCACTTTGTGCTGAGATCCGTCCTGATCCTCGTACTGGGGCCTTGTCCCCCATTCACCAGAGGAATTCCGGACCACCTCAGGTACAAATGCCGGTGACTCAGGTGCCAGCCCAAGTCCCAACCCAAAATGTCAACTACTTCGAAAAGCAGATCCCCCAGCAGACGCAGCCCCCAGTGGCTTTCGACGAGGCCATGACGGCCAGACCCGGAATGGGCCGAAGGCTGGAGTGGCAGGTCGACTCTGTTCCTTTACAGGGGGCCGGCAGCATGTCCGCAATGGATGGCGGCTCGCAGCCAACAAGTTGCCACTTACCGTTGATGTCCCCCATGCGCTACAGGCGCGAGAGCGGGAAGCCGATGGAGCCTACGGGAACACCCCAAGCCCAAGTCAAGCGCGGGAACTCCGAGGGATCCCTGCCAAGTTCCGCGCGGCGCGAGAAGGCCCCCGACTTTGATCTCGAGAAGAAGATCGTGGAGGAGGTCAACCGGGTTCTCGAAAGTCGTCTCGCCGCCAAGGAGGACACCGACTGCCTCAAGAAGGAGCTTGAGAAGGCAGGCTGAGAGCTTCGAAGCCTCTTCTACTTACCTTTGGTTAGTAAGTAGGGAATGGAGGAATGGGGTACAATTAAAATTACCGTTGCTACCCTTCTTCCATTGGTCCATTCCCTTCTAACCAAAGATAAGTCCAGTGCCGAAGCCATGGACTCCCCTTAGGCCATGGACGACCGGGAGATCGAAGCTCAGCAGGCCAGTGACTTACAACACTTTCAAGAACGTGGCAAAAAGACACCAGTGTAACTGTGACTGTCTGTGGCATCCCAGCAGAGGTACAGCACCTCACTGAGCGCTTGATCGAGATGGTGCCTTGGACTCGAACGAAAAAACGCTTCAGGGTTTTCAGTTTCATGAGCATGGGGGCAGTCGAGCATCCTTTACAAGCAAGCGCTCTCCCCGACCTCAAGCTTCAGGAGCAACGCTTGGAGCGCGAGGCAGACGCCCGGCGTAAGGTCCAGGCGGCGGCGGCTCCCGTGTTTCGGGAGTAAAGGTTTAGGGCCTTTAGGGCTTTGGGGCTTAGGGATTAAGGTTTGAGGGTGAGTGCATTGCAGTCCCTGCTCGAAAAAGGGTTTTAAATTGGTGGCTTTAAAGATTCGGGTTCAAGGTTCAAGACGGTTTAGAAGTTGACAGCGGTTTTACAATTACAACTTACAACTGTGTAAAGTTTAGCGTGTAGGGTACAGGATTGTCCAGGTTCACCGGATTCCGAGATGCCTTGAGTCTCTGTTCGCTAGCCGAAGCTTGGCGGTCCAAGTGCTGAACATTGTTTGTTCTCAAGGTGCCTGTGGCATAGCCGCAGCCCCAAAGCACCTTGTGACGTACTCCTGTGGTGCATGTTGTGGTCTAGCAACAACAGTCTCCTGCATCTTGCTGCTGTGCACCGGCAGGCCAAATTGGACCAGGGAGTCTTGATCGAAAGCGAGTTGCACCAGAAGGAGTCTTGTCATTGAAAGAAACAGCACGGCCGGCTTCGAATTCCTAAATCGCCCCAAAACAGTTTTGATTCAACACGTAATCACAAACCTCGGATTGAATGTCCCAGTTAGCATCGATCTCCCTGAGACACGCAAATCAAACCTCCGTCGCAATCGGACAGTCGCACATAACATCCCCCGCCTTGCCCACAAAGCTGCAGTAGTTCCAAACCCCTGAAAACCCTCAGCCGTAATTTCTTTGAATCCTTAGACCTGGCCAGCAAAAAAACATGCGTAAAGTTTTGGTACTAAGTCGGGTGGGGCCCGGACCGCCAAGGCCACAGATGTAGTATCACATCAAAAACATATCAAAAAACTGTTGAGCATTCCCCGCATGTTCGAAGACACAGGTTCACCGTCGTAAATAGACTTGGCGGATGATTTAGATGTTTAAAAATCCACATTCTTGAAGATCGCGACTTAATTTGTAATTTGTAAGAAATGAACCGGCATTTTGCTGACCTTGAATTGCCTGCATGCATCCCAGACTTGAACATGAGCATCTTGGTGATGCCTCGCACTTGAAGTCAACTGATGTCAGTCAAAACGAGGACGAAGACCAATCCAACACGGATTAAATTCGCCCAAGATGTATCTATTGCCCTGCTTCGTTATCCAGCCAGGCAGGAGGCGGAAAAAAAGAAGATCGCGACCGTAGCAACCCCCCCAACCCCCTGGCATTTGCTTTCACACCTGCTTAGTCACTTGCTTAGCCATGCAAATAATTACCAATACTATTGTGGGGATTCCCTTATCATATTTATAGTGCAATATACCCCAAACCCTATTCAAATGATTAGAGTAAAGCCTCTACATTAAAGTAACTCTGGCAGGACCCCGCAATGGCCCTTTAATGGAGATCTTATGGCCTTTTATAGTGGGTATTCAGGGTATATTAGAGGATAGTTGGGAAGCCTAAGTCTGGCCACCATTACCCTTATACATCCCTTCTAGTAACCCGTATGCATCCCTTATAGTCACCCTTTAAGGGAACCTTAAGGGAACCTTTAAAGGAACCCTACTCGAAATTTTTAAGGCCCACGGTAAGTCTCTTGCCGCCTTGCCCAGGACATGAAGATCTCGGAGTTGGAGCGAAAGCTCAAAGCCAAGGCTGACGAGGCCCGGAACCTCAAGGTGCGACAGGCCGGGGGCGCTGGAGCAACATGCTCTAAATATTTGTTATACTAATATAGTATAATGTACTAATCTCTACTATACTGTAGATATGTGTGCATATATTCTTTTATTATAATTGGATTTGAGTTATTTGAAGGAAGTTGGGCCGAGGTAGGCTCAGAGTGGTAGCATCCTGCTGGCCTATTGCACTATTTGTCCGGTTTGACGAGATCTATTCACCGCAGACTTCTGACTTCTGATCCCCGGAAGACCGAGAGAGTGTTCTTTGAAGGATGACGATGCAAATTACGGCTGGGAGTGTGCATCGCTGAGTCTTTATTGATAGTAACAGTCGCTGACAGCTACTACTGCTCGCATCACCCATCGCAGCCGCCACTTCTGTTTTGAGCATGTTAGGCTACCCGGAATTGCAACTCCAGAGGTTGATCCGAAATGAGAACCCAGAGTGCCCCACACAGGTATACATATACAGTTATACAATAATGAGCCTAAAGATCTACTTGCGTAGCCGATAAGCAATCAAGCAAGTAATGGCCGAATTGCTATATTAGCCAGGTGCTTAATTACATTATAGTACCTATGTTGAACTCATCAATTGATTCAAGGATTCATTCAATCCTTCATTCAGTACTGTAGCTAATGTATCTGCTCGCGTGTAGTGGACGACTAGGACTTTACACATACATCGGAAAGTATGTGTGTGTGTGTGTGTGCGTGCGATTTTAGTCTTGCTATTTGATGCATTGTATGTTTTGTTTCGATTCCCGCACAATGAAATCTACTGGAAGACTCCCCGCCGTTTGTCTTTACAAACACCCTTCGAAGCTTAGTAGAGCCCCTGAAAAAACTCACAGATCTTCAGGACCGCCTCGAGAAGCAGGTCGACGACACGCGTGCCCTCCGTGCCTGACAGAAAGATCTATGGTACGAATGTAGATGTAGATGAATTAATTAGGAAGAAACCGATAAACATACAATATATATCAAAGCATACCTACATACATACAAATACACATAATATACGATTCATAAGCTTCATAACAGTGTTTACTGAAGAGTTTCAATATGACACTGCATATGGGTCTTTTAATTTGAAGGGATGCATCCATGTGTTTTCGCTTTCCTGCCATATCACAACGGTGTTGAATCAAGGGCAGGGCAGCTTCGCAACGAGAAAAGCCGGGATCAAGCAAAGAAGCAGGCACTGAGAGAGATAGTGGGGCCAGGGCGGAAGTCTCCTACTCCGAAGTATGTATTCGTTACGTGCCCTAGCCTACTGACCAGATAAACATCCGCGAGAATAATTCCATTCAGGTGACAAGAGCGTCCGTGATCGAGACTGCTGGCTACGTGAACGTGAAGGTCTCGTCCAAGACAAGCTGCAGGACCCACAGTTTCCAGATGCATGTGGCCTTACAAAGGCTCGTACTACTGTGTATCAGCCACAATAGCCTTGGGTGGGCGAACTGCATTCTCTGTTGCGTGTGGAAACTAGCTGCCATCACGTTTGATGCCCAAAGCGTTGAGAAGCTGTGGGCTTTGGCCGCGACTCGTCGTGAGAAGCCTTCGATTTTCGCGCTCGGGTTGTAGTAGCGGAGCATCGACCGGTGCCAGCGTTCCAGAATCTTCGTGGCATGTACGGGGAGTCATGTAGAAATTGCAGAAACCTCGCAGCAGGGCCAGACTACCATCCCGCTCTTTGTTCGTATGAATTCGGTCATCAGTGAATCACATTTCACTCTGGGAGAGACTTTGCCATTACCGTTTTGCCCTTCAGGTTTTGCACGTACTCTGACCTTGTTCGCATAAGCATTACCCAGGTCATCCCTATCTATCAAAAGTTATTAGCAATGTTGTCAATACTTTTATCATGATCATGATTGCTATTATTGTGATTATTGTTATTGGTATCATTATCGTATTGTAGGAGAAGCGCGACTTGGAAGAGAAAGTCTTCGCGGCCCAGACCCGCAGCAGGAACCTGGAGCATCGCTGTCAGGAGTTGGAGGAGAGCCGTTCTGAGACTGGTCCAGGGCCTCTGGAGTTAACTAAGGATCCAAGCCTAGGCTTGATGTTTAGGCTTCAGGGAAGGGTTTCGGGCTACGGTTTGGGGTCTGGGTAACCTAAAACGGTCATAGTTGCATGTCTCGGGCCAGGGTTGAGGAGTGGAGGGCTCGAAATTCATATGCGTTAGGATCTAGATCTAGGTATTTTGTAATCTGCAAAAATAGTGGGTGGTAAGTGGGTCGTATCTGAAAAAGCACACAGCACATGTGCACCTGGACGTTTCCTCTTGTGGCTGCCCGCCTGCCAGGAGACGTTGAAGCAAGAGCGCAACAACGAGCAGCTGCTCCACGCCCAGAAGGACCAGAAACCTGAAGCCTCTAAGCAAGCCTCAAGTTCTATAGGCTCGTTCTGACACACAGCCGGTGTCGGAAGGTCGGGAAGCACTAGAGTGAAAGAATCTGATTAATATTGGGGCCTTAATAAATACCTAAACTATTTTGTGGGCTCCTTATTATAAGTATAGCATAATCTACCCCTAATCTCTGTTCTAATTATTCAGTTCCTGATTATATTTTTCGTAAAAAATATACCACAAAAACCGAAGCCTAATCATTAAGGCCCCTAAACCCTAAGCCCTAAACCCTACCCTTGCGATGTCTGACACTAGGCGAAAAGCCTTCCAGCCACGCGAGAGGGAAAAAAAAAACCCTACCCTATGTTCAGAGCCATGTCCGAAGGACCTGGAGCAGAGGGAGAGCCTCCTGAACAGCCGGAACCAGGAGCCTGGGTTTAGGGTTTTGAGTTTAGGGTTTAGGGGTTTAGGGTTTAGGGTTTTGGGTTGGGCAGAGTCCTCGGTTCTGTGCTCAGTAGGGTGCTGGCATTCATCAAGTGCAGATGTAAAAGGGTTTTGGGTTTAGGGTTCTTGTTTGAGAAATTTTCTTTAAGGTACCATAGTAGGGAGCTACCATTCTAGGGATCGAACATGAATTATATGGTTTCCATGTTATGGTAGCTGACTTAAAGGCACCGTAATAGGAATCTATAGTCAATTATATGCTTTTGATGTTATGGTAGCTGACTTAAAGTTACCATGATAGGGATCTATCGTACATAACATGGTTTACTTATTACGGTAACTTACTCACGAGAAGATGAAAAGTATTATTTTCATTATGGTTCTAAGGGGGGTATAGTTACTTTAACTTACGAAACCCTAGGCCCTACCCCCTCTGAGAACTTACTTACTACGAACCCAGAAAGCCCAATACCCCTTAATTAAGGAAGATCCCTTTACGGAGCCCTGTTAAGGAACCCTAGGTATATTCCTTAATTAAGGGGTATTACGGTATTGGGCTCTCTGGGAGCCCAGCAGGAGCTGCAGGCGCGTCTCTTGGAAGCCGAGCGCAACACGGAGGACCGACCCAGAGCCGAGGGGAATTCAGTGAGGTAGCATACAGGCATATGAATATCTATACTTATATATATACATATATATATATGTGTATATGGGTCTGTCTTTTTTTGGGGGGTTGAATTTGTAGTCTTGGAGGAATGTTGTCCTTGCGCGAAACACACCCCGAAACATACCCTGAAACATACCCCGAAACATACCTCGAAACATACCCCTGAAACATACCCCCGTGTTATCCAAATCGTTTGGATGAAGTTAGCAGCGAAGGTCCAGAGTAGCTCAACACAGGTCAGGAAACGCTTCCCGTAACATACCCGTAACATACCTGAAACATACCCGAAACATACTTGGATTTGCTCCAAGTGGCCCGTTGGCCTCTACCACTACTACTACTGCTACTACTACTACTACTGCTACTACTACCACTACTGCTACTGCTACTGCTACTGCTACTGCTACTACTACTACTACTACTGCTACTACTACTACTACTACTACTACTACTACTACTACTAGCTACTAGCTACCTCTACCACGACGACGACTACTACTACCACTACTATTACTACAAGTACCACGGCTACTACGACTATTGCTACTACTAATAGTCTGCGCGAAACACACCCCGAAACACACCCCGAAACATACCCTGAAACATACCCGCGAAACATACCCCGATCCCAACATTCCTGGTTGGGCGCCCCCTATTCGGACAAACCCATATATATATATATATATATATATGTGTATATAACAATGATAATGTATGGGAATATATAGTAGTATATAGCAGTATATATGAATATATACACACACATATAGATGTAAATATATATATATATATATATATATATACACCAATAACAATAATCATAGCAACCATAACACTACTCATGATGATAATAATAACAATACTAATAGTAGTAACAATATATATATATATATATGTTTATATATACATGGATACAGACATTTAGTGTACAGATTCCACACGACCAGGCGAAGCACACTAGGTCACTAGGAGAACAACGGGCTGCGTTGTGACATGGTGCACTATCCCCGAGGAGCTGCAGCGCTTGCGTCTGGAGCTGCAGGTGAACAAGCAGCAACTGGACGAGAAGGAAGCGGACCTGACACAGCAGAAGAATGAGTGGAAGCTGCGTGCTCAGGAGCGGGAGCAGAAGTACAGAAACTGGGAGAGCCAGCGCCAGGAAGTGGAGCAGCAGAACGAGCGCACTGCCAAGGAGCTCCAGTCGATGGTGCAGCAAAGCCAGGAGAAGATCATGGAGGAAGTGCGGAAACGCACAGCCCTGGAAAAAGACCTCCGGCAACTCAATGAGGAAAAGCTACGCATCAATGAGGAAAGGGCAAAGCTCAACCAAGAGAAAGGCCAGCTTGGTGAGCAACAAACCAAGTTGCATGAGGAGAAGGCCAAGCTACAGGAGCACATTGAGCAGCAAAAGCTCGAGATCGGCAATCTCCAAAAGCAAGTGGATATGGAGCACAGCGAGGTGGTGACGCCTTGTGAGTTGAAGAGAAGGGCTTTGGCACAGGACTCTGATTTGAGCAAGCGCAATGCCGAGCTGATGCACGATGTTGCAGCCTTCGAGCTGGAAATGAAGTGGCTGGCGTCCTGCAACTCTGCCCCTTGAGCTGAGAAAAGGATAGAAAAGGCTTTAGTAAGGCTCCAATCGCACTGTACAATGACAATCGTCGCCATGTCATTCTCTTCGGATTTTACACTGTAGGTCTTCGTCGCAAAGCCGCGAAGCGTTATGTGTGGTGCGGCCACGATCTCTGCTGTTTCTGCCACCGCCTTGACGCGACTGCTTCAACGGTCGCGGATACTGCTACTGCTGACTGCTGCTGCTGCTGTGCTACTGTACATGTCGAGTACAATGGATGTGCTGTTGAGAATGCATTGAGCAAGTAGGGGGGTGCCTAGAACAACAACAACTACTACTCCTACTCCGACAGCGACTGCTACTGCTGCTGCTGCTTTTGCTACTGCTACCGCTGCTGCAGAGGCTGCTGCCACTGCTACTACTCCTACTACTACTACTACTACGACGACGACTACTCCTGCTACTACTGCTGCTAGTTCTGCTACTTCCACTACGACGACGACTACTCCTGTTACCACTGCTGCTACTACTGCTGCTACTTCTGCTACTACTACAACAACAACTACTACTACTAATAATAATAATACTATTACTATTACTACTATTACTACTACTACTACTACTCCTACTCCTACTCCTACTACTACTATGACAACGACCACGACTTTCACAACGACTACTACTACGACAACTACTACTTCTTCCCCTATTACCTACTCCTGTTACTCCCACGCCTACTCCTCCTCCCTAATCCTAACATCTACTACTGCTGCAACTGCCGCTGCTAACGATACCGCTGTTGCTGCTGCTATACTGCCATTGCACTACTACCCGCGCAACAGTACTGCCACTTCTAACCACCATGCGCAACCGCAGAAGCTGTCTGCTGACCTTGCTGCATGCGCTCTGTGCCGTATATCTGCAAGATCCGATCCTGGTTTCAGGTCTTGCGCCAGCATGTTCCAACAGAGCTCGAGGCAACGGTGAAGGCAGCCATCGAGAACCTGAATGGCAGCGACTGGCAGCCGCCATCAGAGGAGGTGAGATTGGAGCAGTGGCTCCGAAATCGGCTTAATTCACCTGCGCGCAGCGGTTCTCTGTAAAGCGCAGTGGCCCCTGGCGCAACTAATTAATTTGTGAGTTTCTGGAGCTGATTGAAATCAGCAGTGCAGGCAACCAACGGTCGTCACATGACTATAAGTTGTTTGAGAGATCGATGGCTATCCGAAATGCATACACTTACTTGGTTCAGACGTCGTTGCCGTATTGCGCATCCTGGTTGCTGAAGATTTGCATTTGCATGCTGGCGATTGGTCACGTATTTAGCGAGATGACTTCCGGCGGCTCTGGTGAGTTGGACATGGTGCATTAGCATGAGTATTGGGGACTTGAAGGAGCTGCCTGGGTCCGGACACTCAATAAAATAATTTACCAATGTGTGCAACCGCCTTGGCCTTTGCCGCCAAGCTGCCAAAAAAGAAGAAGCAGGCATAGATTTCACAGGGGTGCTGGCAGTTCGCGGGTCCTGCTTGGGGTAGGCAGCACTCTCTGCATGGGGTCGTACATCATGGCTTGCTGCTGCATTGTTCGTTGCAACTGTCGTTTGACGATCATGAGCCTTTGATAGCCTTTGAATGATCGCATGGCTTATGCGTTGGTACGGCTTTGCAGTGCCTGCCAGGCAGATGACGTCTTCAATGTCGATCTTGGGCGGCGTGCCAAGCTTCCAGGCGAGATCCCTCTGCTGCACAAGGCAGAGTTGTGATACCCTGAGGCCTGTGTCGCCGGACATCTTTGAGATTGGCGACGAGGATTTGTTGGCTGCGCACTCAACACGTGTGCAAGTTGTGGAGAGAAGCGTGAGGAGTAAAAAGACGGCCAGTACGCATCAGTACGCCAACTCATGCAAGCCAGATAGGCTACCGGGGTGCATGTGCTGGATCTAGAATCTAGAATCATCTAGATGGTCCCCTTCGTTCGTTTTCAGTGCTTTTAACCCCGAGAGATTCTCCTCGTGTAAGGGGATCTTCTGATGCATGATGCTATGCTTTTTTGGGTACACTAGTGGCTGCGAGCATCAAGCCATCTGACGCGTCTGCCACTGTATGCCAGCACCAGATGAGCACGCAACTGCAGATGTCATGCCCGGGGTGTGAGCAGGTGTGTACTCTGGAAGCCTGAAAAGCTGCCACCACTAGTCTTCAGTGTCCCTATGACACTTACTGTGTGACATACCGCTGAGAACCCTACTCCAGTCATCACCGTCTGCAGCCTCCTTAGAATTTTTTTGTTTCTGTTCATATAAAACCCAAGCGAGTATTATTTTGATCTTGGCTCTAAGGGGGATATAGACTTTGGTGAAGCCTGTTTGAGTTGCGAGGCTCCTCTCTTCGAGCCTCTCGCAGAGGACTTGCCCACGCCTGCTCTGCACATTTCTACTCGAGTCTGTTTAGGGGTTTAGGGTTTAGAGCCGGGAACAATATCATCGTAATCGACCGCGTGAAGGAGAACGAATCGTGATTCAGGTGTCATGGAAAAGTGCACCCGCTTTGGCCGCTCTGGGGCGTTCAGCTTTAGAAGGGATTGCCATCACCGATTCCGCAATCTCCAGTTCACAGGCCGCCGTAGTTCTACCACGCACAGCCCACACTACACAAGGAACCCATCACGTGAGGCCGTTGTCTAATTCGCAGCAATGAGTCTGTCCACCCAGCTGGACCACTTGTCAGAGCCTTGGACCTCTGTGCAGGCAACTTTTTGATTCAACCATCTTCACCACAAGACAGAATCATCATCATGCGTTAGAGTGGTATCCAGGACTTCTTGCTAGCATACAGCCTGGTACTAGCAATGATCACAGCAAGTGCTGCAGCTGCATCAACAGCTTGGGCCGCATTGAGCTCCGCCTCACCGCTCTTCTACTACAGGCTTGGCTATGTGGGCTCGAAGAGGTCGAGGAGTTTGGCGGGCCATAAGCTCAGATGTTGCCCAACATGTTGCAGGAGGTGGTCTTCAGTGTGTGTGTGTGTGTGTGTGTCTGTGTGTCAAAATGCAGCTTCTTCGTGACACAGGTTGCTTGACACCAGCTTAGCCAGGTTCATGATCACGACAGCCGTTCTGCTCAAGCTTGCAGCTTTGTACAAGAAATGCGGCTGTGATTAGCGGGCTGGGGAACCGTAGCCCTTCGCCGTGAAACCATCGGCGAGAGCCTGCCTTCATATCTAGCGCGATGCATGCGATCAAGGCTGGTCATGCCCAAGCCCACATACAGCACAAAAGCAAGCTACATGTTGTGCCACAGCATAATCTGAACCGCTGCAACCAAGCAACACAAGATGAAAGCTGTACAATGCTTGTTTCTGGTGTCTATGTGTATTTATACATTTACATGCACATGTGCACGTACATACACATGTATGTATATATATATATATATATACACATACTGTATTCATGTATTTACCTGTACATAAATATGTAACATGTACGTTCACATGTGCGTACATATACGTACATATCATACACATGTTCGCGCACGAACACACGCACAGACACAGAGTCTTCACCAGGAATGTGTGTGTCTGTATATATATATATATACACATGTTTTTCTTCAGTTATATATCAAACCCACATGAGTGGCATTCAAACAGTCTTCAAGGCGGCCCTGACGTTCCCTCGAGGTAATGGTGCTTCTCATCGTATTGCACCTCGGTGCATCTGCCGCCCTGCAATCCAACGAGGTTTGTGCTTATCCTGACGAGGACTATAGTTGCCCTTATAGACCCCTTTAAAGGAACCCTATTCTAATTATTAAGGCCTCTATACTAGTACCAATATTTACTACTAATTAATATTCATACTACTACTAACAGTAATACTAATACTAATACCATATCGAGGACCTCTCTGGAGGAAGCAGCGCTCGGAACATCGCCGCAGGGTTGAACGTCTTCGCCACCTTGGTGGCCTGCATGTCACCGACACAGAGGCAGAGATTCACTGCGGCTTTACACCTCGCGATGGCCTGAGCTCTTCTGAGAAGAGCGAACTCGAGTTAGGGCCCAAGTCTTAGCTACAGTAGTAGTAATAGTAATAATAATATTGATAATAAGAATAGTAGTAGTAATAATAATATTAATAATAATAATAATACTAATAATAATGATAATAATAATAATAATAATAATAATAATGGTAATAATAATAATAATAATAATAAGCATCTTCTTAAGATGATAGGTATGTCCGTTCGCAGCGGTGGCAGTGGTAGAAACAAGAGTGCAGAAAGCAGGTAGCTCATAGAGGGTTGCTGCTCTATCGTGACGTCCTTGGGCTGAAGGTGACTGCAAAAACAAGCTCCACTTGCACCACCACCATGCAACAGCCGCCATTTGTCCAATCATAGCTTTTTCTTGACACCTCCGAAACCTTTTCTCATACCCCTGGTGGCTTTCTCGCCATGTCTTGGGGTCCGTGGGGCCCGCGGAAGGAGAGCAAGGGCAGCTCCGTATCCCCGCGGTCGAAAGAGCCGCGATCGGTGTCGCCTTTGCAGTCTCGGTGGTCTTCCGCCCGCCAGGCAGTGGAACGCACGGTGAAGACTACAACAGCTGTCAACGCGCTGTCTCGAGCTGCACGGTCGAATTCGCCGAGACCACAGCCGGTTGGTTCAAGTGTAGTGGAGTGGGCGGACCACAAGCAGCTGAAAGAAATTGCCAAGGACCTTCAGCGACAGCTGCAACGAAAGGAAGCGGACACCCAGAGGCTAACGGAACGAGTACAAACCCTGGTGGTCTTGCGGGATGAGCAGCTGTCAGAGATTCAAGCGGAGAGCCGCCGTTTGCACTACGCTTTGGAGCAAGAGGAGGCGGGACCAAGCGGGAGAACATCAAATCATCAAGCCCTGACTGAAGCCCTAGCTTGTTTGAAGCCAACTCCCGTTTACGAACCCAGATCTCAAACCCGAAAGGTTGAGGCTTGAAGCAAGGCCCTTTATGAACCCATATCTCAAACTTCCCAAACCCTAAACTCCTAAACTTGAACCCTCAACCCCAAGCGTAATCCCTACAGACTCGAAAGGTTGAAGTGCATCGCCTCCGCGGACGAGATTCCGAACTGCAAGAGGCTCTGGCGGCCGAGGCATGCGTACATGGAGCCGCGTTTGTTGAAGCTTGCGTCTCTATATAGGTGCGTATGTGTATATATATATATATATATATATATATATACACACACATACAGATATACGGTAGCAGTATATATAGTAGAGACCTGTATGCAGATCAAAGAAATCGACGATACGTAAATCAACAAGTATACCAAGTAAGTAAACAAAAGACTAGCGTCATGTACATGCATATGCGTCTATAGAAATGTCTATATATACATATGTATATATACATATACACACACACACATATATATATATATATATATATATATATATGTATGTGCGTTGAGCAGGTTTGTAAGGGTTCTTCAGGCCAAGGTTTGAGGCTTATCCTGCTAGTCTGCTTGCTTGTGTCTACTTCTAAGGTTCTCACAACCACAGGCAGGCATAAAACCCTGTACCTTCAGTATCAGACTCTGATTTTCGCCCTTATAGGAGCCTCAAAGGCACCCTGAAATCCGGCAACGCCCCTCTTACTTTTTTCCCCTCGGAGGTCTCTGGGCGACAGCGGGCTGAGCAGCAGCTGAGACAGCCCTGCAGGGACTGCGCCGAATACCGCGCGCAGCACACGGAGACGATGGCCGACTCTCAGAATCTACGGACGCAGCTGGTTGAGTTTGAGGCTCTGAAGCTCCATCTGAAGAATTCACGAATGGGCCAGGAGCGACTGCGGACTCGACTTGTGCAAGATCTTACGCAGCTCTTAGCGCGACATCAAGATACGAGCAGGGAAGGCTCACCCGACACTGCCGGACACGCTTCTCCCCGTGCAGAGATCCCTGAAAAAGTGCGGTTTGCAATGAGCTGCCCGGGTCTGCAGTCTTCAGGTCGAGGGAATACTATATTTTAGGGGTTCCTTATTATAACTAATAGTATAATGGGCCCCAAAACCCTATTCTAATGATTAAGGGCCATGCCTTGCACGTGAGCTGTAGAAGGGCATCTGCACACAATGCCTTTTGCTCTCGAAGCCATTCTCGAACGAGCACCTCTCGCCATCTCCCGCTGATTCACCTTACAGTCCCAGATCGTCCGTAAGGCCCGGATCGTACCCCGGAAGTCCCGCTTGTTTGAGCATACTCTTCGAAATTACCACAAGCAAGAGGATTCATAGGATGAAGGTCCCTGTCGCGACACCCATTCAAAGCTCAAGGCGCTAAAAGGAACCGTTTGAAAATCCATCAAAGCACCGAACAAAAACCGCCCCAAACCCCTGTAAACCACATTTTTGAGTCATGTGAATGCCGAGGCTCCCGAGCAAATGCAGCAGCGAGCCTCCCCCGCATTCCGCAAAGGACTTACGCGGGGTTGACGGTTGGGTTTAGGGCTTATAGAGTTGATGCTTTAGGGGCTACTGGTTAGGCGCAGGACCGATTCGACGATGTTTGTTCGCTGCGGAAGTGTTAAAATTATTATGGAGTTTTGTGAGCGTCAGGTCTTTGATGAACGATCCGAAGACGAGTAAGGCAGGGGGAAGCAGAAGTTTTCTGGATGTGTCCAGGACGTATTATGATTTAGAAGCTGCCCCCACCCTGAAATAGTGACTCTAAGGATGATATTAGTGCCCTACTATATTCCTATTATACCACTATTACAGGGTGGGGGCAGCTTCTAAATTATGACTCGTGACAGCTGTGAGCGGTATTGGCTGGTCGGGACCAGCTGCCAGTAATTATGATGCTTGCAGCACGCACACATACCTGGAATTGCAAAGGTGAGTTTGTCCGCCGCCGAGGCTGCCTGTGTACTGTAAGGATTCGCATGTTTATGGACATGAGGAAGAGTATTTGGTAGCGAAGCGTGCGCCGAACCGCCTCGTCAGTATATGATCCATCTAGGATTCGACTTACTTATTAAAGCTCATCCAGGCTTCGGTCATTTCTATAGCACCTTCCTGGAGCCATGGCCCATCAACCCGGCATTTCTGCAAAGAAGCGGAGCCGAGCCCTTCCGACAGCTGTGGTGATATGCGTCGGTGTGGCTTTCGCGGTGTCCCGCGCAGGCGAGGCCTTTGCCGGGACTTTTCAGCGCCTGCAGCTTCGAAACTCCATTCCGAACTACGGGCGCATGCGGGGCATGACGCCCACGCTCAGGCTGGCACAGGAGTCGGAAGTGAAAGAAGAGATCAGATGGCTTGATCCTCTTGATGAGAAGGCCGAAGAGATTACGCCGGCAGAAGATGCTACAGTTCTGCCAGTCTTTCCCCTTGGCGGCCCGTTCATGCCCTACACAAAGCAGTCCCTTCAGATCTTTGAGCCCCGGTACCGGCAGCTTTATGACAACATCTTGCTGTCCGGATCGCGGCGTTTCGTGGTCTGTCCGGTAGACCCAAGGTCCGAGGATTCCCTTCGCCTCGGTGAGGTGGGAGTGGTCTTCTATTTGGATGACCTCAAGGATTTGTCGGAGCAAACCCAAGACAGGGTGAAGTACGTCTGTGAGCACAGCGTCATCGGCCGGGTGAAGCTGAAGCGCGTCCTGAACCCGGCCGACTGGTTCTCTCGCTCCACATACCTGCGAGCTGAGACCGACCCAGTTGAAGACACAGACACCGATGTGGACTCCTCACTGCTGGAGCAGGAGGCGCGGGGCTGCTCCACAGTTTTTCTCGGTTCCTTAGTTTTGCAGCTTTTAACTCTGATTGCGGCAGCCCGATTGAAGCACATTTCCCAGGTGATGCAGCTGATGAGAGACCTGGTCCCTTTGTATGGGGAGCTCGGTCAGCCGACCTACGACGTGAGCCTCCTTGAGCGCAGGAACTCCAGCAGAGCAGAGGAGGGAGGGCTCTGGAGCCTGGGTGAGGTTTGGGTGCAGCTCCTTGGGGCGCAGCTACAGACGAAAAGGAAGCTTTTCGAGGGTCGGCTGCAGGACATTCTTCGCTCCTATGCGAAATCGGGTCAGACTGAGCTTCGCATAACAGATCTGCCTCCGGAGGCCTTGGCAGACATCAAAAGGTTGGAGCAGGAATTCCAAGCCATGGGCAACAAGATGGTGATGCAGCAACTCGAATTCGGCCAGTTGCTGATACAGACAGATTCCCACAGAGGACGTCTTGAGCAATTCAAGAGTGCCCTCGATGAGGAGTACCGCAAGCTCATAGCCCAAAAATCTTTGAAGTCTCTTGGGGACCGATGAGCTCTGTCCTGTGGCCTTGCCGAACCACTGGCAGTCCTTCAAAACTGGCATTCATTGCTTTCTACCTTACCACACATACATTGAAGTACATATATACCCGTAAGGGTAGACACATGCGCATATGCGCAATCTTGCCTGCAGGGAGCAACCTACCGGGTGTGTTGCTAAACTAGTAACTAGTAGCCGTGTGTTGGATCGGAAAGTTTTCTGAGACGGCCTCGGGCTGAGGCATCTCACCCATCCAAGTGGTACTGTAGGAAAGGACTGCGGGGCAGAGCAGGCCTTCAAAGGGCCGCAAATCGTATCAGTTCATAGGATCCCATCCCACATGCTTGTTTTCCAGCTTGAGACGGGGAGCTCACGACGGAACTGAGAAAAAAGTCACGCGTGCACCTGCTTCTCTCGACTACTCGCAGCTTCTGTGCTGTCTGGCTCGTATGCCGAAGGCTGTCGCCGTGATGAGGCAGGAGATTGAAAGGCAGCAGGTCGGGGCCCCTGAAGCCTTGGCAGTCATCAGGGCCTCTTCTTCGTGCCGACCTGTGAGGTGGACGTGAGCCCGAGTCGGCGCCATGGAGCCACCAGTTCCCATTTCAGGAAGGGAAGTCCCAGACGCCACGGCGCTGCCACCAGCGCAAACTGGCGAGCCTCTGGGAGCCCACGACGCAGTGGAAGAAGCCCTTCCAAGCGGGCCGGCTACGGAGGCCAGTTTGGCACCGGCGGCTACGCCACGGGCTACAGCCCGACCCCATCGAAGACTCTGCAAGGCCCAAGTGCAGCGAAAGTCTAGTCCAAGCACGTGTTCGGCGATGAGTTCTTTGATTGGACCTGCTGTTCAGGCGTGGGCTACGATGAACCAGTGGACCTGACCGGTGACATTGACGGAGGACTGCATTGTTGCTTCCTCGAAGTTGCAAACCTGCACAGGTCATTGGTCAAGCATGATTTTTGCGCTGTTGACTAAACGTGTGAGCGTCGAAATCCTGAAGATTTGGGCTCAAGAGCTTTCAAGTACAAGCTGACTGACTTTGCCCCTTGTATAAACCGCCGTAGGCCACCTGGTTGTACAATGGCCTGCTTGACAGCAACAGCGGTGTTGTTGCTGGCTTTTCCATTTGTTGAGGGTGATGCAGGTTGCGCTGGTGACCCATCCCGGAGCCGTGGTTTGTTACAAGTTGGCATGAGGAGCGACACCTTCCTGACAGATTCTGATTGGTTCCTCGGGGCCACTGGGCAGAGCTGTAGCGACGTTTGCAGCGCCGCTGGCAAGTTCTGCCACGAGTCCGGCATGTATGATGTCGACACCAAAGAAGAGATGTTGGCTGCCGCTCGGAAAGTGGGCTACAACTGCACCAAGTTGTATGGCTGGGCCTACGACAACAACCCGGGGATTTGTGTGGATTCTAGCTGCTGTGGCGGCAGCTGCATCGGTCTCTGTGCATTTGGCACGACCAAGGTTCGCACCTGCAAGGGGACGAGCCACTATGCGAGGCTTTGTGAGTGCTTCGCGCATGCAGAGGCCACCAGCACCACCACCCCAGCTGTGCTCTCGCCCCCGAAAGCCAAGCCTCCTGGATTTGCACGCAGCCTCTTCCTCCTGCCGCGCGACGTGGAGCTGATGCTGCTACTTGCCACTATCCCCGCAGCCTCCAAAACGGCTGGCGAGCCGGCGCTGTTGGTGATGCCGCAAAGTGGGAATGATGAGACGGCCTTCCTGGACTTTGTTGAGCAGTATCGCCCCGAGGAGACCTACGCGACTGGTGGTCTGAGTCTGGGCAGTCTGGAAGCGACGCTGGGAGATGTGAATGTTGTGGGAGGTGGCACACCTTGCGAGGCCTCAGAAGCCCTCGCCCGCAAGTTCTGGTCTCAGGCTTCGCAGCTGGTGGTGGCTCGGTGCGACGACTATACCTCTGCGCTTATGGCTGCCCCTCTGGCTGCCAAGAAGTCTTCGCCGCTGGTCCTGCTTAGCCATACAGTGGATCTGGTGAACTTGGCTGGCGAACTCAAGGTGCAGAGCCTGGTCTTCGTGGGCTCGGGTTCGGGCCCCGAAGCACCAGGCCTGCAGCAGATTCACCTGCAGACTGCGGAGGACGTCTTCGATGCGCTGGGGAAGCCTGACTACCTTGCCGTCACCAACCCTGCCGATCGAGAGCTGCAAGCCTACCGTGCCACGTCAGCTCTGGCCCCGCTCCTTGCGGCGCTCCGAGGAGGGGCTGTGCTTCCGCTCTCGGCCCAATTCCACAGCCAACGCTACAAAATCTCCTTTTCGGATATCCCCTTGTCGGACACCACCACCACAACCACACAGACTTTGCCGGACCCAACCTCGATATGTGAGAAACAGTGCGAGGAGGATGGCTTTTGCTGTGGTTGGAACAGTGGCTGTGGGCGCCCTAGCTGCGTGCTCGGATGTCACATTGCCACAGAGTCCGCCGACGTCACCGTCTGCCAGGAGACCTGTCGGTCCCTGCGTGATGGACAGGGCTGTTTCCCTACGGTTGCGGGTCGATGGGCCAATGTGTGCTCTTCCTGCCAGGGCTCCTGTTCTGGTCACTGCGAGGGCGAAGGCGGATGTGAACATGCCTGCTCCTTGATGGCTTATGCCGCAACAACGACAACCACTGTTGTGGTGGCGAATTGGGAGATTGCCCGTTGCCGCATGAAGTGTGCATCGGATGGCTATTGCTGCGACCGCGACAGTGGCTGTGCGGCCCCGAGCTGCAAGCTGGGCTGTGAGGTTGCATCAGTTTCACCAACTGCTGTGACATGCAAGGAACGCTGCCAAGCATTGACAGGGCACTGCTTTGTCGACCCTGTCAACAACAGCCTCGGTGACGTCGCGTTGTGTGGCTCATGCAGTGCCATGTGTGGCGGACATTGTGAGGCGGCTGGTGGCTGTGAGTATGCGTGTGACTTTGTGAGCTACTAGCTTACGAGCACCAATCCTTCTAATTCCACTCCGGTTGGCATGGTGTATCATGGTGTGTCTTCCACAAGGGACGTCTTGCACAGGAGAAAAAAGCTTGCGTGATGATAGTACTGAGCCTGGCTGCTAGACCCTCCGGATGCAACAGCAGACAGAGAGAGAGCCTGGCCTGCTGTGCGAGTGTGAAAGTCGAAGGAGGACTGCATTGTTGCTTCCTCGAAGTTGCAAACCTGCACAAGTCTTTGGTCAAGCATGCTTTTTGCGCTGTTGTCTAAACGTGTGAGCGTCGAAACCCTGAAGATTTGGGCTCTTAAGAGCTTTCAAGTACAAGCTGACTGACTTTGCCCCTTGTATAAACCGCCGTAGGCCACCTGGTTGTACAATGGCCTGTTTGACAGCAACAGCGGCGTTGTTGCTGGCTTTTCCATTTGTTGAGGGTGATGCAGGTTGCGCTGGTGACCCGTCCCGGAGCCGTGGTTTGTTACAAGTTGGCATGAGGAGCGACACCTTCCTGACAGATTCTGACTGGTTCCTCGGGGCCACTGGGCAGAGCTGTAGCGACGTTTGCGGGGCCGCTGGCAAGTTTTGCCACGAGTCCGGCATGTATGATGTCGACACCAAAGAAGAGATGTTGGCTGCCGCTCGGAAAGTGGGCTACAACTGCACCAAGTTGTATGGCTGGGCCTACGACAACAACCCAGGGATTTGTGTGGACTCCAGCTGCTGTGGCGGCAGCTGCATCGGTCTCTGTGCATTTGGCACGACCAAGGTTCGCACCTGCAAGGGGACGAGCCACTATGCGAGGCTTTGTGAGTGCTTCGCGCATGCAGAGACCACCAGCACCACCACCCCAGCTGTGCTCTCGCCCCCGAAAGCCAAGCCTCCTGGATTTGCACGCAGCCTCTTCCTCCTGCCGCACGACGTGGAGCTGATGCTGCTACTTGCCACTATCCCCGCAGCCTCCAAGACGGCTGGCGAGCCGGCGCTGTTGGTGATGCCGCAAAGTGGGAATGATGAGACGGCCTTCCTGGACTTTGTTGAACAGTATCGCCCCGAGGAGACCTACGCGACTGGTGGTCTGAGTCTGGGCAGTCTGGAAGCGACGCTGGGAGATGTGAATGTTGTGGGAGGTGGCACACCTTGCGAGGCCTCAGAAGCCCTCGCCCGCAAGTTCTGGTCTCAGGCTTCGCAGCTGGTGGTGGCTCGGTGCGACGACTATACCTCTGCGCTTATGGCTGCCCCTCTGGCTGCCAAGAAGTCTTCGCCGCTGGTCCTGCTTAGCCATACAGTGGATCTGGTGAACTTGGCTGGCGAACTCAAGGTGCAGAGCCTGGTCTTCGTGGGCTCGGGTTCGGGCCCCGAAGCACCAGGCCTGCAGCAGATTCACCTGCAGACTGCGGAGGACGTCTTCGATGCGCTGGGGAAGCCTGACTACCTTGCCGTCACCAACCCTGCTGATCGAGAGCTGCAAGCCTACCGTGCCACGTCAGCTCTGGCCCCGCTCCTTGCGGCGCTCCGAGGAGGGGCTGTGCTTCCGCTCTCGGCGGGTGCGCGTGACAGCGCTTCCGTTTCCGCAAGTGAAGTGAAGGAGGAGATCCAACAGTTTGTCTTCAGCAAGGGCATGCCCAAACATTTGGCCCTCGTTGGCGGACCCACTGCTATACCACCTCACTGCCAAACAGGTAGGCTTTTCAGCGAGCAGAAGTGCCGAGATGCTCCATACGCAGACTTGGATGAAGACATTTTTATGGATGTCGCGTTGGGGCGCGTCGTCGGACGCGATCTGTCATCCACAAGCCTGCTGGTTTCCCGCATCTCTAACTATGAGTACGTTCGGGACCCTGAGAGTGAAACAAAGTTTGCCGTCAGCGGACACCTGAAGACTGCTATGGCCAACATCCAGCCCGCGCTCAGGAATGTGGGCTTCGAAGAGCCGGTGTCGATTGGCTTCAAGGAGCTTGACAACCTGAAGAAGATTCATGTCTCTGCCTTCCTGCACACAGACCACTCTGGGGCTGGGGGCATGGGGAATTCCTTCGACTTCTCATCCCAAAACCTTCTCAGTCCAATGATGGTAAGCTCTGGCGGCTGCTCCACCGCCGGCTTGGACGAGTTGTCGGACCCCATGCACTCCGTCGTGCTGACCATGCTGCACTACGGTGCCATTGGCTTCGTGGGAGGACCACGCAATGCTATCACAGCTTCCGGTCTGGTACACAGTGCCCTTTGGAACGGCATCGCGGAAGGGAAGAGCATTGGAGAAGCCTTCCTGGAGGGCTGGAACGACGTGGCTGTCAACTACAAGGACCAGGACGGCTACGTCTTGGCAGAATACGTCATGATGAACATCGCCCTCTACGGCGATCCCGCTTTCAAGCTCTTTGTCCCGACGTCTCCACGGGAGCCGCTGCCCAAAGTGATCCTGGACGGTGAGACAGCCGAAGTGGCAGGGCCTGGCCACTGGACGAAGTTCAAGGCTGACGATCACATGACAGATGAGTGGAACTGGGATGGTGACCTCTACTACTACGGTGCCGTCGGAGCCCTCGTACAGAGGCAGTGGGTCGCAAGGTACGATCGTGAGTGGCCGTACTACTATGTCAGGATCAAAACTGACAAGTTTGTGCATGACGTGCTCCCTGTCACTCCCGTGCCAGCAGGCTTGGGCTACGTGGGAGCTTCCATGTCGCTGCGGGGCGAGTTTTCCGGGTCTGCGGGCAATAAGTGGCACCTGGACGAGCACGCGGATGGCACGAGGACACTTATGTGGCGGGTGCGGCTTCTGGACTACAGCTACGAGACGGGCGTCATCAACAGCCAATTCCACAGCCAACGCTACAAAATCTCCTTTTCGGATATCCCCTTGTCGGACACCACCACCACAACCACACAGACTTTGCCGGACCCAACCTCGATATGTGAGAAACAGTGCGAGGAGGATGGCTTTTGCTGTGGTTGGAACAGTGGCTGTGGGCGCCCTAGCTGCGTGCTCGGATGTCACATTGCCACAGAGTCCGCCGACGTCACCGTCTGCCAGGAGACCTGTCGGTCCCTGCATGATGGACAGGGCTGTTTCCCTACTGTTGCGGGTCGATGGGCCAATGTGTGCTCTTCCTGCCAGGGCTCCTGTTCTGGTCACTGCGAGGGCGAGGGTGGATGTGAACATGCCTGCTCCTTGATGGCTTATGCCACAACAACGACAACCACTGTTGTGGTGGCGAATTGGGAGATTGCCCGTTGCCGCATGAAGTGTGCATCGGATGGCTATTGCTGCGACCGCGACAGTGGCTGTGCGGCCCCGAGCTGCAAGCTGGGCTGTGAGGTTGCATCAGTTTCACCTACTGCTGTGACATGCAAGGAACGCTGCCAAGCATTGACAGGGCACTGCTTTGTCGACCCTGTCAACAACAGCCTCGGTGACGTCGCGTTGTGTGGCTCATGCAGTGCCACATGTGGCGGACATTGTGAGGCAGCTGGTGGCTGTGAGTACGCGTGTGACTTTGTGAGCTACTAGCTTACGAGCACCAATCCTTCTAATTCCATTCCGGTTGGCATGGTGTGTCTTCCGGGACGTGTTGCACAGGAGAAAAAAGCTTGCGTGATGATAGTACTGAGCCTGGCCTGCTGTGCGAGTGTGAAAGTCGAAGCCTTGAAGATGGAAATGTCCGGCAGGATCGCCGGATCGGGGCAAACGGGCCAGCCAGGAGCCAGGGAAGCGATGCTTTGGGTCGGGTTTCGGGGAACCTAGGTAAACTCAGCCAGAAATCAGAGAACGTAAGCATGTCGGCGTAGCCTTAAGCCCTACGACACTCTTCTATAGACCCAGGCTAGCAGGATTCCCAGGGATCCCTCAAAAAAGATCCTCAACATCAATGTGTCAATGAGACACATCCCACAGTCGTGTAACACTCTTCAGAATCCGGTAAAAGCTCACAAAACCGCGTATGACGGTCGGGTTCGGGAAGTTGTAGGATCTTTCTTCCGTAGGTTGAGCTTATAGCCCCACACCCAAACTCCCATACATTCCTTTTGAATCTTGTTGACCCTAGTTCTGCGAATCACTTGAGAGTGCTCCTCAGGGAGGCAAAGAGCGCGGCGGTTCGTTGTACTAAGTCATTCTGAGTCATGATACTATTTTTTGTATTCATTTGTGATAGCAGAGGATACCAACGTGTATATATTTAAAGAATAGGTATGTGCTTATCGCATGCTCTGTTTGCTCAATCGCTGCTCAGTGTCCTTGTCAGGCCAGAAGCCGTGGGGGCATACGGCTCAAACCTACCGGTCAAACAGACAGATGTGTGTAGTCAGGTGGTTGGCATGGACAATCAAGAGAGGCTTTTCATTCCTGATCCTGACGTTTACACTCATAACTTCTGAAGCATGCAGGCCAGTTCATCCTCAGCTGCATTGCCTCACTCACCCCACCCAAGTTCGTCAGACACATTGCTGTGCTTGGTTCTTGTTCACCTCGCTACGTTGCCACACCATGGCGGCATCCTTCCTGCCGCTTCACAAGCAGGCGTGGACGAATCTAATATAGAGGCCTTAATAATTACCTATACTATTTTGAGGGTTCCTTGGTATATTTATAGTATAATGGGCCGCAAAACCATATTCTAATTATTAAGGCCCCTATATTGGCTGCCAAGCCTTGGGAACTTCCTTCCTCGAGTCCCCGAGTGAGTTTTTGTCGGCGACGTGTCCCATGCTTCTTCTGGCCGCGATTTCTGTTATCACCGCCTCATGCTGTCACTGTTCCTACTTACTTGCTTGTAATTCACTTGTGAATGTCCGTGTAATGGCAAGCCTATACTAAGTACTATGATCATTTTCATTTGTCAACCTTGTAGTAAGCCTCGTTCGATAGGGTGTTGGGGCTACGAATGTTTGCGACCTCGTTTTGTTCGGCTCTACGCTTGGGACAGATCGGAGCTACCAGACAGAGACTCCTGTATCCCCTAAGATTGAATACTTAATAATAATAATAATAACAATAATAAGAATAATAATAAATAATACTAATAATACTAATAATAATAATGATAATAATGATAACAATAATAACAATAATAATAACAATAATAATAACAATAATAATAATAATAGTAATAATAATAATAATGATAATAATAATAATAATAGTATTGGTAGCTACATATTCAGATAAGCACTCATAGCAATACTAGCACGAATTTTAATACCAGTACTGATTCATGCTAGTACGAATAATTCTTAAGTTGGTACAATAGTCTGGAGTCCTTGGGCTATCGGAGGCCAATCTCGCGAGATGAATCTAGGACCACGATATGGACATTCTATTGTTCTGTGTGTTGCCATTCTTCTTCTTATCAGTGGTTTGTATTTTCCGAATGATTTGTGTTTTAACGTGTATTTTCAGAAACAGCAAGATGACCATCATCAATCATTCCCATTGTTGTTATATCTTCTTGGGTGAGGCACCGCCCCGGTCAAACTCGTTCTCGAAGCTGACTGCTTCTCCGGGATCGCGGCCAGACACGCCCGGACAGATCAAGTGGCTCAGCAACTTCATTAAGGTTCGCATGTGTGGAGTCAGGGTTCAGAGGTTACAGTTACAGGGCCTCAGACCAGTGGCAATAAAAGAGAGGTTACGCGGGCTTGCATTTTTGTGTCGCTGCTGTGCATTTGAGGTTAGCTCATCAAATTGGTTTGTATGCAATCTCGGGAAGGCTCCTTCTGAACGAGTCGAGCTTAAGAGAACTACGGCGCACTCTGCCCAAGTGCAGGCAGGAAGAACCTGCTTGTCTGTTTCATGACTCCCAGCTCACGAGCAAAAGTGCATGTCCTGTCACCGAGGCGAGTATCCAGGCCTTCGTCGTCCTCGTCGACGAGAGGAGGCCTGTCCCACCGGCCGGCTTTTGCCTTGAGATTGCCCTGCATCCTTGATGTTGACCCGGGAGGCACCATGGGCGCCTCGCTTCAGCAGTTGCCGCCAGAGCCCTCTTCTTCGTCTTCCCGGCCCAATTCGTCGTCCCGGCAAGGTGCACCTTAAGCATGAGGATGATGGCTGCAGTATTGCAGCACTCTTGGGGTCTTTGCAAAATGCAGTAAGACGAAGATGTTTCCGTGCAACTCACGGAGGCACTCTTGCAGCGTCGCTTCCGCAACCGCCGCCTGAGCCACCAGCTCAGTCCGCAGAGGCGAATGAACGGCGGTTTGTGACGGTAATGCAGGGGCCTGAATAATGATGATGGCACGGCAAAGAGAGAGAGAGAGAGAGAGAGAGAGAGAGAGAGAAATAATTACCTATACTATTTTGGGGTTTCCTTTTTATAGTTATGGTATAATGAATAATGGGCCCCAAAACCCTATTCTATGTATTCAGGCCCTCATATTAATTTTGGATAGCTTACAACCTCGCAGAAACGAAAAGCATGTGTCGCAGCACTGCGACTGCAACCTGCCCGGAGCTCATTTGCATGCCCATCTGCTTGCATCTACAGTCTTGGCTGCTGCCGCCGCCTGTGCTTACATAACCTTTGGGTAGAGCGACTCGGTGAACCAATCTGTGCTACCGCCACTGAATATGGCGCTGCTAAGTGCCATGCTAAGGCTGCTGCAGCTGCTACTGCTGCTACTACGGCTGCTAAACTTCTGCTACTGCTACTACTGGTGACAAAAAAGCTAAAGCTACTACTACTACTACTACTACTACTACTACTACTACTGCTACTGCTACTGCTACTACTACTACTACTACTACCACTACTTCTTCTTTGACCTGACTACTGCAACTGACTAACGACACCCATGACTACCCACTACTTTTCTACTCGCCACTAACTACTCTCTACCAACTACGAAAGGAGACTCTGTGAATTAAACGGACGGTTGTTCGATGACAAAGGAAACGAGTAGTTTGTGCATTATGTGTCGCAGGCCTTCGGCGACCTGCCGAACGCCGTGCCGGAGGTGTTCGAGGAGGTCACGCCACCTCCACCTCCACCTCCGCCACAGAGAAGGGAGGAGACGTCTCTCCACCAATTGAAACAGCCGTCGCACGTGACCATGGTGAACAATCGCCCGTACGCAGACTGCCAGTGTTGCAATGTTTGACTGAGCCGAGTCGCAAGCTTCAATGACCGTTCCATACTGTACCCCAGTGACAGGGAGCGGCTATTTACCAGTCGGCCATGCATGGTCAATGATGCCTTCAGGAGCACACGTTGGAGCGCCTCTCTCAGGAAGATCCTCTCAAGGAGCTGTGCTGGGTTGCAAACATGAGGATGGACCCATTCTGCCTGGAATCCTTCTTACTGGGTCGCAACATTCAAGGCTGCTTGATACCTTGGGGCATTTTGTGGGGAATCTGTTTGCCAGCTTGAAATAGCCACTTTTGCGGGTCTCATCTCGCACCCTATGTCTCGTGCATGTGTCGCCGGGCTCGCGGTCCCCCTGCCTGCTGAAAAGCAAGACTGCAGCTGCAAAAGATTTCCACTTTTGTCACGAGACCAGACACGAGACTTCCTGAATCTGCAAGCGTAACAGCCAGGAGTTGGGACTGGTTCGCCGCGACTTCGGCGACAACGATGACCATCTGTCAGATGATGATGTGCACCTCAGCCAGCGCCTACTATAGGGGCCTAAATAATGACCTATACTATTTGGGGGGTTCCTGATTATAACTGTAGCATAACGGGCCCCAAATCCCTATTCTGGCCCTATATTGCTCGTACGACTAAGATTTGGAGGAAGGCAGTCCCTCCTGCAGCTCTTGCCTCCCGCCGGGCTTCCCCGTGGTACCCCAATAAGAACCCTTATGGTAACGTTTGTAAGAAAATTAGGCGAAACCTCAATCGGAACCCTTATGGCCCTTCTGGTAACAATTTAAAAAATGAAAGGAGACCTCAATGTCATGAAGCCTAGGGCCCAGGGTTGAGCTAGGGTTCGTATGAGGGTGCTGGGCTGAGGTGACATTTACAGACCCTGAACATTGATCCGTGATTCAGTGATAAAGGATTATAGTAGACGATTGGAGGTGATAAGGCGGGAGTGTCATTGTCTGATTTTCGGCTCGCGAGAGGACAGGGGATTTTCAGTAGATTGTTATTTCGTAGGTATCACAGGGACCACCTAGCGCTGAAGTCACGGTGGGTGTTACAGCCAGCATCGTCACCACCACCACCACCACCACCACCACCATCGCAGTAGCGCTATTTCAATAAGCACACGATGAAGAAGATAAATCCAGTATACAGCCAAGCTAGAAACGTGCATGCAGATTATGACAGTCATACTTGCAACCACCATGGGCACCACTGTCACCGCATACCATGAGCCATCCCATGCAACTAATCTTAATGAAAACAACAACGACATTATATGGCGCAAGATCACGCCAAACGATGGGCCTCATGGCTGCAGAGTACAAATCTGTGAGCTCCGTGGCTGTTGAAAACGCGGTTTCTGGCAATAGGATATGCGAGTGCGATGTAACGGCCGATACGACAGTTGGAGTGGTACAAGAAGCCGTGCTTTGCAGTCTTCAGGAGAGTGGTAGCGCACAGGACTTGAGCAAGATCGTGTTGCTGCACCAGGGCAAGTTCTTGACTGATGGAAGACAGACTTTGCAACAAGCCGGCCTGCATGACACAGTCTGCGTCCTTCAAGCGCTGCAGTGCCAGCGTTCTCTTATGGCTGCAGCATGTGACGACAAGCATATCGCCTTGGTTGACGTGGAGACTCACTCAGCTATTCGCTCCTTCGTGGCTCACTCGGAACCTGTCCAGTGCGTTGCATTCTCGCCTGCTGGAAGATTTCTGGCCAGTGGCTCGCACGACTGCACGGTGCGCATTTGGGAGGTCAGTCAAAACATGCCTTGCGTGAAGGTGTTGCAAGGCCACCAGGATGCTGTCGCATCCGTTGCTTTCACACCTGACGGAGGCGGCCTGTTGACCGCATCCTGGGACGAGGATGCGAAGTTGTGGCGCTGGGAAGCCGGAGAGTGTGTTCTGACACTCTCAGGCCATGCCATGTCTGTCAATTCTGTGTCGCCCTCCTCAGATGGTCGGCTCATTGTGACAAGCTCCAATGATGAAACCGCAAGAGTTTGGTGCAGCGAGAGTGGCAAATGCTTGTCCGTGCTCACCGGTCATCGCCATTTTGTTGTTTCGGGCAAGTTCTCGCATGATTCGTGCACAGTGTTGACGGCTTCACTTGACCGCACTGCCAAGACATGGGATGTGACAGATGGCCACTGCTGCGTGACGTTTGCGGGTCACTCCAGCTTCGTGCAGTTTGCGGAGTACTCCTGCGATGGCAACTTGGTGGTTACTGCTTCCGAGGATGAGTCTGCCAAGGTTTGGAAGCTGAACGGGGAGTGCCTTTTTACTCTTTCCGATAATTCTCTTAATGCTTGCCTCATTCGTGCAACTTTCGACCCTCAAGACCAGATTGTAGTTCTAGCAAGCTATGGGGGCCACATCCACTTCTGGCAGGCTGGAGAGGATCCACGTTTGCTTTCCACCACCACACTTCGGCACAGATGCTTGAATGATGTTGCCTTCTTCTGGCCAGGGTCACTGTGAGCTTGGCGTGCATGGCTGGGACACTCGCAGTCCCTCGTCAGGTGCGTGGCATGTCGGAGAAGAGGGCGCAGGAGGAGGTCCCTCTTAGGCCCACGTGATGAAAAGAACTTTCAGAAAGTGCGGCAACTTGAACTTTGCACTTGCTGCCTCTGGCAGTGGGGAAAGCCGAGACGATCTCGCAAGTCTGGCATCCGTGGGTCCTCAAGGCCACCGAGCCAGTGATTCTGGGCTCCGAGAGAGAGAACTGCATTCTGGACCGAAACATTAAAGTTCAACCATGCGAGATGAGAGACAGCACCCTTGGACTCGAGCCGAGCCTCTGATTCTTCTTACAGAGTCTTCACGGCTTGGATTTTGCTCTAGCATCAAGACCAGACGTTCGATGCAAAAAAACCTGCGTGATTATTGGTTTTCGGTTCATGTCGCTCTGGAACTGGCGCTGCAGCGCCCTCACGAACTCAGCCCCAGATGATCTGAAGCCATGTTGAACGAGTCATGCGATATCCCCCAAAGCAAGCATGCATGCATATACGCGTGCACACGTACGTACATACGCTGGACTTTGCTTCACGAAACCCTTTGCTTGACTAAACCGTTCTATACTGCATATTGGATTCTAGGCTGTAGTCCTCACTGTACTCCATACTCTATGAACTGCACAGTGCACTTTAGTGTAATATGCTATAGAACCCCACCATAGTACTATGCTATACTGCTGTACCTACCATACTACACTATACCACACTATACTATTCTTTACTTTACCGCACGACAATACAGAACATTATCACATCACAACAATTAATCATCAGTTCATGGAAGGTGATATCACACTGTGATGTCACCTAACACGGCCTTTGTACGTGTATATAGACAGCAGGACTCTCGGTTTCTCGCTCCTTCCCTCTGTCGAAGTATATATGTATTTATACATATCTATAGCCTCACGTGAGTTGATCAAATGCGAGTGCCAATAACATGTGTATATAGTCTTGTATATAGGCATATACGTACATATACATTATATATATATATATATATACATGTATATATAGATACATGTACATATGTGTACATATATACGTATATGTAATATATGTATGCATGTATGCATTTTTGTATGTATGTATGTATGTATGTATGTATGTGTTTGTGTATGTGTGTGTAGATATACATACGCAGGTGTCTATATATGTATATATATATATATGTATACAGATACATATACATATACATATACATGTGTACATGTTCATACACATGCACAAATCAACCAAGCTCCTAGAGCATTTGCTCGTTAGGCAGCAGCCGCCACCTCCCAGGGGGGCAGTTCCGAGCTCAGCCAAGTTTCGGTGTTACGCATTGGGCCTGCCAGTTTCAACCCCATGCAACACTTGTAAGAACCCTATATGGATGCCGACAAAAGGACCCTAAAAAACCCTATAAGAGGTTGTTAGAAACACCGTCCTTTAGGCTTTGAGCTTTTCGTGCACTCGTGGGAAGCGAGACAAAGTTGCCGCGCTTAGCTTCTCTGGCAGCGCCTTGCCTGCATAGCCGTTGAGGGCTTCAGCGTTTGGATCTGACAAGGAGAGCATAGGTTTTTACGGAATCGAAGAATTACATATCGGGCTTGGGAATTAAAATGTATTCCTATCCTAAGGTGCCCGGCAAGACTGCGCCCCGTTCTGGGTGCAAGAAGGTCTTGTAGATTTTTCTATATGTGAGCAGAGTGGAGAATATGGGAGTGTGCAACTCTCCGGCCTAAGCGAGCGCCAGATGTTGGATACCGGCTATACAGGTTTAGGATGATTAATGTCTGTGCTTTGGGGCACACGTCGCGCAATGGCATCTAGAGATGAAGTAATCGTCGCACGTACATCGAGATACATGCACATACACGATTGGTTGGTATTGGTATCTCGTACTTGTTTCATGTCGAAGACATGCATGACTTGAAACATGTTTTAGACATGCATCGGGACACGAATGAATGAGCGAATGGATTGGTGAGGTCACGAACTCACGAACCACCTGAACGCTGCCTCTGCATGGCAAGGCATGTCGGATGCCAATCTGGCAGCCTCCCAGTGGCTGGGAACGATGAGTTCACCTGCGGCCATCCAGGGTACCAACATCAAATGGGCATCTCCGCAAGCAAGTATGAGATGATCTGTTGGGGTGTAATGCTTCATGTTATTTGCCTGGTCGTGCTGCGGCTGGCCGCTGACATGTGTGGTCGTGTATGTCATATGATGCATTGTACTGATGACAATTTACGAGTGTGCCTGCATGTGTACATAAGCAAAATGGTCACTGGTACATGCGGACACAAACACAGGCATTAACCACATGCATGCATACACGGAGGCATTGAGGAAGAGCAGACAAAGAGACAGGTTGGAACAGACTGTGAAAGATGCAGCAAAAGACAGACCGGTAGCCATGGACCGATGGAGAGACAAAGAGACAGAGAGGCAGATGGAGACAGAGAGACACAGATGTAACAGCACAAACAGACGCACTGACACTGAGCAAGCCTCTGGCAACGATGACTCTGCGAGGTACGGGGTGAAAGCGTTGGCTGCCGCCTCAGGGTGTGAAGCTGTAGAAGATCAGCCCGTCTGAAATTGCAAATCTTGAGGACTTGTTGAAGCGGATTCGATTGCAATGCATAGGTTAGGCATGGTCCAGTTCTCGAGCTGAACGTACGTGCTGTTTCCGTTAATTAGCAGCTCTACAGTTCAGCGAGTTCATATGCAAGCAGAGTCTTCTTGCTCGATGGCAGGTCGGGGCGCCCTTGGAAACGTTTTCCAGGCCCTGGATCAGGAAAGCGGATCGCTCTTTGCGGTCAAGGAGGCTTGCAAGAGCTTCGAGGGTCATCGGGAGTCGGATGCTCGGAGGTGTAAAAAGTAGATCCCTTTATGGGGGTTCCTATAAAGTGCCCTTATTAGTATAGGGCCCAAAATTGGCGTATCATACGAGTTCGTTTCTCCAGAATGCGCTGTTTTCGGATTTCATGCGCAGCCTGACGCCCCTGTAAGTATGACCAGCGTCGAGGATAACCGCACTATTCGGTAGTCCTGCGGCCACCAGAATACCACGACGGTCACCACCACCGCCGCCGGAACCAGCAGCAGCAGCACCACCACCACCCCCACCACCAACTAGCAACCACCATCACCAGCAAGGTCCCAAACCCACCAGCTCTGGATCTTCTTGTCCAAGCAGTGGTGCAGGTGTTGATCAACACATCAGATGCTGCCGATCTTCAGTTCAAGCACGCGCTGGAGAACGAGATTCAGATCTGCTCAGCTCTGAAGCATCCAAGAAGCTCGGCTTGTTTGCCGAAGTCGGAGTCACGTTGGCACTGGCCCAAGTGCGCAGCATTGCGCAGCGGCAGCCTACTTGCAGCCTTTTGCGATTGCGCAAGGGCTAGTCAGCAAAGGTGACATCATCGTAGACCCTGCTTTTTCATGCGCATCCAACCCGTCCGTCTCGGTCAACATTTGCTGCAACAGACCCGAAACTTGCGAGGCATTGTCACATATTTGGGTCACGACTCGATCGCGGCAGGCTCAGACGAAACTCACCTCGCCTCGGAGGATGCTTGACGAGCAGGTACTTGTCTTTCCTTGCGGCCTACCTGAGAGTGACCTAAGGCTGACAACCTCTATATCTACATGGAGTACATGATCGGTGGGTCGATGTCCAGTGTGCTGCATCAGTTCGGTGCCTTCGAGGAGGGAAATGCAGCTGTGAAGCTGAGTGGGTTCAGATGGGAAGTTCAGTCCATCCCAGTCGCAGTATTACTACAAGGGCCTAAAGAATTACCTACTATTCTGGGGGTTCCCTAGAATTTTTATAGGAAAAAGGGTACCCAAAACCCCGTTCTGTTTATAAGGCCCCTATATTGGCTGCCAAGCCTTGGGAACTTCCTTCCTCGAGTCCCCGAGTGAGTTTTTTGTCGGCGACGTGTCCCATGCTTCTTCTGGCCGTGATTTCTGTTATCGTTGTTGCTGAAAAGGCAAGTGCAGCTACCTTCCTGTGGTTGGCCTTGTTAAGCTTTGTGGGGAGTGACACAAAAGCTGCAATTTGCTTGGGTTGCTTTGGTGTTTCAGTTTCTGTCCAAGAGCCGCACACGTCTCTTGCTGGTTGCTTCCCTTTTGGAAGTTCGGGGGTTGCTGCCGCTGCACTCTCCATGATGATGCCTAGTGCAAAAGTTGCTCCTTGGGAAACAATCAGGGGCTTCGAGTTGGGAGAACCCGGAGAATGTCAGCTAGTGACAGGCACAAAGCATGCTGCCGCTGTCAGACGGACCAAGTTCACGATTCTGTCACTGGACGGGCGTTTGTCAGCATGGGTACTGGCAAGGGGTTGTTGACATTGCGGACGTCTTCCCCTTTGGCTATTCTGCTGAAGGGTTATGTGGCGGAAAAGCTTCATGCTTGCGGTTTTCCCCAAGAACGTACGACACAGGTGATTGTATCAGTCTTCGATTACAAACTCGCCGAAACAGAGCCCAGGGCCATTACAATGGCAAACTTGTCCTATGAAGAGCTGGATTTCATCGGGTTGAAACTGAGCGAGGATGCGATTCACATGCCAATGTCTGACAAAATCGTAGTTTTTGCAGAACTGCGGCAGGCTGATGTTGACAAAACAGATTGGCAGAAACATGGCGAGATTGCTTCGTTTGACACCTATGTTTCCACAATCCTCGGTGCGATAGGTGCGCTCGACGAGTGCATTCTTCATCGTACCACCGTGAAGTCTGGTTTTTTGGGTAAGCGCTTGCAAATTCCAGGGAGGTGCCGTAATGCGCGATGCCGTTGATTTGCAAACTCATTTGTCGCCGCCATGAATGTACTAACCATCCCATTTCGAGCGATGTAGTGCCCCACGGGTCGCAATCCAGCTGCACATTGAGGATTTGTCGTGGACAAGCATCCCCCAAGTGGTATCCTACCTGTGGTTTCAACCCTTCTTAATTTTTTACCCGTAAAATGAAAACGTATGTCACTAAGGCTATGCAATCCTGCGGCGTAGACCTAGTCACGGTCCCCAAGGTTATAAGATTCACACAGAATGCTTAGGCGGGGACATTGTTGGGTTTGTTGGACGGAGAAGGACGCATCGGCCCGAACTTTTCTGCGCTCTTTTTCTCACGGATCAATCTAGATACGTCTTGAATGGTTCCAGACAAGCTAATGCCCACTGGGTTCCTAATTTCAGCGCCCTTTTCCCATGAGTTTCCTACAGTGGCAGTCTGCATGCATTGCTCATCTTAATCTTAGTTCAGTAACAGCTCTGACGTTCGCGAGGCGGAAGAGCGAGTGTTGGCGAAAATTAAGGCCCCTACATTATACCTCCTATCGCGCCTAAAAGGTGAGCTTGTTCCTCGTACACTACCTTTGAGGAGATTCACACAGCTCGGGGTCCTGACTCTGAATTCTGGAGGGTCCCTATAAGGTCTTCTATACTCCGCTACGGCCTGAAGCTCCCAGAGTTTGTCATTGAAGGGCATTTCAAGAGCTTACCAGGAGGGCTTGATCAGCAAGTACGCCCGGGATATGCTGGAAGGGCTGGACTACTTGCACACGCGAAGCCCACCAGCATCCTTGAAGCACCCAGCTGCTTATGAAACGCCAAAACATCCGGCCTCAGATCCGCTGGGATGTGCTCTGTAGGTATTGCATCGAGACATCAAGAGCGTCACTTGTCGGCATCGGTTCCGGCTACGAAGCTGCGGTGTCACCTTGCAACACAAAAGAATAACTTCCAGGAAACTTGGATTGCATGCCGCATGAGTTTCTATGGAAGTCGCAGGGCACTGCAGTGGCCAGCAATGTTTTTCTTGTTGCTGTTGAGCGTGTAGTGCACATACTGTTTCTGGTTGATGATCACGACAGTGGTGATGGTCGTGATTCGCGCGTGATGCTCATGATTTGACGACAGCTGTCATTGCTCGGGTCGGGTTCCCCGTCGTACTCCTGTTTTCCAGGCGAATGTCCTGATGGGGCAGAGCGCAGATGGCGGAGCACTCTGTCCGCACATTGCAGCTTTATGTGTAAAGTAGGGTCGAGAAGGACGAGTACAGTTTTTCGACATGCGTGTGGGTTCATCGAGCTTGGCATAACTTGGTCCGAGGAGCTCTGTGCCAAGTTGGCAGACTTCGGCTGCTCAAAGAGGACTTGCAATCTTGCTTCTTTCAGACAAGGCTCGAGACGAGAGATTGTCATCATGAGACCCAACTTGGTGGGAGGAATGAGGAGTCCTTTTCCACCACACTGAAGGGCTCCATCCCGTTCATGGCACCAGAGGCGGACTTCAGCCGTTTGAAGAGTGACCTTTGCATGGTGGGCTTTCCTTGAATGGTGCAGGTCGTGAAGAATGTCGGCATCTAGGCAGCACGTCGAGACTTTCGGAACTGGGGAATAGAGCTACGACATCATGCATGCAGACAAAGAGCGAGGCTATGCACACGACCTGCAGTGCATTCCATGCGCCTGGAGATCAGGATACGGAAGGATGGCCGACATCTGGAGCTTTGGCTGCGTCATCATCGAGATGGGCACAGCTCAACCGCCTTGGGGGCCTCTTGCATCGCACGAGATAACTGACCTCGACCTTCAAGCTCCTCTTAGAAGGATAGTGTTTGTGGTATGCTTTTGGGCTTGCAGGGTTTCGTGGGCCCCTCAGCTGACACCTTTGTGAGGCAAAGAGGGGGTACGGGTAAAGATGGTCAAACAAAAACAACATGGAGCTAAACTCACCAAATCTCTAAAACGTTTACCTAGACCCTCCATCTACCCTCTATTAGCCAAGAAAGTGGTGGCCTCAGGAACGCCATCATTGCCGATATAATTGGGGATATTAGGGTTTAGGGCTTTCCCGTCCGTGTATTCAGGCGATTGCACAAGTCCTGATGCAAAAAAGGGCTTTCGTTGCAGCTCAAGGTTTTGTGTGACGTTTTGTTGCACAGTGGACGAGTGATGCATGCGCTTGTGCGTGATACTTCGTGACGAGATCGCAAACGTGGCGTCGAAGCCAGCTCGAGAACAGTTCTGAAAGTCAATGATGTTGTTCTGTGTCTGGCCTTGTTCAGAGCGACACATCCAGGCGGGATTCACACGAGCCTGTGCAAAAGTGTGATATACTAGTATGCACAGAGCCCCACCTGGGTAGCATTGGGTAGCCAGAGTTGTGACAGTTGTTGCGCGATGGATCTCGCCGCTGCCAGGAAGTTCGACAACCCGATGGCTGCCATGACTCTCGGGCCGAATAGCAGGATCCTTGTTATAAGGACCCCAAAGTAAGGTACCCCTAATTTTCAACTTCAATTCTCTCTCTTTTGTTGTCTGTCTCCCTCTCTCTCGCTCTCTCGCCGTCTCTCTGGACATCTCTCACACTTGGGGTATTCATAGGGATCCTTAGGGGTGTAGGGGGAGGGGGGGTAGGGGGCCTTAAGGCCCATAATAAGGACTAATAAGGCCTATTTAAGGAAATATAGTCCCCTACACCCCTCCCCCCTACACCCCTAAAGGGAACTCCAGAAAGTTGGAATATGGTTTCAGGGTAGAATACCTTGTAATTTACCATAAAAGGTTTAGGATAATCATATTCCAACTTTCTGGCTTTTACTTAAAGGATCCCTACACCCTACACCCTAAACCCCTAAACCCCTAAACCCTAAACCCTACACCCCTCCCCCCTACACCCCTAAGGATCCCTATGGGGTATCTCTCTCTCTCTCTCTCTCTCTCTCGGCTCCCAGACCCCACGACTATCGACTTCTGGATCCATTTCTTGGCTTCGAACAGCCATTGACAGCCCAAGTATTCCTAGGTATCCTTTTGGGATCGTTTTCAAATTTCCCTTATCGTCTGTGTAATAGTAATATAATGTAATATAGAGCTCTAGGCCCTAATTGTAGACAATTTTGGGGATGGTTGAAATCGACACGTAGGTTTCTTTAGTTCGGCCGCCGGCTTGTTGAGCTCCAGAGGCCACTCTAAGCCTTTAAGCAGTTTCAGTAATTTGTGTGAAACTTCAAGTTGCTCGGCCAGGCAACTCCTTGCCTATGTCTAGGAGTCACTATCAGACAATCCAGCCCTGCAGCAGTTTTGACGTTTGATCTCCGCTTCTCTTCGAGTTACCGGTATTACGACGTGGGTAGACCCGCATCCTAAACCTCACTGCTTCCTCAGATCTGTAGAGCATACAGTTTGTCATCGAACTTTGGTTTTCTGATAAACCTGCGACAGTGCAAGTATGATGACGACTGCTACCCTTGCAAGTGCTACGCCAGCCCCAATGCCGGCAGGAGCACATGCTATTGTCATGTTTTTATCTCTCGATGAGTACTACATGCTATCCAGAACCGGTTTATACCCGGGCCTACCACTAACACATTTGGAGGATCAGGAACCCTACACCCTAAACAAGTGTCACACCGACCCGCACTTATAAATGTAAGAGCGTTACCCTAAGCCACTTTCCCAAGCGAGGTATAAGATCGGCATGTCCAGCGAGACGCCTCCCTTGCCGACTTCCTTCTCCGAGCGCTGTGTCGACTTCACTCGACGGTGTTTGCAGCGTGAGCCCACGCAGAGGCCCAGGGCAAGCTCGAGGTTTCGGGTTGGCGAAAGGGTTTAGGAATTGAAAGTTGAGGCTTTAGGGTTTGGTGCTGGCCGGCACCTCAGTCCGTGCTGAAAAGGGTTCGAAAGTGTAGGTTTTAGAGTTTAGGGTTTGGAGGTTTAAATAAAGCTTTGAGGGTCATGTATCGCCCATAGCCCAAAGCTTGGGACATTAGAATGTGATGGCGCAGCAAGCTTTTCGGAAAGCCCCGTTTTGCAACCTCGACTCGAGCATGATGTGTTATGCAGATTAGTCCGTTGGAGCCTCTATGTCTCCGGAGTGGCAACCCAACTCCTGAGCATAAACCCCGGCATTTGCTGCGAGGGCTGGAGCAGCAGACTTGTTGCAACATCCCTTCGCCGCTTGGTAGCTTAGATCTGGGAATTAGGGACCGAAAAGCACATAAGCATAAGCATTTTATGGGGATATCCCTATCATATTGGGCTTCATGATAAGGGGGTTTATATGGGATATCCCTATCCTAATTTTTGCTCATGTGCTTTTTTGGGGCCCTATGGAAGACTGTCGGTTTGAGGTTTGGGGTCGAATCTTGGAAGGGGTTTCACAGTTTTATTGCCGAAACTTTGAGATACACCTGCAATCAAGCCCCTCCTGAGCTTCAACCGAAGATGTGAGTAAGGGGTAGGGATCTTCGTGACTGTATGAGCAAACAGAAATCTCAGGTGGTAGAGGCAGCGTCTGATGACGACTGATGCCCCGGAGCACATCTCGCCGAAGCTACTTTACAATGGCAGCAGAAATCTTGCGCCACCCCAACCAGCCCTCTTGGCTGATCTCATTGTCTATCGTTGATCTGCCGTCAAGGCTAGTTCCGGCAATTAACTCCTGACAACCTTGATAAGTACTGTTTACCGCATCCAGGGCTGCCGAGTTCCCATTTTGTGCTGCAACAGAGACCTTCGTGTTGCAAGTGACTTCTCTTCTCCATTTAGGTATCATGCAGGTATGTTTATACGCTTATGTTCAGGTATTGCCGTGATGTTAAATCTATGCTGGCCAATCTGATGGGCTTCGTAGACTGTTGCCGGATCCCACTGCAACAGCAGAGCCGCACCATCAGGCTGCAGCACACTCAGCGTCTCACATGGGCAGCGATGCTGCATTAGTTTAGGCCCCCTGGAGTCTTAAAATGCTGGAGAGCCGCGAAGGCGGTCTCTCCGGCTTCCCCTTTGAGGATTGTGCTGATATGGGCCGGTTATCGCGTAGCGCCTGGGCACCAGGGCGTGGGTTGCGTTGGGGAACCTGAACGCAATCACGCACACAGCGCTCTCCTCGTTGCGACTTTGCCAGGGGGAAGCAAAACATGCGTTTGGCGTGAACAGAACCATCTCTCCTCTGGTCACAGGCTTGGACTACAGCCTATAGTAACAGTAGAGTGACGGGCTTAAAACGATTGATTCAGGCAGTCGTACGATTTCGAACGGTCCTGGGCCAACCTGCATGTTTCGCAAGACAGGAGCTTCTGTTTCCGAACCCTGCCACCTTCGCAAAGCCGGCAGCACAAGCACGAAGCTTGTCCAGGACGCACTGCTTTGAACCGCTTTGAGACGTGAAGCATGGCATCCCGCCATCTGTTTGCAACGCACGTTGCAACTCTGATTGATGTTCTCACCTAATAGAATATAAGAACTGGTAATCATGAAGATGACTCGTGACAGGACATCGTACCCTATGACCGGCGCAAGATCTGTGTCGTCTCCGAGCTTGCTAGGCCGGGCGGGTCCTTCGCATGGGTCTTTCGTCCCGCAAGAGCACTTGCTCAGCCGAATGCATGAAGATTCAGCATTCCGGCAGGCAGCTCACATGCACAAGGCGTGAGGAGCTTGGTCGAAAGCCTCTCCAGAGTGTATATGAGTCTGCTGCGGAGTCGCATGCCTCGGAATTGCTCATGATCAGCGAGTGCAAAATGCAAAGAACAGCTTCTTCGAGTACCACCCAACTTGAAACCGAACGAAGCAGTCCTCAGTATATACTGTAGTATAGTATGGCATGGTACAATGCCACGGCAGAATGTGATGTGGTCATCTCGTGATTTTGTGATATTGCCTGTGCTGGTGCCTAGCCTGATGCCGAGGAGAAGGAGTCCTCGAAGTCCGTGAAAGCGTCGTGGCCTTGGCAGACTCCGAGTGCCATCCACCACGCCGTCTTCTGAAAGTATCAGATGCATCGGCCCGGGGGGGAAAAGGGATGTAAATGTAGACTCATGGTGAGGTCGCTGGGACGAGCACAACAGCAACCAGAACAACAACAGAAGCAGTGCTGCCGACCTGGGGTTCATAATCCTTTATGCATCAATGTACTGCACCTTGGCCAATCCCCAGCGAGCCACTGCTGCCTTCGGGTTTTGGTGCTGCGAGTAAGACCTCGATGATGTTGAGTACGGGTATCAACAACGGCCACATAGAAATCACATACGCTGCTGGTGCTCGGCAGCAGAAGCAGCTGCGACAGCACCAGCAACTCCAATGCCAACACAAGCAACGAGAACAGTTACAAGATCATCTTTGTAATTGTGCCCCATGTCATGCATGAAAAATTTCGGTGCGGCGTCTCCGAGTACAGCTGGCTGGCACGAGTCTACTGTCAGCAAAAGTATCACGACCATTGATTCTTCCAACAATGGCTTCTTGCTTGATTGCTCATGCCGCAGCTCTTAGTGTGTTGCGTCCTGTGAGTCTTGTGCTTCAGTCTTGCTTGTCGTCGTTCCTATTACCCACGGATTCCCTTTCTGCACCCATCTGCCTCGTTGCGCCGAGGCCTCAGAGCCTGCTGTCCCTTGTTTCGGTCGAAGGAAACCGGAGGCCCTCCATCCTCCGCCGCAGATCGCCGTGGGCCTAGTTGCTCAGTTCCTTGATGTAAGGTCCCCCAGATGGACTGTAACAGTAGGAATTAAAGTCTCGGGGCTTGCACTTGCGCTCAGCAGAGCCTGCCAGCTTTCGGGTTTGGAAACGAATATGACGAGGGAGCAACACACGGTCAAGATATCAAGAGCACCAGAGGAGGCGGTAACCGGGGGGTGGCAAGCCTGTGGTCTCCAAGGATCAGAAGCGTAGGTATGGCATTGATATGGGATTCCCGGAAATTATGTAGGGGTACCTTATTTTGGGGTCCTTATAATACCTACTATCCTACTATTTGCGGTACTTTACGGTGCTTCCAACTGAGTCGTTCGCCGCTCCGTCCTGAGGTCTTGGGGTGCACGGCCCATGCTGGCTGATGCCATGTCGAAGATGCAGATGCACCCTGGTATGTAGCGCTGTCGCTGGAGAAGTGAACCTCGCGCCTACCGGATGGCATTGCCCAGCTGCGCGGAGCGCTCTGAGCACGGGCTTCGTCCGACCTTGCAAAGTGAATGATTAAAAGTGGCCTTGATGCCATGTGTAATATGAGCTTGCAGTGCATTGGCAACGGTTCACAGCATGTCAAGGACTGAAGTGGTGTGATACGTCCAGCCACTCAGGCGACCAAGGCCACCATTTTTAAGCGAGGCCACTTCCGTGAAGTCGGCGACCATCATGGGCCATGGGACCATCGGGACCATGAGGTCCATCCTGGCTTACGACATGCAGCGAGATTCCAATCTCGACTCTGTCTCTTGTCAGATGCTCATTGGACTAAAGTCCTCTTTAAAAGGCCCTTTTTCGATCGGGTATCGTTCATCTGGCCGCGCAAAGGGCAATTTCCTCGGCCATGCGTTGCTGCAACAACACTTCGCGCCCATCTTTTTTGAAGGCGCCGGAACGAGTGTTTTTCCAACAGGCCCTCTTCCTCAAAACTGATTCGAACACAATGCAAGAAAATATTCGGAACACAGCGAAAGAAAACTTATGAGAACATGCATATCGACATGTACCATCATCGAGATGTACCATCAAGCCCGAAAGCCGAGTCTCACTGACCAAGTCAGTCTGAGACCTTGAGCCTAAGGCCGGGTCGGCAGGTAGACCCCCCCCCCCCTACGCAAGGCCGAGAAGGCAAGGGCTTCGCATTACATAGGCAGACATAGACGATGGTGGGGGCTTCGGCCCCTCTACCGCGGGCAAAGTTTTGATTCATTTACGTACGCCCCTCGCCTTCTGCGACGCTGACAAGCATTCTGGAAATAGCCAGGTGTCTTTCCGAGCCACTTGTTCCAGCCCAGACGTGTCACTCCTCGCGACGGCAGGATGTAAACACAATCCCGTCTTTGTGTTACTTGTGTTGCAGCAGATGACATCATTACTATTTCGAAAGTAGCGCAGCAGTAGCCGTCCTGGAGGTGTGTTGCATGCCGGGCCGTTGGCATCGAGTTATTTTCGGGGCCACTCAACTACGGAGTGCACACTGTAGGCCGTTTTTCGTGTGCCTTCAATTAACAACATGGTGAGCTGGAGGCTATGCCACATATCATGAATAAATTTTGATTATAGAAAGTGTAGATGAGCTGACATCACATTAAATAGGGGAATAGTGCGTGTGGAGTAATCTATTTGGTAACCCGGCCCCCCCAAGAACCACCGCAAAGTCTACCCTATACATATATATATATATATATATATATATGTATACATATATATATATATATATGTACATGTATACACATAGACACATATGTGTATATATAATTCGTTCGTTTTGTACATATGTACATGCTTTATATGTAAAGATAAGAAATGGATACAGATAGATATACATACCCCGACACACACACACACACATAAAGCATCTCTTGTGTATGCAAGGCTGCACAGCTGTGGAGCCCAGCTTCAACAAACGTGTGTGTGTGTGTACGTATTTGTTTTCGCATTTCCCCCTTCTCCTTGCATGGATAATCATTACATACATACATGGACGAAGGCAGAGAACCAACTAAATGTACACATATGTATCTATATATATATATATATATATATACACATGTAATGCATGTATGTAGGTGTGTAGGTACGTAGGTAGGTAGGTAGGAAGGTAGGTAGGTAGGTAGGTAGGTGAATTTACGTCCGTCTGTCTGTCTGTCTGTATGTATGCACATTGTATGTATGTATGTATGTATGTAGATATTACATGTGCATATATATATATATATACCTGTACATATACACATACGTGCGTGTGAGTATGGGTTTAGATAAAAGCCCCCGCTGTAGCGCTTGTCCTAGCCTGAGAAAGCTCACCATCAACCTGATGAAGACTGCGACAGACCTGCACATCATGCACAAAGGAGACTGTTGGTTGCCTGCCGATTTGGGGGGTGTGTGCAGGCCTGCATGGGGTTTAGGGATGCCGAAATGTCGGGAGCTGCATGACACTGAATGTGCTGCTGCGGCAAGGACTGGACCCCGGACCCTGCACGCCACCCGCAACCGCGAAAGCTGTTTGACCCTTTGACGGAATTCCCAGGAACACGCTGCCTGGCTTCGTGAGCAGGAGGCACAACGGTTGCCCCGGTTGTGAGTGCTGAAACCCAAGACAAAGACTAAGACCCTGCACCCCAAAACCATGATGGATTGGGACCCTCTTTGTGCCTGATAAGAGGCTGCTGCTGCCACGGAGAGGCGCCCTTGCTTGCTGTATCAGGTTTGGCAGCGTGCATGATAGCCATATGCGTCCGTAGCATCGCACTGATAACCCTTGTTAAGATGAGGATGCAGATCAGTACGACTGCCCAGCCCATGCGAGAGTGCGGGCAGCGCTTGCTTGCTCCCTTGTTTCGTGTGTTGCTGGTAGACGACGATAGACTTGACTTGTGTTTGCTGTGCTCATGTGTCTTTGCGTCAGTTCCGTTTTCGCCGGTCAGGATCATCCCGTCGGCACCGCCTTCGGCAAGCGAGTCTGAAAGCAGCAGCCCCGCGGCAGCTGCATGAACTCAAGTCTGACGCCTCGATAAACATGTACATCCAACATATATTCACCAACTTGGTTGCATCAATGCAGATGTGTTCCTCATGACGCGGAATGAAGCTGTGTACCTGCCTTCGTTCATTGACAGATGCACTGTAGTGATCAAGTAATTTAACAATAATATGAGTATGAACATTGTTAGTACATAGTTTAATCTTTATATGGTTGTATTGTTATATTATTGTATATCAATATTATTCTGTTGTTTTCCTATATCAGTATATTCTTATATTATCAATTTATTTAATTGTTATATCTATATATTCGTGTGTTACTATACCACCATCTTGTATAATCTTATATTACCTTATGTATTTCTCTAATGATTTATAATTGTATTGTCATACTGTTTATTTGACATATTCTTATACTCTTATATTCTTGTGTTTTTATATTATCATATCACTATGTTATGACATCTTTATATTCTTATTGTACCATTATACTGTATCAGCTCTTTTTGGCTGGCAGTAGCCTCAGGTCCAGGCATCGCCTTCGATCGCACTCAAGGTGTGCCCCACTTTCGTCATATCTGAAGTTTCCGAGCACCTCATGCTGGGATCCGTACAGTGAGGAACCTGCTATTCAGGGTGCTTGTTTAGGTCCACGATTTTTCGGAAGCGCCCATAGGGTTATGAGGGTCATCCATTGATTGGCCTCGGGTGCAGCGTTCAGTGCAGGGCTTACATGTAAGATCATTTTGGAGTGTAAGACTCCTAGGCCTCAGCCCGTTGCATCACACAACCTTGTCGTCAAGCCGGGCGTCGCAGTACGCACACCTGCGTATGGATCTGTTTGTTGTTTGGCCTATGTGTTCGCCTTTGCTGAGTTCCCAGGTGGACAAGCTCAGCAACATTCAGCGACTGATGACTGCTCAGTGCTGTTTTGCTTTCCAGGAACGACCTGAGCCAACTAGCGATACAAACCCAATCCATACCATCATTAGTACAATGACTATCAGTATCACTAGCATTATCAGTAGTATTGTCGATTTCGAATTATCAGAATTATTGGTATTATTAGTAGTCCTACTGTATGGCTTCTGCTAAGTCAAAATCAGGACAGCAACTGGCAACAGGCCGGCTCAGCCACGAAGACAGCGGCATGAGCGGTACGAAGCGGCCTCAACCGCAGGTCTAGAACTGTGGAGAGTTTCGCGAGGTACCCGAGCATCCATGTATGTTTTCATGACATGAGCCTGCAACTATCCCTCAACCCTGCACCCACTACCGTATAAGACCCCATAAAGTCCAGATGTCGCACTTCCCATGTGCCGACATGGCTTGGAACGATGCAGCCCGTGATCTGTGCCGAGCGCGGTGTCAACTCGCTGACGCTGGAGGTCTCACCTGGCGACGCAGAGCCTCCTTGGGCGGTGCCTGAAGTTACCATGATGACAGGGGCATATAAGAGCATGATGTACTGTGGTTTCTTAAATACATTTAAATACGATAGCTGAAATTGGTCGGTGCCTGGACCTTTCGTAACGGATGCAAGATGATGCAAGTGGCTTGAATCTTCCATGGCCCGCTAATTGTAACGGCTACCGCAAGAACCTGTAAGGCTTGCTTGCCGAGGTGCAAGTCCTGGTTCCTGGAAGCTGGTTCCAAAGCGAAGAGTGGAGAGAGCTGGTGGAAGGCAAGGAGGTGTCCACTGTGCAAGTTGTAGGCTCGAAAGCCCTCTACCATGTGCACGTTTCGAATCTGCAGCCCGATGCTGCGGTGCATTACGGCAGTAGCAAAACCTCTATGATTGCCAACGATTGTTGATGTGGTGTCCCCGCAGTTGATCCTTGTGGAGCCATCTGCGCAGCTAAGGAGACGAAGTACAGCCTCCGCCTCATGCCTCCGAAGAAATCGGCCACGGATTGGAGCTTGCACTGTGACTGCTCGACATTGGGAAGGCCGGAACGCTCGAATCCACCTCGGTGCATTGGCCGCTGGCCAGAGAAGTTGCGGATTGAGTGGAAGGTTCGGACGCCGGTCGGTGCTCCGATTCTCGAGTGCCAAGTTCAGCAGTGCTCGCAGGAGGTTTTCAGTGTGTGGCAAGACGTGGCTCTCCTGGAAGATGTGGCCGTATCAGAGAGCAAGAACGGCAAGCCGAGTGATCGAGAGGAGACATGGAGTGCGGCCGTCCCCAATCTGAAGGCCGCAACAAGCTATCATTTTCGGGTGAAGGCCTGCAACACGGTCGGGTGGTGTGCGGACTTCTCGGACGAGGAGATATTCCGCACATCGGAGCCCCCAGATCCTCCTGTGAAGCTAAAGCTGCTGTCTCGGCAACCGGGGAAGGTGGAAGTGGAGTTCGAATTTCAGGATGCCGACGGATGCCCAGTCTCACACATCGAACCAGAATTCTGTCTGAAGCCCGAGGGCACCAACATCACCGGAGTCATTCCTGGAGAGAGCGCCGACGGCTTCAGCAACATCCTGGACGCCGCGACATGGTGGTGGCAGACACCACAGCATTTCCAGCTGTCCCTGCAGGCGAGGACATGAAGCCCCCTCCCACGTGTGCGGGGTTCTGGGTTGCACTGCCAAGATGGCAAAGCACACAGTTCAGCAGTCGCTCGAGATCAACGGACAGCATGCGTGTAGCGTGTTGTGAACCATGGTATTCGCCACATCCTAAATCCCGTGTCCATGCATATCTTAATGCTTATTCAAGCAGTGGCTGCATTGAGGCATAGGGCTCGGACCAAGACTATGTCCAGTTAGAAGGCGGACTTCAAAACCCAAATTGTCGAGTTCTTAAGCCAGGGTCCGAGCCATTCCTGGCTCGGACCCTGGCTTTACCTCTGCCGCCGCTGTCAGGATCCGGAACCGTCTGCAGGTCGCAACGATGTCCGCCGCGCGACAGTTACAGCCGCTCATCAACAAAGTTGAGATCGCCTCCAAGAGATTGGGGAGGTTCGGGGCTGCTAGCCTTTATATCACTAAGCCCAAGCCGGAGAACCCAAAGCCCATAGAATCTATCAATCATTTATGTTTCGAAAATATTCAGAAATGCAGAGAGAAGCAATTCACAAAGTAACGCGCGCACATACACGTGCATATGCCAAATGATTGGTTCGCTTGGTAATGTTAATATCCGATATGCATGTCTAGCAACAAGCGGCCCGGAACATTGCGATATCATATAACTTATCAGAATGAGTTGCTTGGCCTGTTTCGCTGAGATTGGTGAGCTTCGGCCCGAGCAGACGATTTGGCTTCGACTTTGGGCAGTGAACCAGGTAACGTGGTTCTAAAAATTCAGGCCTCTACCGGGCTACAGGGATATCAAAGCTCTGGAATTCAGGCTGCTGGGCTCGCGGACTTAGAATTGATGGTATATAGGGATAGTTGAAGTGAGATCTTTTCTTTACAGGGGTCACACCTCCATTGGCATCACTGGGTTTGGCTCAAACTCTGCCTTTGTCGGGCTATTGCGGTTTAGGGTTTAGGGTGTCCCTTTCCCCGGCCGACTCCCAAGCCCAGATGCAAAACGGGTTTAGGGTGCCTTGCTGCCGACTGACTGAGGTTCCACCCGTCCCACCCGTAAGCCTTTAGAGCCCAGAACCCGGGATCTTTAAGCCCTTCAGTTTCTCTCCGTGGACACATCCTGGAATCCATGCCTGCTGCGTGCGAGCATGCTGGTCGGAGCCCTGCTGTAGGCCCAAGACCATCAACCCCATAATCCCACTGTAAGCCCTGCAAGCCCGAAGCCCTGAATTGTCCGAGTGTGAGCACCAAAGCACTCTAAGCTGTGAGACCATGAAGCCGTGCCTGCGAGTGAGAGTGTGCGAGTCGAAGCCCTACATCTGCAAGTGCAAGATACTTGCAAGTATCAAGAGCCCTAGATGCCGGCTTTTCCTGGCGAAGTAGGAGGCAACGAGATCATCCCATATTTCCTGCGCATGTAGCGTCTGTGCGGCAAGAGATCTAGGCCGGCCGTTCCCCTGAGCCATCGCAGCCTTTGGCATGCCGACCCTCAGACAGGCAGGGGTCTTCACGAGTTTAGGTTTTACGGCGTTGTTCCTCAGGTTTTGCTACAACGGTTCTCTCAAGTGCTACTACTTGCAGAGTCACTATGTTGGTTCTGTAGGCATCCTGTGTGGGCTTTCGTAACTGGGGACATGCTCTTAATCCGCGCAGCACCAAGGAATTGCAGAGCTTTTTCACATGAGATAACTCAATCCTAAAGCCTAACATTCTAGTATATGCTGGTCCACCGGTATCCGAGGTTTGCTTTCTGTATGGCGATCCGGGGCTTTATCAAGCTGAGGCCGCCAAAAGTGGATGACCTCTGCTGCATCGTCCGCGGGGCCACATGGCTGGAGGCACTATCGAATGGGCCCCAAAGTAGTTCCTTTTTGGGATTACCTTATAGAATTCTAAATATGAACCCCAAAAAGGAACTGCTTTGGGGCCTTTGGGTATCGAATGGGCACACGGCGCACGGGTTTTTTCGCGGCCGATCCGTAATGGACCAAAGGTGACACGTAGTGCTCGCACTCAGTTGCCCGTGCTGACGTGTCGTGTAGTCTGCAACATTGCGACTGATCTATTCTTATGATGACTATTATGTACTATTTTTCCTCTTGTTATACGACTATCTACTATTATGATACTGTTATATACACTTATCATTATGATTGCTATTATCATAATTGTGCATCGTCCGGGCCCCGCTGTTGGTGCAGGTGCAGTGGCGAACAAGGGATCCCGACGGCGCACCGGTGACAGAGTGCAGCGTCGAGGCGGGCTGAGCGGCCGATGCACAAGTATAGTAATAGTATAGTAATAGCATAGAAAAGAAATAATACTAACAATAATAGTAGTCAAAATAATGATGTAGCGGAGAAACCGGTCACATCTTTTTACCAACTACGGGCTTCACTGAGATGTTGCAGTTGTTGCGAGAAAAAAGGGGCCTCCAACAGCCATCCTTCTTCTTGCTGCACCAAACTCTTGTCGGCAGGTGAGCCGTGAGAACCTTCTCAGCAACTGGATACAGCTTCCTCGGAATGGCGTGTGGCGTTGCGGCCAGGGAAGAAGCACCTGGAATGCATCAGAACTTGTCGCCCTGCCTAGCCATGCATGTCCCGTGGTGATGCCAACAGTGCTAGGTGAGGCTCCAGCTGGGGCCGGCCAGGATTGTAACATCCCATCATGGCACTGTCTTTGCCCGTATGTTTAGGTCGGGTTTGTTTCCGACCAGGCTCCTTCCCTGATGACACATCTCCCGGGATGGCCCCAGCGATTCAGAGCCCCATTGAATCCTTGGCCCGCCTGCAAATCGCTCTTATCCACCGCGCAGGGAGTGTCTCCAAAGTGATCTAAACAGACGGTCAAATGAAATCTCTGCTGTGCTGAGGTTTAAAACCGGGCGGCAGCATGCGCTGTTGCTTTCTGATGAGGTCTTTGGTAGTTGTGGGTAATCCTGCCGTCTTGTCTTTTTGATGGTGCGTGGCCGCTGCTTTCTGAGGCACTTGGCGAGCTCGAGCCGCCGGCCTTTCCACCGAGACCGACTTCCGTGCGACCTGGGCGCGTGTTGTGAGTTGATGTGCAGAGACAATTCGACATGGCGCGTGCATTCTGTGGATATACCTATGCCTCTATCTGTCAGTCTATAAGCACGCAGACAGACAGAACTACAGACAGAGCGAGCGAACGACAGACGGACAGACAGACAGACATGCCTACAAAGGCTTTTGCTTATATGCATATGTAAATCTCAAACTACATCCAGCAAGAAAGATATAGCTCACAATCCACATGTTTGTGTACATACACGTATATAATTCTAGCGCTACGCGGCCCGCCTAGGCTGGCGGCTCCAATAGTGCCAGCAGCGGCGCCCAGGGCATGAAGGGGAAAAGAGAACCGAAGGAGAAGAGCAATGGAAAAAACACACGAGCGAAAGCAGTGGGAAAATGGAAAAGTGGCAGGGGAAGATGGAAAAGTGGTAAAAGATGGACAAAGAAAAGAAGGAAGTGGGGCAGAAGGAAAGGGAGGAAAGAGAAGGAGGGAGCTTGGGGCCGGAAAGCAGCGGACAGGTGGAAAAAGAAGAAAAAGGCAAGAACGTGGAAGAGGAAGAAGGAACGCTTGGAAGAAGAAAGGACCGGGTAGAAAAAAAGGAAGTCAAGAGAAGTGGGCCGGGAAGAAAGCAATGGAAAAAGCCGCGAGCGAAGGACAGGAAGGAAGCAAGGAAGGGAGCTGGAAAGCAGCGGGAAGATGGAAAAGTGGCATAAGATGGAGAAAGAGAAGAAGGAAGTGGGGCAGAAGGACGGGGAGAAACGGGAAGGAGGGGGGAAAGCAGCGGGGTGGAAAAAAGAGGAAAGGGAAGAAGAACGCTTGGGAAGGGGGGATAGGGCCGGCTTTGGGGGTGGTCAGCCGGGGGGGGGGGGGGGGGGGGGGGGGGGGCGGAAGTTTGGGCAGAGGGAAGGTGGGAAATTGTGAAAATCATGGGTGGCAGGACGGAAGCCGGGCAAGGGGGGTCGAAAACAGGCGCGAAAAACGGGTGGAGGATTAGGATGGTTACCCAGTATTAACCATCAAAACGCCAGAGGCCTTTGGCCTCGGCGGATATGAGCATGACTCTATGTATAGAAACACTGCATGCGTTGTGAAAGGTTGCAGTACTACGCGCGTGACAGTGAGACATTGGCTTGGAGACAGAGAGGGGAAGGAAGATACAATGCGGCGCTCCGTTTGCTCTTCATTGTTGGTTGGAAAGAAGGTCTACTTCGGGTGTAGTAGTGCAGTGCCGGTAGTTGGCTTTGAATTCCGGGTTTATTGGCTGGAGTTTTTATGGTTTATAAAAAAGGGGCCTAAGGCAACGTTGTGCCCCAAGGTGCGAGTTCGTGCGAAAAACGGAGTGGGCTGGTCCTCCGCAGATGCTCAAATCAGCTGCCGGACGGCGGAGCGCCCTTTGAAGCCGAGGCAGCTGCAGTGCGTTGAAGCGGGAACCTTGTCAAAAGAGCTGCCTGCTGTATTTGTACAGTACTGTCTGTTAGTTATATAATAGTACATGAACATGTGGCATGCTGTGGCTGGGGTGTTGGCACTTGTCATCATTGCCGGGATTTATATGTTGTTTGCTTTGCTGTTTGGTGTTGTTCTTTGCAGCTCAGCAATTTTGAGAACTGAAGGAAGAAGCCACGTGCGGATCGAATTCAAGGTCCCTCTCAATTACGGGCAAGAGGAGCACATCAGCAAAGTGCGCGTGGAGCAAGCTGGGATGTTGGTTTGGAACGAGCTTCCACCCCAGTCTCTTGAGTTCGAGTGCCTAGACAAGGTTGACAGCTACTCGACCGAGCCAACCGCTGAAGAGATTGATCTTGGCCCGTTCTGGAATGCAGAACTCAAGCTGAGGGCTTTTGCAGTTGTTGTTCGTGGCTTGGAACCGAACTCCCATTATACTTTTCGCTTGGATGTTGCCAATGAAGCAGGCTGGAGCCGTTTTAAGTCAGATCCGTTCTCCTGTCACACCGTGTGCCGGCCACATCTTCCCAAGCTGCGGGAGGGGCCGCACTGCGTGCCTTACGAGCTGCGAGTGTCTTGGGATCAGAGAGACTCGTTGGGTGGTGCCGTCCTGGAGTGGGAAGCACAGATTTGTGAGTCCTCTCTTTTCACCTTGTTCTCCAGCTGGACAGCTGCGAAGGATTTCCTGGTTCTGCGCCAGCCAACGCTGCACGACATGGTCTGCGAAGATGAGGAGCTGGCCATTAACACAACCTGGGAAGCGAGCTTCGGTTGCTTAAAACCTGCCGTGGAATATGTGATGCGATTGCGCACAGGTAACATTGCAGGCTGGTCTGAATGGTCGGAGCCCTTGCAGGCTGTCACGGCATGTCCACCAATCATCCCCAGATGTTCGTTGGCACAAGTCCCTGGAAATATGCCTGGGAGTCAGCCAGACTGGATTGTGGACATTCTGGTAGATGAGCGTGGCTCGGGTGCGTTCCTTTGCGCGGTTGACTTCAGTTGCACACTGCGTGATGCAACCTTCGTCGATCAGAAGAGCACCCTGAGCAGCAGCACCTTGGCCAGGCACATCATCAATGGCAGCTGGAGAGCTCGCTTTCCCGGTGATCTACTTCCAGCTGGTAGCCAAAAGGTTTCGGTCACTGTAACTGCTGCCAATGATGCCGGTTGGAGTGCCAGTGTTCGCAAGTCGTCAGAGGACACAGACGGGCAAACCAAGACCTTGAGCTGGGACATGCCATCTGCTTCAACATCGCCCAGTGCCCTACCTGCCGTGGCTGAACTTGGTCACAGTTTGACGGCGTTCCTGGTGATGATGGAAGAGAAGCTAGGCGACATGGCCAGCACCATGTAAGCATCACAGCAGCGAATGCGCCACGAGTGTTTGAATTGTGTGCAGCACATGCAATTCCAACAGTAGCATATCAGCATGCGCACGACTTCTGTATCGCGCATGTCGTGTGAAGAGGCGACGCTCGGAAAGAGATGTCATCATTGAGCTCAGCCACTTCTACAGTTCCTAGCAGGTGGACGACGGAGCAGTTACAGCGGCTGTCGCACCGAGCAGAACGCATCGACTTGGCACAGGAGACTCTCAGAAGCTCTGAATGCAAAAGGCCGATGCTTTCATTTTGCTGTGCTTTTCTGACGTTCCTGGGCCAAGGGTGAACAAACATTGCGGTTGTTGCGAAATTATCGGTTTCGAAACAATCCATGGCCTGGCATGACGATGTTTACCTGTACCTGTTGCTGCTGCTTGCTTCCGCTTGTGAATTGTGACTACACGTGCGAATGCGCACATTGACCACCACCACCGCCACCGCTGCTACTGCTACTGCTGCTGCACTACTCCTCTCCTCCTCCTGCTGCTGCTAGTACCGCTACTCCACTACTCCGCATGCTGCTGCTACTAATAATAGTAATACACATAATGGAGCTACTAGCCGTAGTTCTAGTGCTTCTTCTCCTACTCGAGATTAGGATTCCGGAAGTCCCTGCCTGTTTCCTTGACCCGAGGAAGCTTGCAGGCGGCCCGTGGAAAGCCCGAGAGGTGCGAGAGCTGGTTGGCCTCCTGTGGCGAAAGGCTTGCGTACAAAAATCAGGTCATAGACAAAGAGAGGGCGGCTGCAAAGGCCCGTGTCATTCACCATGTGCCTCTCTGGGAAGATTTTTCGCAAAACGGCTTCGCGACTGCAGGTCTACTCAAAGACTTCGAGTTGTTGATTGAGGGCTGCATGTGGCTAGAGCATGTGCGGAACATGCAGTTGGATCCCTTGTGGGCTCGACTGTGTCATATCTCCGGTGATGGCAAGCAGAGTCAGGCTGTGGAGCCTGTTGGGCAGCACCCGGCTCGCGTAGTTCGTCTCTGGGCAGACAAGAGAGAAGCCTGGGCCGGAAGGTTTGATGCTCAGCTCGTGAGCATCACCAAGCAGGCTCTCACCACGGCGGGGCAGCTGCTGGCGACTGCGCGGAGCTTACCTACTGATGCAGTACGCACGAGTGGCTTCCTTCGATCGGCCCTGGTTCGGACGGACAGAGCGGAAAACCTACCGGATATCCGCACAAATACTGGCCTAGCCTGCCTTGAACCTTCATTTTGCACAGAGCTTCGCGAGCAAACGCTGCTGGGCTTGACTGCTCTGAAAAATTTGCGGACAAGCGCAGATCAGCAGTTGCGCAAGCTCAATCGAGCCCTCCAGCTCTTGGCCGTCGCCTCAACACAGACGGAGCACGATGGCACGGGTGCTCCAGAAGGAGGTGCTCATAGCTTTCCAGAGGTGAGTGTGACGGACAAGCTTTCTCAAACAGCTTTGGGCCTGATTCTCACCATGGTGATGCCTGTGCCCGGCACAGTGGAGCTGGGCGTGGTCTCCATCGGCGCATTGTGGCTGCAGGGTGATTCTGCCGGGAAGCACCTGGTTGTCGAGCATTCCCCCGGCCCGGACTTCGACCCATTTGGCCGCTTTCAACAGCAAGCAAGACCAAGCGCACTGAAACTCCTTGCCAACTGGACGCAGGATGTGCTGGATGCAACAAGCGCCCAGACAAGCGATCCTCCACCAAGCTCCAGCGAAGGAATGCCCGCATCTGCATCAAGCTCGCAGCTGCAGCCAGGGACGGTCTTGGTGCACAATGCCGCATCGAGAATGATCACAGCGCCTCGCCGGAGATTTAAGCAGCGTTGAAGTGGATGACAGAACACTGCAGCCTTATATCCACACCTGGCTTCTGTTTCTCCGCTTGCTCACGTCCCAGCATAGTAGACATAGCCACTGCAGGTGAGAGTCCTCGATCAAGGCTGGCCTGCTCTGTCCAAAAACAAGGTAAGCGAAAGCCTTGAAGAGAGAGCCACTGCTGATGCCTGAAAGGTCGAAACATTGCCGTGTGGGCGTACGAGAAGGTGCAGGATGCTAGACTGCAGTCGTAAGGAGATCTCCATGTAGAGGCGGCTGGATGTAGGGTTTCGGAGTGCAGGCCCTTGCAAAAAGCGGGGTTCCTAAGGCAATCGTGTGTGAGGGCAGTGGGTGTCATCCTTTCCACTGCTAAGGAGGCACATCCGATGGTCCGGCTGGTGTCACAAGCTGCTAGGTGGCACTTCGGCAAACTTCCTGATTTCCCTTTATGGTTCTACGGAGGTACCTTTGAATGCGTAATTCCGTGTTCGCCTGAAGTGCAACCCAGGCTGTTGTTCGTGGCTTCGGAGCTGTCGCTGGCAACACCTGGCAGGCCTGGCAGGGGCCTCTCGGTGATTGGTCTAACGGTCAAAACTAGGGTTTAGGGTTTGAGTCAAAACAGTTCGTAATAGTATACTACTGCACCCCCATACTACCCATACCTATTCAGAGTATCGAGGTCGCTACACTATGTATATATATATATAGTTTTCCTATGCTGTCTTCGTAGGCGGATTCCGTCGAAGTGGCCGTGGCTGTTCCTCCTGCAGATGTGGCGATTGTGCCACTGCCAAGCATGGAGGAGACTGAACATAAACAGGCTTCGTATGAAACTGGCTATGAGCTCGGGGTTGGACGGGCAAGCCTTGCGTCAGAGCCCTGCATCTTGCCTGCGAGCAACTGCTGTGCTAGTGGAAGGGTTTTCTTTCACTTTGACACGAAGCAGGACTCTTCCTTTGAGTTGGAGTTCACCTACGGGTTTGGCGGTGAAAGACCACTCGGACGGGTTCCAGCAAGAGCCGGCATGGCAGTCGCTCGGCTTCGGGATTAAGCTGCTCTGGCCGCTTCGGTCAGCTGTAGGAGGCGGTCAGATGATGATCTAACAGGAGCAAGTGTTGGCTGCAACTTTGAGACATGCGAGCACACTGCCAACACTAATGTTCATGAGGTCAGTTTCGTTTGCCTGGACGATGAGATCCACATCGACAACATTGACCAGGTGGAGCCTACCGCCGCGACTGGCAAACATTCAGATGAGCAGGCATCGGTCGAAACCTGGCACGGCATTCAGGCATGTAGTGGCTGTCTGCTGACTGGTTGCACGAATATCTGTAAGGAAAATGCAGAAGATGAAGACTCGAACGGTTGACTTACACCCATCCAGCGAAAATCATGTCCATCACCGAAATAATCCAGAGCCCAATGATTTGCCAAGGAACCGCATCAAGAGGATGCAGAGGAAGGGGCCTGCCCCGAGCCTCCACCACAGCAGCAAGCAAGCTCTGATGATGCTGGTGCTGTTGCTGCGGCAGACGGCGATGATGCAAAGGATGCTCCGCCGGCAGCCGGGGAAGGAACCCCAGACTCTTAGCTGCCAGAAGGCTACGGCGCACTCTGCAAACAGCTTGTTTGAGGGCATCTACTCTGGAGTCTCGAGCATTCCTGCAGTACTCTGCTCTTTTCAAGGAAGAGATTGCTGCTCCCAATGTGGCGGCACCTGTCGCCGCTCCGTCCCGGGTGCGCGTGTCCATGGTCCGTGCGTCCAACAAGGATGCGGATGCTCGACAGAAAAATTGAAAAAACTCTTCCATGTCTTATATTAATATTAATATCTACATATATATATATATATATATATATGTATATATATATATATATATGTATGTATGTGTATGTGTGTATATATATATATATATATATATGGTACCCCCCCCCCATGTACCCACGCCTTTCCTCTAAATCCCAGTTTTCGGAAGGTGTGGGTCCGCGGGATCCCCTTCGTCCCCAAGCCTTTCTCCTAAATCTCAGGTTCAGGATGGCGTGCGAGTTTGGGATTGGGGGCAGTGCCTGCAGATTGTACTTTATTATTTCATGTCATTGGCGGGTTCCCTCCAAAATAGCCCCGAATCATCCGAATCATATCCGAATCATTCTGATTCGGGCCCGGATCCAAGATTCAAGATTCAAGATTGCCCAGGGGTCTTGCCAAGGAATCTTGGATCCGACCCTTCATCCGAATCATCCGAATCATTTCCGAATCATTTTGATTCGGTCCCGGCGCTGGATCCAAGATCCAAGATTCAAGATTGCCCAGGGGTCTTGCCTGGGCATCTTGGATCCGACACTCACACATTGGATCCAAGATTCCTTGGCAAGACTTCTGGCAGTCTTGAATGATGGATCTTGGATCCGGGCCCGCGCCCGAATCAAAATGATTCGGAAATGATTCGGATGAAGGGTCGGATCCAAGATTCCTTGGCAAGACCCCTGGGCAATCTTGAATCTTGAATCTTGGATCCGGGCCCGAATCAGAATGATTCGGAAATGATTCGGATGATTCGGTTTCCCTCCTTCTTACTCGGCGTGTGTATTGTCATGGTAGTTATAACATCTGGTTTGTCATGAAGTATGCCAGTCATTATGCAGTCAATACTGTGTTTGTTGCTTCAGGAGATGTAAGTCCAGCACGATTCTGAGTATCGTTTTTATCATTTACACGTTCTAGCCATTCTAGCCCATTGTGCAGTAATCTGTTCAATCAACTTCATCGTCATTGCAGTTATCCTACCGTCAACACCAAAATGAACATCTTATGTTCCAGACTTATTTCCCGGCTCCCCTGCGCCTTCTATTGTCATGTTGGTTATATGCAACGTCTGGTCTTTTGTGAGTATGCCAGTCATTTACGTTACCATACAGCTGTGACTGCCGTGATTCATCCCGTCATTTCTGTTTTACTGTTTGGACATGTAGACTAGCACAGCAATTCCATCCCAGCGGCGTCGTACAACTAGGAAAACTGAAGTTCATATTGATACAACTGTTAATACGCTTTTGACATGTACAAAAATGTTGATGAACTTTAGTCGGCCTAACCACTAGTTTTATAGTTTGACGGATTGGCCGGATTCATTTGTTGGGCACACATATGACATATGTGCTCTTGCGATGTGATTACATATGTTGCTGCATGTTTCGTGAACATCTTCATGAAATCAACCCTTTCATGCTGTATAAGACTAGGCATGAATCTCTGCCTGAAGACGGTACTGTGAGAAGACCACTTAATTTATCGTTTTCGTCCGTTACCGTGTACGGAACTAGACGTATCGTCTACTTTTGTCTTGGACTGAAGCCTTGACTCAGGGAAATTTAGTGTTATATGGAAAATGTATTGGCATCGCTTACACTTTTCTAAAGGTACATGTATAACGTGTGTTGCTTCATGCTTGGATGGGGTGTCTCTAGGTGGTGCACCTTCACGTTTGTACGTCTTTAACTGGTGCTTACAGTAAAGAGCACTACCCAGTACAGTCACCGCAAAACTCTGACATACAGGAGTCTTTATTGGTCATCATGCATTAGGTGCGAAACATGTAAACGACTCTGTAAGAACACACAAGCTCCAGCTCGATAGGATGATTCAGATGATGCATAGGCTAAAGGTTACCAAGCTCAGAATAAACATGTAGACCTTACAGTTCATATCAATACAAGACAGCGACAACAACAAATTTATGTAGTCAGTACCGTACCAATTACGATATAGCTTAACATTTGCTTTTACAGGTCGGCCTAGTATGAAGCAGGGTGAACAGTAGCCACGGGACTAGCGTACCTAGGAAAGTTTGTTTTTCAGACATACCAATACAGGGGGAAATAAAGAGTGTTAGCTGGGTTACGTACCTAGGAAAGTTTTTATTCAGACATAGTAAGACAGGTGGAAATAAAGAGTGTTATCTGGGTTGGTATGACTGAAGCAATCAGAACGGTGGGTATAACCATAGTAGTAAAGACACTGGTGTAAGGAAGAGCATCATTGGTAAATGTAAAAGTGAAACTACACTTGGTGCTGGCATAGAAGAAAATAGTAGTTCTTTCGTGTACTTTGCATACAATCAAGAACAGTGGAGATTGGAAAGGTTTGTATTGCCAGGACGACGATCCCGCACAATTCAAGCGCAAAGCGTGGGTACATGAGGGGGGGGTAGCATATATATATATATATATATACATTGGTTCAACCCGTGCAATACTTTACAGCTTACAGCTGATGCCAGGGGCCATGGGTGGTTGACCTTGTGTGGTATGACGAGCACATACTAGAGCCTATCAAGTAGCAGCGGCAGCATTGCCCACAGCTTTTAACTGCGCTTCACTCGCGCAGACTGGGATTGTATGAAGCATCCGTGCTAGCGCGGGAAGAAGGACAGCGCAGTGTTCTTGTTGACAGAGCAGAAGTGAAAGATCATGGACGATCATGGAGCATCCAAGATAACACTGCAAAGTTACACTGCATCTCAGAACTATCTGGGGAAAGACAGGCCATAATTAGTGACTAGTGGGCCATGGCTGCCCTGCACGTGGTAGTGTACTTGCCTAGCCGTGCAGAGAAGACGGCCCATTTCTTAGGTCGAGGTCACCCTGCGCTTTTTCCACCTGGGAGCTGGAGTTGGTGGAAGCGCCTTGGTATGGGTGTGCCTGGGATTGCCGGGCTCTTGCGCTTGCCGGCTCTAGGTGAGCACAAAACGCTGAGTTTGTGCCAACATCAATTGGTTCGAGCAGCAATCTTCGGCGTATTGAATCGTTAGGATCATGTCCCACCTTTCCAGCCAAGGTGCTACGTCACTCGGTGGCACCAAGATCCCCCAAACCATAAGCCTTAAGCAAGACCAAGGCCCGCCGGAAGCAACAACAAAGCCAAACTTTCTCTGGTCTCGGCCCGCACTGGATTTGACAGATCCCAAGCCCTGAGCCTAAACCTCAAGAACTACTAGACCCGAACACCACTGGGCGGCGCACACGGCAGTGTGGCACGCAAGCACGAGCAGGTGTGACCCAGGGACTTTCAGCACTTCCCCACTGTAGGTACAGTAGAAGCCAAAAAGTTGGAACATCATTGGCCTCATGCCCTTAAAGTAAAGTATACGGAATCCTAGCATGAATCATCCTAAATCAATGTGCTAATTTTCTGTGCTTAATAGGTCATTTTTGGTCCATCAGGGAGATGATTGCAAGATTTTCCAACGGCTTTTGCGTGGCGTAGTCCTTTTGGGGATGCTTCCAGCGAAATAGATAAAGAAGCAAACCGTAAACCTTAGAATGCAATATATTACGTGAGTGTTATAGTAGCTTCTGACATATATTACGATACTTGTAAGTATGTAATAGAACTAAATGCAGTACAACACATGGTATCATAACGTCAAAGGAGCCCTGACACACTCCACTGCCCTAACCCCTAAACATCGTTTGTTCCACCTCAACCGAACCCATAACTTCGCCTGGCTTGTCCGAGTGTGAGCGCCGAAACCCCAAAACCAAGCCTAAGGCAGCGGAAAGCATCGAGAGAGAAACCCCTAAACCCTAAACCTGGTTTGTCCGAGTGTGAGCGCCGAAACCCTAAACCCTGCCAGGAGGGAAACCCTAATCAACAAAGGCATCATTTTGGGCGCTTCTTTCGGAAGCCGGTCGTAGTAGCCACAGTCGGCCCGGGAGAGATGAGCCAAAGCCGCAAAAAGGAGGGAAACGGTTGCTTCGGGATTGTGATAAGGGTTGCTACATGGGATCAGAGTTTGTGTGTTGGGATAAGGGCTCAGAGTTTGTGTGTTGGGGGGTTTTAGGGTTCAAGGGCTTCGGGGCAATTGCAATAGGCCTGGAGAAGTTTAGGCTTTGGGGTTTTGGCATCAGGTGCACGATTTCCCGAGAATAACGGAAGACTCGTCTTCCACATCTGATTCATTCGATTTCAGGCTTCAGGCCAGCATGTGGATTAAAAAGGACTTCAGTTTCGATGCAAAGCATCCGATGGGACATGAGCGACATGAGGGTATATAGATACAGTTCGGAGATCTGGAATACTTCAGGTTGGAATTTGATGTGCGTGACCTACCTCCGCTAACCAAGGCGCACCATTCGGCTCGAGGTGAGGCACGAGACACATGGGCCGGATGGGCAGCTTCGTGACAGGAGCCAAGGCCAGGGAAGCTTGAGCAATATTTCTGGGTTTGTTTTTTTGCGGCACAGGCAAAGTCTGCGCAAGAAGAGTTCTGCTGCTGGCAGCAGAGCCTAAACTCAACAATGAGTTGCGAACTCTATATGACCGGGACTTGAGAACAATCCTGTGGCATCCAAGTCGCAAAGGTCGGCTCAGGCCGATCCAGGTGACGAACGAAGCTATTGAGCGAGCCGCTTTGTTAGTAGAATTAGTAGAACAATAACAATAATAACTACTAGTAACTGGTATTACTATTGTTATTGTTGCTGTATCTTCGGTTGTTCCAACGCAAGCATACTCAGAACCAAAACACACTTGCATAGCTCTTGGGACGGTACCGTTGCAGTATTTGCATTTTGTTTGGAGTTTTCGAAGGATGTGGAGAAATCAGCAGAATAATCACCAAATGAATCAACCCATTCGTGTTTTCGTTGTGATTTTCATGATTACCTTTGTATGCCTTCAATACTTGCCGCACCTTGTCCTGGATGTCCAAAACATTGTGCCCACGTCCCTGCAGCAAAGTCATGCTGATTCTTTGTGTTGTTTTGTTCTCCCTGGATTATGTTGGGCAGAAGCCGAGGAAACACTGCTGCCGACATGAAGGCACACACCCTTACCTGTTATCGCACGAGGAATTGGCAGCCTTGAAACGGCGGCCAAACATGCTCGGACCAATGGTAAAAATCCTGCTATGTAATTGTGTATGTTTATATACACTGCTGAAGGCAAGTCGTTAGTCACGCTGCCCGGCGATCGTGAGGTCAGGTCGCTTCAGCGCTCGCAATTGTGTGCTTGACGTGTGCACTTTTCGCTAAGCTTGCTTTCTGGAGGAGAGTTGGCTAGCCTTTACCTCGCGGCTTCGGCAGGGCGAGAGGTAAGACATTACACTGTTAAGAATACTAACAGCATAGAATGTATGTCCTTTAAAGTATTATAATGCAACAAAAGATTTCATTATATTACCAATATGAGGTCGTGACAGCCAGTACATAATGTGTGGCGTATAGCGTAAAACAGTAGACTAAATAAGCAGAAAAGCATGTAGCATCATGCAACACAACATAATATGACTCAATATAGCCTAACATAGCTATACAATGTATTGCGCTTGATACACTGTATGTGATATGTGTATGTATATATGTATAGATGTATTACATATATGCTGTTCATATAATATATATATATATATATACATATATATATATATAAGATATCTAATCATGCAGACATATAATATATATATATATATATATACATATATACACACACACACACTGGGTATATGCATATTCGTACGAACATGTGTATGTCCATATTTATATGGTATAGCATCTTCGATATATGGTAGCATAATGTAATGAACCTCATCCGGCTCCAGGCCCGGAGACGTCCGTCAGCTCGGATACTTCGGACAATTATGGAGCCTTGGGCTGCAGCTTTCATTCGGCTTATGGCATAGTACAGCAGAATACACAATAATTCAACATCGCAAAATGGGACAAAATTAATGGAGAATAGTGGACAGAATTTCGAAAGCCGTGTCCTTAGAAAAGAGTAAACCTTTTAAGCTGCACACTGTAGTCTGGCTTTCAGAATTTTCGAAGATGTGGTCGGTGGGGACAGACCACACACACCCAAGGCGACCTCTTTGAAGTCGTTGCTGAAACTGCAGCGAGCAGTAGCGATCCTCGATTGAAATAGCAGTTTAAGCATCCTTGTTTCTTTGTTGTGTTGGGATCTGTGGGGGGACGATGATTCGATATGCTCTTTTGGATCTCCAAGGTTTGCAACGTCCGCGACCTTCAGCTTATCTCGTACGAGGGAGGTCTTTAGACGAGTTTCCCCTGACTGAGGGAGGCTCGGTCCTCGCGATTGGATTTTGGAATCCTCGGCGAGCTTCGATTCATGTAAATGTACTTCGGCGGACGACTGAGCTGGTTTTATTGTACCAAAGGTTCGGCCGAGCATCAGGGGTCCGGTACCTTATTTTGGGGTCCTTGTAATAATGATCCTACTATTTAGGGTACCATATTAGGGTCCCCTATTTAGTAAGAGCCTGTAAACAGGCAGAGCCAGAGAAAGCTCAGTCGCCTTCCCGTGCCAGACAGCTGGCCAAAGCATGCTTCGTCGTATCCACGCGCACCTCCGGGAGCAAGCGAGGAGCAATACAGCAGAACATGGGAGTTTCCGAAAATGAGGGGTACCTTATTCTGGTGTCCTTATAATGAGGATCCTACTATTTAGGGTATTATATTAGCGTCCCCTATTGTCGGAAACACCACCCATATAGAGTCCTTTAAAGGATCCCTTATAGTGCCCTTTTAGTAACCCTTTAAAGGAACCCTAAGGGTCCCCTATTTTCGGAGACTCCCACATGAGCTCCATGGAGTCAAAGATGTCAGGGTGTGTTCGTCTCTTATCTGGTCGGGGACTCCGCTTCTCCGATGCTCAAAGGGGAAAGAAGGGACCCTTAATGGGGACCTCTACCCTATAATGGGCTATATAATGGGTATGGAATAGCTATATTAAGGGTATATACCTAGGGGTCCTTATAAAGGGTCCCTCCTTTGACCCTGGGAGATGCTTCTGTCGAAGCTTTTTTGGGTGGCCTTCAGGCCTTGGGCCAGTGGCTGCCATCCTTTTAATCGCCCGGGCCCTGGCACGTGATGATGCTGACCGAGCCACCGAAGCACGACTACTCCTCGTCTTCCTCCCGCTCCGCTCCGCCACAAAATGCAGCAGCTGCTCCGTCTGCGCGGCTGATGCTGCTGCTGCTGCTGCTGCCGCTGCCATTGCCAGCTACCACCGCCCGCCGCTGTGGCACTACCTTTTGCGTTCCGGCGATAAAAGTTTTAGGTACATAGTTATCCGTCTCCCACTTGCTCGCTTCAGCAGCCGTTTGCTTCTTTGCTGCTGAGGATTTTCATCATGCTCTTGGCCCTGTTGTTGAGCTCGGGGCTGAGACAGCTGGAGAGTTGCTATGCCTATAAGCCCTTGAGTGGTGTAACAAGGTGTAACATAAGGATAGCTGTAGCAGTAGCAGAGTACACTACTACATGCGCTAAACCTTGGCTTTTGAGAGCTGCGTGATGCTTGCGAGCCAGCCAAAAGCCATTCATCGTAAGTCGAGGTGGGCTCACCCACCGTCCGTGCAATCCTTAGCTTCTCCTTTTTGTCAGCGTCATGTCGGCGGTTACGATCCGTCTTTCGCATGTGTGCGGCCACTGAGATCACGGAGGGAGAAGCTGCCGCAGGCCTTTCGGAGTTGGGTTCCGCGCAATTTTGCCCCAGGCCCCCCACACCTCCAGCCCACCAGGCCCAAAGCCAAGGACCGTATTTCAGGCCTTGTAAAGCCTCTCGAGGGAGCATAGCTTGTGGTGCCCGTATTGAATGTTATGAATGTGGCATATAGACTTGCAATGGCGCGACCCCTGGTAGCTACAGGGTCGAGCATAAGTCGGGTGTGGGGCTCGCATCGAAGCTGCTCTCACCGTAAATCGGGGTTTCCGAGATAGGGGTACCTTATTTTGGAGTCCTTTTAATCAATTAATAAGGATCCTACTATTTAGGGTACTATATTAGGGTCCCCTGTTTTCGGAAACTCCCAAATGAGCCGGGCTACCGGTCTATGGTGTCCATGTGCTGGGAAGGACACTTGCCACCGACGGATGCGGCGCAGGATCACTGGCTGCGGGGTTAGAGAGCCAGCGGCTTCTTGGGAGTTGACAGAATCAGCAGAGCCTGATAGTAAGCACTAAGCAGAACATAATCTGGGATTGCATCCTAGTGGTCCTGTGGCATAATCATACACCTGCTGGACTTGCTCTTTCCGAGAAAAGCCAAACTTCAGTGGCGGAGGGTCCTGAATGACTCCAAACAGTGCTTCGTTACCCCACGTTCCTCCACAGTGTCTACATCAGCCAGCCCAGAAATTGTGCGGGCTATTTGCTCCCTGACTCCAGGACATTAAGCTTCACGAAATTTAACTAAGCCCCGTGGAAGGACTTTCCACTGCTGGACAGCTGGCGCCCAAAAACTGCGGAGCCAGCTGGAGCGGTGGCACGGGCCGGATCCCGAGAGCAGCCCAGGATCCAGGATTTCTGAGTGTGGGGTTTCAGCGGTTGCTGGACACTGGGTTTGGGACTCTGCCGTTTGGGGTGCTGGATTCCGGAGTGTTCTCATTGGGATTCCAGGAACTCTTTGCACGGAGGCTCAAAGATTTTCAGGTTGAGTGATATGGCAGTTTCCGAAGATTGCGGGTCCCTTATTCTGGGGTCCTTATAAGGATGCTGCAATTTAGGGTGCTACATTAGGGTCCCCCATTTTCGGCAACCCCCATATGATCTGAGGGATGAGGTGGGAGAGATGTCATGCCTCAGGTCTTGTCAATAGTGACCTCGCTGGCACTGCCTGATGCTGCCCACCGGGAACGAGAAGGCACCCTTGAATTGAGCGCAAGGAGTATTTCAATGATGAGTCAAGCAGTCAAGCAGGATGAGATTCGGAGACCGTCTCGATGTCGGCACGGGTCGTCTTAGTCGGCGCAAACAGGTGAGACGTCGGCCGTCTTCTTCGTTGTGCCATGTACGGGTCTCAGTGAGCCCTTCCATGAATCAGAGGCTTGCTGAGGCCATGTGCATCGACTTAGACTTAAGTGCATTTCTCAGAATTTTTTCGACGGCGACGCATGTTCTGAACAGCATTCACTCATACAGGTCAGGGCCAACTTCTTTATGGAGTCAGCTGTCACCGACGGGCAGCTGGCCAAGTCTCTCGCAGGGCCCGCATGCTGACTCGTCAAGATCAGACGCAAAAAAATGTGGGCCGAGTGCTATGTATGTGCATGTGTATGTATGTATGTATGTATGTATGTATGTATGTATGTATATTCAGTCTTCTATGTATGTACAGACATACATGCATGCATACATATGAACTTATCATGCGTACACACTTACATATGTATGCATGCATATGCTTATGAAAACCATATGTACGTACAGAAATAGATGTACCTGTATTTGTATGTGTAAATGTATGTGTATATGTCCATGTTTATATATATATATAGAGAGAGAGAGGGAACCAAAGAATTTGAGTTTTTGCTGTCGACCTGGACTGCAAATCCAGGTCGAAGCTTCTGAGCTGCTGCATCGCGATGCAAGCGAAGCTTGCTTGCAGAAATCGTTTGGTTTTTCAGATTTCTGTGGGCAGAGAGGCGGACAGAGCCCTGCTTGTCGACACCTGCCAAACTCATCCTAAAGCCTTACTGAGAACACGTACAGAACCTGTAAACTCCGAAGTCGCTCAACTGGCCCCTCGATTCAATCGGTTTTCATTCAGCATGCTGAGGTTTCTCGCAGCTCTGTGCAGAAGGCTGTGTGCGTGCTGTTGCGATGCCCGTTCTTCGGCCTCGCGCAGCAGCGTCTCAGTCCCGTGACACAGGCCTCGGACTTACAATGCAAGTTGAAGCTGCGAAATGGTACTACACACACACATCCAACTGCGCAAATGCGAGTACCTAACGACCCGGTACTGTATTACGCAGGTACAGCACATGAATGCATGCTTGCATGCGCGCATGTATATCGTATTTCACGTTATGCCGAAGTATACGTAGTTGTGTTTGCCGGCCTTGCGGTGCTGAGACGGTGCGTTGATGATTGAAGCGGAGCCAGGTCTTTTTCGAACAGCGCGATTTCAGATGCACTGACCTCCTGCGCGATTTCGACACTCAGTGCCTCTGCTGCGGATGGCTTCGGGTTTGGGACACTGAAGTGGGTGCGGCATCTCCAGCCTTGCTGCAAACCTTTGCTGCCCTGGTCAGGCTGGATGCTGTGTCCTTTGAAAAGCTTCCAGCATCTTGGCACAAAATGTTTGTCGCACAATATCATCTATATACTCATATATATATGTGTGTATATATATATATATATATATATATATATTACAGTATATTAGACTTTTCTATTATGTAATATCATATGGCCATAAGTGCAGGGTCCGGTCCAAGCCCAAGGACACGGAGTTGTATTTCGGAGTTCATCACGCGCAGCTCTTCCGCGGCCTGCGGCACAAGCTGCTCAGCGTGCTGAAGGCGATCCTCTTGGAAGCAAAGGTTCTCGAGCCTCAGTCGCAGTGGCAGACTGCAACCCTGGGGGCGATCAAGAAAGGGGCCTTGATAATTATACTATTTTGGCGTTTCCTTATTATAAATATAGTCCAATGGGCCCCAAAACCCTATTCTAATTATGAAGGCCCCTATATCCGTTACACCTGTCTAGGAAGACTTGGGGGTGGTTGGTTCAAATGTAGTTGCTGTGCATGTCAATGCCTCTTCCGTCCATCGGCGCTTGAGTCACTTGAGGTGATTTCCGAAAGTGCCGAACAGTGCAGTCGGACCGTTTTGGCGCTGCTCTCCCTGCTGCCTGGGGGTCTCTGGCTGGGCTTCAACTCGGATGGCTTTGGAAGCCGTCACTTCCACTATCGGATCCTCAGAAGTCGAAGAGGCAGACTTTCAAAAAGCGTTTTGGGGTGGTATGATGCCTACATATCCCTACATCTTTCATAATCATGCCACATTCTCGGCACGAGACACTGTACCTATAGCTTCCCACTGCACCCTCTTCTGCAAAGAGTATGTGGGCTCGGAGTCTACTACTACTACTACTACTACTACTACTACTACTACTACTACTACTACTATTATTACTACTACTACTACTACTGCTACTACTACTACTACTGCTACTACTACTACTACCACTACTACTACTACTACTACTACTACTACTACTACTACTGCTACTACTACGACTACCACTACGACGACGACGACGACGACGACTACTACTACTACTACTACTTCTACTACTACTACTACTACTACTTCTCAGAAAGCTCCGGGGACTAAGGAAGCATGGGCTTCCCATCCAGTGCTTCGGCCCAAGGTGCGGTGCCGGGGGCCCCAGCTTTTAGGGGGCTTTCCGGTGAAGTCGCAGGAGGTCGGGTTCAAAATGGCTCAGGATCCAGAGTTCAATATTACTATTATTAAGATTACTATTATTATTATTATTAGTATTATTTTTTTTAATACGATTATTATTATTAAGATTTTCAGGCACCCTGGAAGTCCAGCTAAGCAGAACTGTTGTTGTGCTACTATGCTAGGATATGCGATGGCTATCCGCAGCAGTCGTCTGCCACGTAAGCACCGACGCTTCGAGAAGCGGCTGCAACTCTTCTGCCCCAGACCCTAGCAGACATCCCCAGAGGCAGCTCAAATGCCGTGGCTAAGGGGATGTTCTTCCTTCCGGCGTGGTTTCAATGCATATAACCAAGCCCTGAGGCATCCTGTAGACCCGTCGCTGCCGCCCCGAAAACTTTCGGAGAGCGGAGAGCTTTTGCTCTCCGAGGTCTTTCCCTACTTGGGCCTGCACATGCTGGACAGCTTGCTCCAGATGCGCGGGTTTCTCATCGGGACCACGAACCGAATCTTCGTCGACCGCACGGCGCCGGACCTGATTCTGGAGGCCAGAGTTGAAGACTTTGACAGCATGGGATCAGAGCAGTTACTGTACCGTAAGACTTTAAAGAAGCATAAGTTCATAACTGATACCATAAGACTTTAAAGAAGCATAGGATCATAACAGCTATTTACTGTAAAACTTATGTACTTTAACACAAAGGGGACTTCCAATACAGAGAATCCCGCAAGAACCCCGAAACCCCCAAAAGAGGAAGACAAGAGCTGCTCAGCGAGGAAATCCAGCAGACACAGTTAGAAAGAAGCACCTCCTGAGAGTTTTGCCGTTTATCTGTTCCTCCGACACCAATGAACAGCAGCATTTCAGAAGACTTGCGACATTGACCACGAAGGAAGTCTGCAAACTGTCTCAAAGTTTTGGCAAGCCCCGTGCATGTGAGAGCATCCGTGGAATGGTGGAATGAATTCAGCAGGTGCCCAGCACTGCGGCAAGTACCGAGTACAGCGTGGATTTCCTGTGCAAAGAGGTGAAGGAGTTGACGAGGCATGGCGCAACAGCACAGCGAAGAAGGGGGGCAAGTCCAATTCAACAGTTGTGCTCCCACAGGCATGTGATAATACATCACTATAAACAGACCAGAGCCAGAATGATGTGAGATGAATTGCAGGTGTACTGGCGCCGAGAAGGCAGGCAAGCAAAGCAGCGCATCATCAGCTACAGTCGCATGCTGTGCATTGACGGTGCATATGTCACGCTCATGTTTCTGAGGTTCGCCATGTACATAATTAACATATTTTTAGAGAGACAATGGCAAGTGCGTGATGTCTTTCTCATGTACTTGAGTAGGTAGGTAGGCATGTAGTGTTTGAGCTGCATGCCAGGACCAAACCCGTCTTGCTTTGGATTCCCCGCACAGAAGTGCACAGGTGTGAAGCACGGCTGAACGATGCCCGCTGTCTTTATTGGCCCAGCACATGCTTGGTAGCAAACAGCCGCTAATCAGTAGGGTTGTCTAAAGCTGCTGCATGTGCGGCCCTTTGTTTGCCACTGTTTTCGGATATGCGCAAGCGTCTGGGGCTATCAGTCGGGATCAACGACTATCACAAGGAGAGATTGATATATCCCGTGGCAGATGCTACAAGATGTTGCGAAGAGCTGCAACGAATTAACTTTCAGTGTTTAAAATGCATTGATGCTGACCGTAACAAGTTCGAGCAGTACCTCGGCATGTTCTGCGACCAGATCACTGAGGACCATGACTTTATCTTTTTCCAATTTCAACGGTCATTGCAAAGTCATGGGCGGTGAGGTTGTACTCGTATTCAAGGATGGAGAGGAGCAGACTGGTGAGCAGATCTTGATGAACGCCTTGATCGAGAAGCTTGTGCGTAGCAAGGGTAGCCATGATGCTGTCATACTTTGCCTCATGAACTGTTGCCGTGTAATATCCCAGGAAAGTGCTGACAAGCTTGTGAAGCCAAACAGCAGATCAACCTTGGGCAGAGCGTTAGTCACTATTTGGGCGTCAGCCTTTGGATATCCGGCCGAAGAGGTTCATAATCCAGCTGGCTGCAGCACATTCATGCGAACGTTTGCTGGGTGCATCGGTCATGATTTAACATTGTCTGAGATGTATAGCAGGATTGAAACGGCAGTGATTTCGCACGCCCTGATTTCGCTCCGACCACTACCTCAACAGCCATGCTGGTCTGCACAGAAGCTTCCCCAACGATCCGATTTCTTCGTCGCTGCATACCCCTCCGGCAGGCAGCTCGCTTCGACATACGGCCGTCAACTTGCGGAAGGTGATATGGCTGATATGACCTGCACGGATAGTGTGAGTGTCCGCGGCCTTGAACTCGGATTCTCGGATCCTTGTGAGCCAGCAAGCTCCATCCAGGTAATGGACTTTGCAGACCATGACAGACGTGAGGTTATTGTCGAAGACCAAGAAGCAGTAAAGCGGTTCTGGGTGCCCGTTGTATTTGTTGCAGCATCCACCTTGCATAGCATTTTGGTGCTTGCCTGGTGGATGAGGTTAGTCAAGCTACAGCGCAGCAGCCGTGACTCCTTCAGCCTTATGATGGCGTCATTCATGTGGGCATGCTTCAGCTACAGTCCGCAGGCAGCATACACAGGAGTGCACCTGTGTGTTCATATCAAAGCTGGCCAGACGCTGACCAGCAGGAGTGGAGCAGTTCGCCTCAAAGTTCTTTCCCCTCTGCTTCGCCGCACAGGCTTGGGGGCAAGGTTTCATCTACAGTGATGGGGTCGAGCTGGCGACAGGCTCCATATCTTCCGCTGCCACCATGGCCATTCTGGTTGGTTATGTTGTGCTTCTGATGGACTATGGACCTACCGTTTTAGAGGAGTGGCGAGCTCGTGCTTCTTTCAAGACGTCACGGAGGGCCTTCAACACATGGAGGGGTCTTTTCTTGGTAGTTTGCGGTTTGAGATTTTATGCCTGCCAAGCCGAATGCGGAACCGCCGAGCAGCAGGGAGAGAGAATGCATCACCTATGTCTCATTGCATTTATCTTGGGGCTCGTCTACACACTGGTCTTTGATTGTGATCCCACCTTTGTGTCACGGGGACGGGCCTTGCCAGTGGCTGGCTTTGCTCTTGCTTTCTCCATGACTGCGTTGCTGGCTGGCTGGTGCAGTGCATTCAAAGAAGGCCATTGGGTCATGCCCTATGCCCGGGGCGTCATGCTTTTCGTCCTCTACATGTCCATCCGCTCAACTGGTCTGATCTTCCATTGGAATTGGAAGTTTGGCGCAGATCCCGGTGGCATGTAGCAAGCATATGTGAGCATGACATGACCAGCAAAAAAGTAGCTGGCCCGGACATTGAAAGGCTTGCGTGAGAAGGGACGATTCCGGCGACTCGGGCTTTTGCTCAGAGGCCTTGTAGGCTCATGGCTTTGGGGGCTTCATAAGGTGCCAAGTACGGAACGAGGGAGTGTGGGTTAATTACGACGAGGATGACAACACCGATCCATTCCCCTATTCCTACTAACCACCAGCAAAGTGAACAGAAAAGGTTCGTGGCTCCGGGGGCACGGTGAGCCGGTATCCTCATGTCTCATTGCACACTGTTTGAGAGAGTCAGGGGGTGCAGATACCCTAAACCCTAAACCCTACAATCGCTATAGACCTTGCCAGGCTTTGTCCGAGTGTGAGTGTCAAAAAAACCCTAAACCCTCAACCCTAAACCCTACTGGTTTGCTGGCAGGATTGGCTGCAGAGCGCTTGCGCCCATCTCGATGCTGCAGCACCTCGGGAACTGTGGCAGCTCAGACACGAAGATCTTGGAAACCCTTCATGAACATGGGAGTTTCCGAAAATGTAGGGATACATTATTTGGGGGTCCTTAATAAGGATCCTACGTACCATTTAGGGCACCACATTAGGATCCCCTTATTATTTGGAAACTCCCATATGAGCCATTTGCAGGAGCCTTGACTCGGATCGGTGTTGTATGAAAGCGACTGTCGAGAACTTGCCTTCGCAATGCTGCTGCTGCTTTTCTAGGGATATCCCTACCTTACTGGGCTTCCTTTTTAGGGGCTTTATCTGGGATATCAATATCCCTATCCTTACTTTTTTGAGGCAACCGCCCAGTGCCAAGATGGCGGAGCAACCGCCGACGCAGGCTGGCTATCGGTAGGTGCTGTCTCTTCGAAGCCTGCGTTTGGCCTTATGCACACCCGGTTTCGTGATCCTAACATAGGAGGTCTTGCAACGGGGCTATGGTGTAAGCAAGAGGTTTTCCTGCATCGAACTGCCGCGTCAGGAGGATGCACAGGAGGATGATGAAGAGCTGGTGGCGGACCAGCACGTCCTGTCATCCGACAATGTCGCTGGGGCACGCTCCCCAGAGCTAAACTCGAATAATGTGGTTGTCTTGATTTCCACTTCACGCTGAAGGTTCGATGGTAACTACCACTAGTAACTACTATAGCATTATGTAGCATGAGCAGGCCGGGATGGCCTCCTTCGATGCAGAGGCCAGCAGGGATGCTTGTGCCACATGCAGCGGCCAAGAGGCCATGTCAATCCGTTTCAGAGGAAGCTCTTCTGAAACCGCGGCCGTGAGATGTGCAGGAGCTGGTTCAAGACGCAGAGGTGCGGGGGCGTTCAGACGGTTGGCTGCAGCAGTGTTGGGGGGCAGACATCAGGCGCAGACTGCGACTGCCACGTTTGCTGGTGCAGGCCGTGGCCAGTGCGGCTGTGCTCAACTCGCAAAAGGAGCTTCTGCCTCGCTGAACTAATTCTATTATGGTACCGCGACTTGTGCTTGCATCGTTCACAGGAGCAGCTGCGACAGGAGGCGGCCTGGGCAGTGACCCAAGCCTCGGATGCTAAAACTAACGCCCTTCTAGTGCTGCGCAGAGATGCTTCTAGCAAGAGGCTGCGGTTGTGGATGCGGATCGAAACGCATTCACCGGATACTGGATTCGCCTGTTGGCAGCTGGGGCCTTACTCTGTCACTCACTCTATCTCCTGGTGAATGTTCGCCTTTGCCAATTCCTCGGCGATACTTGGAGGCCACTGCGAAGATCGCAGGGCCCGAGCGAGATCTTACGGCGGGATTGGAGGCTTCGAGTGCGACTGTGTAGAAACGCTGACGCAGCATCCTGTGCACACTGGCCTTGGGGGGGCAATGCAACATGGGTGAGAAACGCGGGGCCACGGGCCAACGCAGCTTCTCACAACCGGCCCGGCAGGTGCCCTGGCCGCCATGCACGCTGCACGGTAACTCCTGCCTCCGTAGTTGCTGTAGCTTCGAAGTCTGTAGGAGTTGGATTCACCATGCCGGCAGGGCACGCCCATGGAGACTTGACGACATTCTCGATTGCATATTGTGAGTGAGGAGGTCCTTTGCATCCGAGCCGTCGTTCTGGCGCAGCCGGCAGTCTGCACCGTCGACTGCCAGAAAAGCATATCAGCAGCAATGAGTGTGTTGTGAGTTCTGCTTGCGCCTTACCCAGAAGGAGATAGCATCACCCCATACACGCACTCCTTCCGCACCGTTGGCCGGGTGTGGGGCACAGTGTGCACGGGTATTCCCAATGCTCCTTGGGGCCAACGCACCATGGGTGAGAATGGTGAATGACAGCAGGGCGATGGGCTAAAGCGCCTGCTGGGGAGCAAACCGTCCGGGAAGGTGCTCTGGGCACCATGCATGGTAACTCTTGCATCCTGGATTCGAACTCTGTGGGAGTTGGATGCACGCTGCAGGCAGGGAAGGCCATGGAAACTCAACGACACGAAGCTATGACATGTCGATTGCATAGCAGGCGTTTGCCCAAGCATCCCTCGATGACGGCATTCGTCGAGCAGGGCAAGTTTCTATCATGACGAGGTCCTGTATCCTTTGTATCCCAGTCGTTGCATGTTCTATTGTAGTCGACATTCCACGGCCGTGCTTTCTCACCTGTGTTCCAGGCAAGTTGCAAGAAGAATATATGAGTGTTTTTGATGCTTTGAGCAGCTGTGGCATGAAGATTTGGTAGAGAGCCACAGTTCCAGAAAGGTGCATCTGCCGGTACTGGGCAGACAAGTGCCAGGAACTGCTTCAGTGTCTTGTGAGTTCTGCTTGCGCCTTACCCAGAAGGAGATAGCATCACCCCATACACGCACTCCTTCCGCACCGTTGGCCGGGTGTGGGGCGCAGTGTGCACGGGTATTCCCAATGCTCCTTGGGGCCAACGCACCATGGGTGAGAATGGTGAATGACAGCAGGGCGATGGGCTAAAGCGCTTGCTGGGGAGCAAACCGTCCGGGAAGGTGCTCTGGGCACCATGCATGGTAACTCTTGCATCCTGGATTCGAACTCTGTGGGAGTTGGATGCACGCTGCAGGCAGGGAAGGCCATGGAAACTCAACGACACGAAGCTATGACATGTCGATTGCATAACAGGCGTTTGCCCAAGCATCCCTCGATGACGGCATTCGTCGAGCAGTGCAAATTTCTATCATGACGAGGTCCTGTATCCTTTGTATCCCAGTCGTTGCATGTTCTATTGTAGTCGACATTCCACGGCCGTGCTTTCTCACCTGGGTGTTCCAGGCAAGTTGCAAGAAGAACATATGAGTGCTTTTCATGCTTTGAGCAGCTGTGGCATGAAGACTTGGTAGAGAGCCACAGTTCCAGAAAGGTGCATCTGCCGGTACTGGGCAGACAAGTGCCGGCAACTGCTTCAGTGTCTTGTGAGTTCTGCTTGCGCCTTACCCAGAAGGAGATAGCATCACCCCATACACGCACTCCTTCCGCACCGTTGGCCGGGTGTGGGGCGCAGTGTGCACGGGTATTCCCAATGCTCCTTGGGGCCAACGCACCATGGGTGAGAATGGTGAATCCATGCATGGTAACTCTTGCATCCTGGATTCGAACTCTGTGGGAGTTGGATGCACGCTGCAGGCAGGGAAGGCCATGGAAACTCAACGACACGAAGCTATGACATGTCGATTGCATAACAGGCGTTTGCCCAAGCATCCCTCGATGACGGCATTCGTCAAGCAGGGCAAATTTCTATCATGACGAGGTCCTGTACCCTTTGTATCCCAGTCGTTGCATGTTCTGGTGTAGTCGACATTACACGGCCGTGCTTTCTCATCTGGGTGTTCCAGTCAAGTTGCCAGAAGAACATATGAGGGCTTTCAATGCTTTAGGACTTTAGGCAGTGTGGGATGAAGCCAGAAAGTTGCGTCTGCCGGTGCTGGGCAGACAAGTGCCGGTGCAACTGCTTCAGTGTGTTGTGAGTTCTGCTTGTGCCTTACCCAGAAGGAGATAGCATCACCCCATACACGCACTCCTTCCGCACCGTTGGCCGGGTGTGGGGCGCAGTGTGCACGGGTATTCCCAATGCTCCTTGGGGCCAACGCATCAGGGGTGAGAATGGTGAATCCATGCATGGTAACTCTTGCATCCTGGATTCGAACTCTGTGGAGTTGGATGCACGCTGCAGGCAGGGAAGGCCATGGAAACTTGACGAAATTAAGATATGACCTATCGTCTCAGTTGCACAATGAGTGTTTGCTGCAAGCATCCCTGGGTCAGTGCAAGGGTTCGTTGCATCGCATTTTTTTGTTGCAGCCGACTGTCCATAGCAGCATCTCCTATAAGTTGGATGCTTCTTGTGACGTTGCGTAGCTGTTCTTGTCAAGATCACGCAAGACATCGCCAGTCCTAGATTCAGAAAGGGGCATCTTTGTCGGCGCAGAAATGTGGCATCTGCTTTGTTGTGGCGGGCACAAGACTGCGGGTCCGCAACTGCTTCGGCGCCTGCATTGTGAGACGCTTGCAGTGTAATCCTGCCACACGTTTTGGCAGGGTGCGGTGAATGAAGTGTGCACGGGTGTTCCCGTTATTTGCCATTGCTCCCGGGGCCAGTGCGGGCGAACGACAGCGGAGCCAAAGGCTCTCACACCTGTTGAGAACCGAACAGGAAGGTGCTTTGGAATTCTTGCATGCGTAGCTTCGAGCTCTTATGAAAATCGGGTGCACCCTGTGGGCAGGGAAGGCCCACGGCGATTCAACAAGATGATTGTATGACATGGTATGACATTTTGCGTGAGGCGATGCTACAGATCCGATGATGATTCCGATTGCATGACGGGTGTTTGCTGCAGCATGTTTCAAACCGAGCAGATGCCTAACAGGAGGAGGCCCTGTATCCTTTGCATCCCAGTCGTTGTTCTGGTGGCAGTCGGCAGTCCATGGCGTTTTCTAGGCTGGATGGTCCATGCAAGTTGCGATGTTGCACGTGATGGTAAATTGCCAGAAGAACATATGAGTGCCTTGCATGCTTTGGGCAGCTGTGGGACGAAGATTGGGGAGAGACCTAGTTCCAGAAAGGTGCATTTGCCGGTTCTGGGCAGAAGAGTGCGAGTGCAACTGGGCAGCTGCTTCAGTGTGTTGTGAGTTCTGCTTGCGCCTTACCCAGAAGGAGATGGCATCACCCCATACACGCACTCCTTCCACACCGTTGGCCGGGTGTGGGGCGCAGTGTGCACGGGTATTCCCAATGCTCCTTGGGGCCAACGCACCATGGGTGAGAATGGTGAATGACAGCAGGGCGATGGGCTAAAGCGCTTGCTGGGGAGCAAACCGACCAGGAAGGTGCTCTGGGCACCATGCATGGTAATTGTTACCACTGGTAATGCTTGCATCCTGGTTCAACTCCGCAGGAGTTCGATGCACTCTGCAAGCAGGGAAGGCCCATGAGGCATGTTTTTGGGTAGGAAGTTCCTGCCGGGAAGCCTTTACAGTAACAGCCAAACTTTCACATGAAGTTCTCTTGAACACTCACTATATACAAGTTGAGCCATTGTTGAAACCGCTCTTCGTATGGTTTTTGCGGTTAAAGCCGGAGCGACGGATCCCAATCGGCAAAACGCCATCGCTTTGTTTCGGTTTACTCGCGCAGTCCACGTTTTCGCGAGTCGGCTGTATCCACGCTGACCAGTCGGCGCGATTGGAGGTAGCCTCGAAGCAGCAGAAGACCGAGTTGAGTCGATTCGGCCTTCCTTTTTTACAAAGATGGGTCTCGCCGTGGCCTTAGCCGTATCTTTTGGCACATTGGCAAGTAACGATCCAGCCACTAAATAATTAATAGCCATGTTAGTATCATCTCACCCCATGCTTCTCGATCTCACACCATGCTTCCCGATGACGGCCTTGACAGCTGAGGCGGACCCACGGAGGACAGACGTGGTTGCAGGCTGGAGCCAGTTTTTCAGGCAAGACTTGCAGTGGGACCGTTGATGTCCTTTCTGAAGGCACACAAGTTGCCTGTGCCGGAGCGTCGGCCAAAGCCGCCGCGCGAAGGCCACGGTATGTGCGCCACGACCTGTGTGTGCAACAACCACTCCAGTCGATGCCATGCCTTTCCCAGGTACAAATTTGCAAATGGCGATGAGTACCACGGTCAGTTTCGCCGTGGTATGCGGGAAGGTGCTGGTGTGTACACCAGCAAAAGGCCTGCAGCTCGGTCAGCGTCCGCTTCATGCAGATGTGATCGCTTCGAGTCAGGAGTCATATGCAATATGACGGCCAATGGTTGCGGGATCGTCGTCACGGCACTGGAACGCTGACGATTGAGAGTGCTGGTAAGGCAGGGGGCAGCCAGCAGTACATATACTGTTCAATTAGTATAATACTATACTATGACATGTTATACTGCGACATGCCACAGTCCCAGTCCCTGCTGAACCGATCCTATGGCGCAGGTTCTGTACACCTACGATGGACAGTGGGTTGCAGCGTCTTTGCTGCACGTGGCGGGTCTTTAGCGAACCTAACTTGAAGTTCCAGTCTTGTCGCTGTCGTCTTAGGGTATTCCTGACGTGTACTGATGCAGCAGACACTAGGCCTGGCGGCAGGATAGTCTTCCAAGTTTCCACGTGTGTTTGCAGCCGTGCAATAGTCGCAGCTCCTCTTGGTCTTGATCAGTTAGGCCGCTGTATCACACATGCAGATCTTACTTGATTCTGGAGCTCCTCCCGAAACCCGCGACAAGGCTGTAAGACCATAAGAGGAAAGGGTCAATGCGTTACGAAGTCGCAATGGACGCCAGCAAGCGGGATGATGATGCAATTTGCTCTATGCCGGTTGAAGCTTTTGCCGGCCAAACGTTCAAGGCTGTTCATGCTTGAGAGAGTCTGAGAATACGAACAGAATTCGGCGATTTGTATCAGCGTGGTAGGATGCTGATCTGCCCTGATGCTTAACGTTCAGAAATTCAGTGCCCTCACTGGAAAGCCGATGCTGTTCAGTTCATCGCCGAAGGACAAACGGCACGGTTCGGGAAGCTGTGTCCGCAACCATAAGGACCAGCAGAGATTTGCCGCATGCCGTTCAGGTTTCGTTTCAGTGACGACGGCTTAGGGCGTCTCTGTCACAGCGTCTCTTTGTCAAACCTTGTTCCCGCATGACAGAGTTTTCGGATTGGTACATGGAATCTGTTGAAAGATCTGCGGAGCTTGTTAGGGCCTAGGGCTTGCGATGTACGACTAATGTAGGAGTCAGCACCCCGCAAATTCGAAACCCTGCCATCAACTTCAGAGTTGAAACCTTACATGTCAAAATTCGGAGATGGATTTGGAACCATGTGGATTCACTGCCCGGCTTTCTGCACCAGGAGAAGTATTCCGGCCAGTGGTCGCAGAACTTCTACCATGGAGCCGGGGCTGTCAGACGGAAATGCGGGCGTTTCAGAGGCTTTTCTCATCTTTTCTGACCTACATAGAGTTTTCCGCCATGCTTCCGATGATCTGCATCCCTATCACTTCTCCCACCACTGCTGCTGCTGCTGCTGCTGCTGCTGCTGCTATTGCTACTACCGCTATGCTACTGCTAGTACTACTGCTGCTACCACTACCGCTACCGCTACCGCCACGACGACGACGACGACGACTACTACTACTACTACGACACGACCACTGCTACCTCTACTACTAGGACGACTACTACTGCTGCTGCTACTAGTCAGTCTTCGTACCGCCACTCCTTTCTGCTCCTGCTCCTACTTCTGCTGCTGCTACCACTATTACTACTACCTCTACTACTCCTGCTAGTCCTAATGCTACTACTGCTACTGCAGCTGCTCGATGCCATCAGCAAACTTTCCCCGGTTTCTGTATGACAATGTCGCAAGATGCCAAAGGCTGGAACCTTTGTGGATGAGAAGGGCACGCTGTACGAAGGAGAGTGGCGACATGGCGGCTGCCCCAGAAGTCCACTGCCCTCTACAAATCAGACTCAGATCAGATCGGCCCTTAGGCAAGTTCCACGGCGTGGGAAAGCACATTTGCCGGGGTGAGACCTACACCGGCGCCTTTGAAGTCAGAGACCCAGCTCTTTGAGGCATCGACGCTGCACAGCTACCAAACCCTGCAAGGATGGAGAGCGCCATGGCATGGGACAACTCGTTCGTGGGGAAGATTCAATTGCACAGGTGCGCGGGCACATGGAATTTGACTGAAAAATGTGTAGTAGATGCATTTTTCACAATGTGGACGAAAGATGGCCTCGCTGGGTGCGTGAGTGGTCACCACCATTTGCTGCGCATGTTCAATCGGGAGAGGACTTCCTCGGCGCGGAAAGTCTTTACGCTGGTCAGTGGCCGGCGACTGAGAAGCGACACGTGGTGGTGCCATGTGTTTCTTTTGTATGATGTTCTACGTCTGTGCGAAATCGACGCAAGATGAACTTTTCTGAGAATCTCGTGCCCTAGGTCAAAAAGCTAGATGCCCTACCTGCAAAAAGCTGAGGCGTGCTGGACAGCGCCATGGACAAGGCACCAGTCCTTCTGGCGTAAACATAGCCGACAGCCTCGTACGGCATCGTCAGCGACTAAACTTGTATAGTATATAGGGCGAAGTGATGCCGCGACATGAGACTAGCAAGGGCATCGTCGGTCACATTGCCCTGAAATCTGGGAATCGTTCGTCGGTTGTCAGCTTTACGTCTCAGGGAGATATTGTCATAAATGTCGGGAGCCCACTTGCTGGGGACCTGCTGCAAACTACGACTTGCTCTGAGCCAGGGCCTGCGAAGCAGCTGTTGTTACACCAAAGATCTACAGCTATGCCAGCAAGGCACACTGATGTTGCAGGTACAGCTATCTATGCCGGTGGCGAGTACGAAGGGGACTGGGCCAAGCTCTCAGAACCGCGCAGGTCTGATTGGAAGAATTCCTCGTATTCTGATCCGAGAAGCTGCCTAAAGGTCCATGGGAAGCGCCATGGACAAGCCGCCATCGCCTAAGATCGGAGTCCAATGAGAAGTCGCCCTATCATGTTCTCAAGGTTTCGGATTAAGACCTGAACCGTACCACTGACAAGACTTTTCCGGACAAGAAGTCGTTCGATGGACATGGCAGAGCTCCTGAAGGCATTGCAGTCCCGCAATTGTGTGAGGTCCTGTCGTGCAAGGGCTTTCAGTTGGAGGGCCCCTGGGCGGAGGACCTGCCGGATGAGCACTCCCGGCTTTCTTGTGGCTGCATAGATGCAAGCTAAACAGGAGTCGCAAGATTTGTAAAGTACTGCTTGCTTTCAGGATAGCGGAGGAAGCAAGGTTCCAAACCTCTCTTCGAACTACTAGTTCTAGACATATTTGCCGCTATCGTTATATGTTAATAATTACTACGAACTCTAAACGTCTGTTGTATTAGCCATTAATAACAACAAAGTGTTCCACTATAGTACACTATAACATACATTCAATAATCAATGACCGTTATAGTTATTGTCATCATTCTCACTGCTTTTGATCTCGGCCACTGGCGAGCCAGGTCCGGCACTCACATGGTTTTCTACCCAGACGGAGGGAAGTACACAGGCCCTCACCTGAGGACTTGTACAGAGGGTCTAGGGTTTAGGGTTTCGGTGTCAAGACTAGTCACTAGTTCAGAGGCATCTATGCTGGAGGAAAGGGAGGGAGGAAGGTTTGTGCGTGAGGGCAGGACGGAATCATAGTTTTCTGCTCCCAGGCAAGATTCACCTTCATCCAGCAGTCGTCATGCACTGAGATATGGCCTTGCCCTTCTTGACAAGCCTGTCTTCATCTGCCCTTCTCGAAATGACCGGAGGCGAGCACTGCAGCCCCGACAGGCTGGGCATGTAGAGTGCTACTGGTAAGAGTGTCCGGAGCTTTCCAAGCCTGATCACAGGTCTTGGACGGCTCTCTACGCCCGGCGGCCTGGTCCGTGTGCACAGGGTAGCGATGCCAGGTTTTCTTGATGCTGCAAGAGATTCTGCGGTGAGATATGGCAGCTTACAACAAGGCCTGACTGACTTCTTCCCCTCTCACGCCTTGAAGTGTCCGAACAGTGAGAGGCTAAGCCGGGTGTATCAGTCCGAGCGCGACGGCTTGCAAGGCCATGGAACATTGCGCCAGAGGGCCATGGCATCATGAAGGAGCCCGATGGGCGCCTCTATGAAGGCTCTGCTTCTGTAGCAGCTATTGCGATGCATCAGCGTTCTGGCAGTGGCAGTCATAATCCACGTGAGAGTCGTCTGAATGACGATGGTAACAGCCTTGCTTTGGCTGTTCTTGGGTGCTGGTCGATCGTAGCATCTGGACGCCCCATCGAATTACTCAGCTTAGATTAGCATGAAACGAACCAGAAGATGCGGCACAATATCAAGACTCTGAAAACCCAAATGGCTAACCCTGCACAAGCAGCAGCAGCAGCTTGCTATCAGCCTTGAGAGAAGATACTAAAAAGCAACGACATCATGCAGGGTATTGCAGGGTCCGTAGAAGTGCAGTGTCTTTCTGTCTCCGTGCAAGCGAGGCCGCTTTGAGCGTGGAGCCCCCCACGGCCGTGGATATGCCCTTAGCCTGGGCTCCAAGTACGAAGGCCGGGCGGACGGTCGTTCGTGGGGCCGTGCGGAAGAAGGATGCCGGGAGTTGTTGGATTTCGGGCGCTTTACGGTTGCGAAGGCGGAGTGCCTGGCCACGCAAATTTGTCGCGGGGAAGCCATATCAGTCTCAGAGAAGCTGCATCATTGCTTGCTTCTGATGCGCTGCTAATTATCATTCATTCGGAGAATGTGTCGAAATGTTCGAGTATTGAAGCATGTTGGTTAGTGTCCGTGCAAGTGTGTTGCACCAACGTTGCGGCTGGGTTTGCTTTTTGGTGCTCATAAGGATTTAGCTATGCATGCTGATGTCCTTCCCCCATGTTTGTGTCATACCATTATTGTGCGTGAGCGGCTTGCTGACATGTGTTCATAACAGTCGCTTCGGGAGTTTGGGCGCTGCCATCGAAAGCAGGTTTAGTTGTTCTTCAGGTTATGCTTCCTTTCGGGCTGCTTCTGGAATGCGTCGAGTTTCATGCTGTCGTCCAACAAACGTACTCGGGTAGCAAGGTGATGGAAGGAATTGGCCGTGTGGTCTTTGCAAAGCAGCTCGAACTCAAGCCGAGGTTTCCAGTTGGGTTAGGGACCTCTTTGGCTGTTTGTTCGCACTGTTCTTTAAACCATGGAGGGAGGACCCACTATGCCCTGCTGAGTAATCTCATTCACACATTGGCGCTGCCTGCCAACACAAAACCCTTCCCTGGTCAGGTGAGTTTGCCTGCGGAGAGCGGCATGGGTCTGGATGGCGCCTCGTAGAGACCGAACAGGATTCGTAAGTGAGGGTCCGCCATGGCAATGTGCATCATGCACAGGGAGTTGTGATATGACGTGCAGAGCGAAGATAGTATAACTCCCTCTCGTCGGAATGGGAAAATCACACTCCCTAGCCCAAGACTAGACTATACGTGTGGGATTGCTAGCGACTCGAATGACTCGAACGGCTACGGCAACGACTGATTGTCAATTCGTCTAGATCTCTGGGGTCTCCTTGCGTTTTGCCACTCGCAATCGCCAACCTCTTCGAGCCTCACTTGGAACGTCCGTTGTGAGAGATAGCAGTATGGATCGGAGAGCGATCCCCCAACGCACAAATCCGAAGACTCAAATGATTGGCATATGAAAGTTTCACATCCTGGGTAAGGTGAGCAGAGTGTCGCCCGACGTAGCCGTGCAGAAACTGACAGTGTTTGACCTATGGAAAAACACCCCCAAGCACCACTCAACCCCTAGAATCCCTAGAAGCTACCTTCACTGTTCTGGGAGCATCCCTGTCATAAACCTGCAAAATCCTTGGCTCTCTGGACTGTTTAAGGCTGCAGAGTGTTTCCGACCAGCGCGAGCCTACGAAGCAGCCTCAGCCGTTTCGTGCAGATTCAAGGGTTTTCGCTTTCCCGATGCTGGGACTAAGAAGGGTTCAGGGTTTAGAGGTTGTGTGAATGAATGCATCTTGACAGTTCGCGACGACCCACCACAGGGATTCCCTTAATCCGTGACAAAATTCCCTTAATCCATCCCCCGTGCACGCGAGGCACCAGGTCGGGTTCTCGGGTTGATGGTGACATCTGAAGTTCTATGTACAACACACGCACTCGATGCCCATGCATGAGCATTTATGTGCCTGCAGGCTCATGATGCCAAATGCAACTTCATATGTTTCGTATCTATGCTGAGGCAGCGACAGACCTTGTTTTCGGGGGGTTCGCAGATGGGCTGTGCAAGAGCACTCAAGAACAATAACTTTGTGCTTGCACCTGGTTGTGGAAGGAGAGTAGAGAGACAGCTCAAGGCAAGAAGGTTCCGTGTCAAACTTGAAGGGCTGGTGTGCCAAGGCCTGTGCACTACGATCGCGGCGAGTGAAGAGCTCGGGTGCTGGGAAGTGGTTTAGGGGGTTTGGGCTTCGAAGGTAGCTTCAGAGTGGCACAGTGCGGAGCCTCAAGCAGGTGCGCAGCTAGAAGGGGCATCACAACTTGCAAAGACGAGGCATTGCTCTACAAGAGTCACGAGCACGCTGAAAGTTTAGTGGAGCGAGGCGGTGTTCCCTAGCACTGCACAGCTGTCCCTCGTAGCTTCGGCATTAGGCAGCTGCGAAGCATAAGACTTGGTTGCCACTCAGAATCACACGGCGCGAGTTCACCCGAGAAGTATACCCGTCCAGATGTCTATTAGAGGTGTGGAGCAACTCCCCGTTTTCTGAAGATAAATGACACTGCTTTACGGCTCCGGCAACTGCATTCAACCTCAGGCTTGGCTGCCACGGGAAACTACTGAACGAACGAAGACTTCGTCAGTAGCATGGCACGGCATTTTCAGACTCAAATGCACATTGCCTGGCTTTCTGTTACAAGCGCTAAGGTTGACTCCACAACCATCCGAGCAAGCAGAGCCCTCATGTTTTGCTACAGCTGTGAGATGCTGTGAGTGTGCCTTGCATGATTGGCTGAATTCTTCTGCAAAGCTACGGAACTTGCTGCGTATGACGAAGGGGCAGCCTAGGCATTGTGTGGCCCTGTTTGTTGTGCAAGTTTATTTATCGGTAGGGAGCAAGTTGGCATAGGCAGGCCATGGAAGAAGACTGAGGACGAACGGCGTCTGCCTGCGAGCCATCTGATTTGAGGGCCGGAGCAGACAGGGTAGACAAGGCGGTACGGAGATGGTGTTTTGATAGTATGCACTCATACACGGAGCTGTAGGAGACGAGGCACAGTTCATGCTCAGGGATCTCGAGAATGCCCTCATCTTCACCTGCTATGCCTCACTGGACAAGTCCTCGCCATATGCAATTAGCTATTGGCAACAGTCTTGATCTCCGTGAACCCCTGCGTTGCTCTGGAGAGATGCAGCGGAGGTTTGCTGGGCTGCGCCGGTTTCCAGCTTTGCTTCGGGCATTGCGGTTCGTTGCTAACCTCACGCCTGCGAGATCCCAGCATTTCTTGAGTAGTTGGTGTTGGTTGCCCACATTCCAAAACTTGAATCTGATTTAGCTTGCTGACCTTTCTTTGTCAATTGCGACGTCGAAGCTGGCATTGCACCAATGAATCAACACCCGCGGTGGCACGAGTCCTCACCGTGGAGCTGTAATTTACCGCAGCACTTGTTCGTTCGGAGATCTTGTGACATCTTGTGGCTTGTCTGCACTGTCCTGATTCCCCCTACCTTTACCCAAACACTGAACCCCAAATAACATTAAACTGTCCGACCAAGGCCTTTCTTCCGGCGAAGGGTGCTTCCGGTGTCCAGGAAGAAGGACCTGTGCTTTCTGGCAGACGGTTCGAAGTTGGAAGGGTTACGTTTGAAATCTGTGTTCTGTGGTCTGCATTATTACGAGACCAGGCGAAGCAACGATAGGGGACCTGCGGGCAAGTCTTCTGAAAACAGTTGCGACGTGACGGCGGAGCTCGAGCCCAGGCAGCATGTTGGCTCTCAGTTTAGAAGTACTGAAGACGTGGCTCCATGAATTTGTTGAAGTGTTTTTGACCACCTTTCATCCCCAGGAGGCGGTGTGGATGTCACCGCGGCCGAAGCAACGGAAGAGACGGCTGCAGAACAGCCAAGCAAAATCGCACTGCCCCTTGATTATGCAGCTGACATGTCTGGAACTGTGCTTTACAACTGAGCTCAGGGAGCTGCATGTCCGATTGTCGGTATTTGTGACAGACTACCGGTAACAAGGGCTTCTTGCGTTCGACAGACGATGCTCATGCCAACCTTTGGAAGCACATTGTTCTGTTGGGGGGGGGCGTTGGCGATGTTCTTTTTTGTCATGTCTACTTTGTATTGTGTCGACTTGTTGCGGGTGGCTTTGCCCGAATCGTTATCGTGTTTGTCGCGTCTACTGTTGTGTCGGCTTATACGGCAAGAAACTCAACAACTCGTTTGCAATGTCGTCTTGGTTTTCGACATTCCAATGCTCTCGACGGCGGCTGGCCTTCTCATGGAACGGTATATGCAAATTTCTTGTCGTCAAGGCAGATAGGCATGTGGCGAGTTACAGTGGTGCGCCAGAAATGCATCACTTCCTGCACAGGCCCAACACTTGTTTGGACAACAGAACGCCAGGTGCGAGACACGCCTTCTCAGCTTGCGCTTAGCCGCAAGCTCCAGCCACAGCCACACCCCAGCCTGCTGCTATCTTCTGCTGCTAAGAGCCGTGCCCAACAGGAACCAAACCAAGTTGAGTGAGGCAAAGGTTTCGCGGCTTTTGCGCGGCATCGAGTTGAAGCTTGGAAGGGTAATGCCAAGGAGTACCAAAACCCTCAGGCAGAACCTAACCCTAAACCCGGCCGAGATTGGCCGAGTGTGAGCGCCGAAACCCGGCCGAAACTGTGTCCTTAGCGGCTCAAGCTCGTGGGTGTCCAGAGTGGATTGCTTCTTCACCGAAGGCCCGACGATTCTGATTTGGTAGCTGCAGCATAGAATTCAGGGTTTTGGGCATCTAGGTCCTCCTAGATCATAGGTTCCTTTGCAGCGAGGCTCCTGTAGCAACTTTTGGTCACAACCGTGGTCTTGTTCCCGAGAACTAAACGTGGGAAAGGTCCACTTTGCAGAGCTTTGTGCCCTCAGTCTGCAGAGAGGCTGCCCTCGTCATGGCGTCTCCAGTGAAGCAGCGGGAGGAGGGGTCATGGAGTCGTTCTTATTGAGTTTACTGTTTGCGGGGTGATGCCGGTAGACGAGCGATGAGCGATTTATGGCTTCATCGGTTTAGTTAGGTTGTTTAGTTAGGTCATGCCCGAATACGAAGGTTGTAACGCTTGCGGGTGCTTGCTGCAGGAGGAAAACGAAGAGCCATCACCTAAAAGTCCAGGCTCAAAGATGCCATGGCACCTTTTGTTCGGGCTGTGTTATGGGATGTACCTTACAGAAGATGAAGGTACTACATAGTACAGTATAAGAGCGTATGACAGCGACGATCTGCAACAGCTACTGTAACGAAGAAGGTCGAGTTTGCGGTTGCTCCTCGTTCTGCTTCATATTGTCAGGCTTGATCGATTCGGGCATGCATCATTGCAGTAAGACTTTAAATTTGATTTAGAACCGTCTTCGCCTTGTGTTCCTATATTGTATGGCAGTTTCCTCCTGGCTTCTCGCTCCTTTGTTTCTCCTGCACACCTTTCCCAGTGATTTCGTGCCGACGTGGAAATGGATGTCAGATTACAGATTTGTCATGATTTCAACCGTACCTTATCAAGCACCTCATAGACTTATTCTCTGTGCAACATGACGTTCCAGACTTGGGCACACAAATTGCAGGAGATCCTCGCCACTGCATCCCCAACGCGACGCTCAGGCGTGATGCTGTAACGGGGTTTCATGCTTGTAGGGTAGGGATGGAGAGATTACGCAGATATATCCGTTTGCCCTGACCAAATACGCCAGGTTCGCATTTTACACGTACGAAACTCTGTGTTGCCTATGTTGCCTTGAAAGCTAAACTCCAATGCTAGAAACCCAAAATCAAAGCGCAAATCCGGTTTGCCAGGCCTAAAGCCAAGCTTCGATCAATGCAAGTTTGCACTTGCTTCCGTGATGGGTGTCGAAGGCCGCGTGGATGTCGAGAACAAGCATTGGAACAACTATGTGACGGCTGCCCTTGAAACATAGGGCATAAGAGTGCGCAAAAAAACAGCTCATGCGAAACCGACCCTCCCCCCCTCCCCCCACAGCCCCGCCCCCCCCCCACCCCCCACACGCCCAAAACTGCATTCCAACCACCCTCACAAAAACTCCAACCCTAAACACTACCAGTACTACTACCACTATACCACTACCACGATCACCACCACCCCACTACACGACGACTACGGATCCTTTGCTACACCATGCTACACCACAACAACAACTAGGTAAACTACTACCACCACTACTTCTACTACTACGACTACTACTACTACTACTACTACTACTACTGCTACTACTACTACTGCTACTACTACTGCTGTTCTAACTACTACTGCTAGTGCTACTAGTACTACTAGTACGACTAGGAGTTTAGTGCTGCAGCTACTACGACGACAGTTACAACTACAACCACTACTACTACTACTACTACTACTACTACTACTACTACTACTACGACTACTACTACTACTAGTACTAGTACTAGTACTACTACTACTACTGCTACTACTACTACTACTACGACTACTACTACTACGACTACTACTACTACTACTACTGCTACTGCTACTGCGGACTTTTGCAAACTCGAGCTTCGGATATGGAAGGGTTGGGGGGGCAGGACGGTCGGCGGGTGCGGGGTTGGGGGGTAGGTAGTAGTAGTAGTCGTCGTCGTCGTAGTGGTAGTAGTAGTAGTAGTAGTAGTAGTAGTAGTAGTAGTGGTAGTGGTAGAAGTAGTAGTAGTAGTAGTAGTAGTAGTGGTAGTAGTAGTGGTAGTAGTAGTGGTAGCAGTAGTGGTAGTAGTAGTGGTAGTAGTAGTAGTGGTAGTCGTAGTAGTAGTCGTAGTAGTAGTCGTAGTACTCGTAGTAGTAGTAGTAGTAGTAGTACTAGTAGTAGTAGTAGTAGTAGTAGTAGTAGTAGTAGTAGTAGTGGTAGTAGTCGTAGTAGTAGTAGTAGTAGTAGTAGTAGCAGCAGCAGTAGCAGTAGCAGTAGTAGGGTAGTAGTAGTAGTAGTAGTAGTAGTAGTAGTAGTAGTAGTAGTAGTAGTAGTAGTATGTAGTAGTTACTTGTGGTAGTACTTGCGATAGTAGTAGTCGTCGTCGTCGTAGTAGTAGTAGTAGTATGTAGTAGTCGTAGTAGTCGTACTTGTGGTAGTAGTTGTGATAGTAGTAGTCGTCGTAGTAGTCGTCGTCGTAGTAGTAGTAGTAGCACACATCAAAACGAGCCATACGCTCGGTTCCACCAGCGCAAACGAAAGGCAGACACCAGTGGCAGCAGAAAACATCAAAACCAGCCATTCCCCCGTCTAGACGCTCGATTACAGAAGCACCCACTCGACATGCACATCACTGGCACCATTCCCCATCTACTGTCGCTGGATTCCACAAGCACGAACTGGAGAGGCAGATCAACCCCTGTGCAATCCGATTCCAAAGGTGGGGGGGGCTTCCGGACCGGGGGGGGGAGAGGGGAGAGGCCCGCAGAGACTGCAGGACAGAACTGGACGCACTATCGCAGCAGCAGCAGTCGCGGCAGCATCACCAGCAGCAGAAGTCGTCGTATTCGTGGACGCGGCGGCAGTCGCAGCCAAGCAGCGTTTGCAATGGTGCTTATGGAGAAGCGTTCGAGTTTGCACGAATGTTTGCAAGCCCTGGCAAACAGTCAGGAAGCCAGCCAAGCAGCGCTGCCGCCGGCTTCCAAGTTCTGTTTGGGTAAGCGGAACGGCGCTAGGATTTGTGCAGGGTTTACGGGGTTCTTCCTTGTGTTGGGCGAGTGTGCATACGATGGGCGATGGTTTGGGTTTGTGGCTCCGGGAGGTTGCACTTAAGCGATAAATGCACAACATGACCCGGGTAAGCAGAGTCAAACGCAAGCAAGCGGTGCGTCATGATAACTGACAGTAGAGAACACTGGATAGTGTTGGCACCAGTAGTGTAACATAACCATTCTATTAGAGTAGTTGCAACAAAACACTTCTTTTCCCGCTGCTTTCCTTCTTCTACTCCTACTTCGCTCCCACTCTCATTCCTACCTCTTCTGCTGGTGCTCCTCACCTCCTACTCCTAGTCTACTCCTGCCCTACCCTTACTCTTTCTCCCACTCTTGACCGTACTCCTACCCCTGTGTTCCCCGGCGCCTGATCTTGCTTGAAGAGCATGCCTGAGTATAAAGACTTGGAGCGAGCATCGACGTTTGGCATCCAGACCCTGCTAAATGTGTTTCTGCTGTGAGCCTACTCACGCCTGCACAAGTTCCAACCCACAAGTGCGGAATCGCAAAGCAAGATCTTCGCTCCGGGGTCGACAGTCCTAATCCGACTGCCTTGCAGGTTGCGCAATGGACACTGTGGCGCCGCTACGACGGCAACAGCGTCTTCTGCAGGCCCTCGTGGGACGGATGTGTTGCTGAAGTGCACTTCGGCACAATTTGAGGCTTGTGAACAGTAAACGTCAGTGTTGGACATTGAACGTTGAAGGTCTATCTGGCGCGCGTCTTCGAAGCTTCTGACTGAAAGCTTGGCTTGCTTGGCCAAGCCTCGTAGCAGTCACCAAAGGGCCCAAAGGCAGCATGGATTCGTGAGAACGCGACTGAAGCAATCAGGAATGCATCACAAACCCTCGAAATGCCCAGCAATGACTTGCAGATGCTCATGTTCGGAGCAAGTTCCGGTCTCTCACAGGCCGAACCGGCTCGGCGGCAATGACTGGCTGTGCGGACCCCGTCCTTGTGCAAGTTTTCTGCCGCGGGGCGATACTGATATAGTTACGGGGCTCTCGGTGTTAACTTTCTTTTCCAACACTTGAAACCAAAACCCAAAACAAAACTCTCAACCCAAATCCTTTGCAACCTTTAAACCTTTCAGCTGTGGCTTGCGGCCCTTGGGTCTGGGTCGCAGTCAGACATGTCTGGCGCGACGATCAAGGGAAGGGCGCCCTTAGCCGGCTGAGTGTGTGGCCTTTCCTTCAGAATTATAAGGTGGCACAAATGTGGCACATACAGTGATGACGATGGTGCTGGCGGACCTTAATGGTGCGAAATGCTTGCTGTTGTGCGGGCTCCCACATGCGAGAGCTAATTGTCTGTAAACCACAGTCCCTCGGTGACAAAGTGCTACATAAGGTCCCAGCGTCTGGCCCCAATTTGCAGACTTTCGATTTCAAGTCTGGCAAGTGCCTCCCACAACTCACGCCATTTTTCAGCAACCCACGGATAACGCTGCTCGACCCATCTCGACCTTGGTTTACATGCTACAGGATCCAGCAATTGACGGTTGTAAGCAATGTGGCCAACTGGGACGGGATTTGCAGCGAAGAACACCTTGTTCTCAGGTGGGTGCGGACCGAGGCACGCTGATGTTGGGAATCGCAATTTGTCCAAGAAGAGTGTTACCAGTGTACTGGGTTTAAAGGTGCCCACGCTGCGTTGGCAATCCTCCAGGATGCTCAATAGGCGATGAGGTCTGAAAGGTTTGGTGTCTTAGAGTTCAGGCAGAAAAGCAGAGTTTTGTTGGCGGTGGTCTTCGGGTTGAGACCAACGAACTTTTTTTTTGCTGTCTTGTTTGCAGGATTGATTTCGCAATAGGAGTGCTGAGGACTGAGTTGCCGGCCCGCCCTCAAAGGCCTGGCCCGTGCCCCCCTCGGATTTAAAACAATCAAATTCTGCTCCGCTCCCCCTGCCCCCGCCCTCCCCCCCATTAAAACGCTTAAATAATTCCCTCCCTTAACTGCTCGCGAAAGGCACGTGAGGCTTGCACGACGTGTCCAACAGCCTCCTGTGTACGGTGTTGACTTTGGGCAGTCATATTATTACCTGCAATTGAAATGGCATGTGTGACCGTTACAGTGAATGTAGTTTTCCCTTCACAGGAGCCCGCGACACAGACAGAGGCCAGAAAGGGCTTGGAATGCTGCACATGGAATGGAAGTTGCAGAAGTCGTTCCCCGAAACAGCTGCGCAAACTCGCGAAGGTTCCCGCCGCTGATGCTCCCAGCTTCAGGAGCCAGGGTTCTGCCGAGCAATGGCCTGCACCTGCACAGGCGCACAAGGGGTTTGCGAGATCCTTGCACAAGTCGTGCTAGCGCAGCCACCTCAACGCGACTGTGCAGCTGAGCATGTGCTAGACTGCTAGACCAACAACCTGCTCCATGGGGATTTTATACTGTGTAGGACAAGTCTCCGAACCGATTGATTTGAAGCTGAAGCTTGGACCTTGAAACGGACACACTCTTCGTCCATCTTCATCATGAATCATGCAGCTGTGTTTTCGGAGTTTGGCCGAAAGTGTTCCTGAGCAGGGGATTGGGTCAGCACAGATGCAAGATACACTCATTGAGACTATAGTTGTTAGACAGAGCAGGGCCAAAGCCCTTCCGGGCAGGCCTTTTCAAAATTTCCGCCTGCAGAGACACTCTTTTGTTCATGTATAATCATATAGTATGAGAGCAAGTACGGGTTGTGGTGCTTTATAACCTTCTCGCACACACAGACAATTGCCTACCCTCTTGTGACAGGCAGTTGTCCAGTCCCGCAGGGGCCTGCTGCATGAAGTTAAGCACCTAATGAATATATTGTCCATGCCAAGTTCGAAATACGTCACGTGTCAGACAGTCTCTTCTGTCAGTCAAGTCACAAATGAGGTTGTTTACCTGATGAAAGGGTGAATTTATTTCTTGTCGACCGAAACTGCCAGCAGGCGTCCCCGGAGCCACAGCTTGGTGGCAACCACTCCGGCCACTGTCTTGCCACAGGCGCAGAGGCACGAAAGAAGGAAGTCGTTCCATGAAGCAGCCGCCCGTGCTCCACGCGGAGAGGTTTCTGAGCCCAGTGTGGGCAGCGAAGGCTTTCCCGGCCAGATGGCTGCACCTCAACAGGCACGCCATAGGGTTCGTGACAGCACGACCTCGTTTGGCCACACATTTTGGCAGCTCAGCTGTACTCTGCAGTTCATGCACTACCGGACAACGTGGAATGGGCTACTGCAAGTTTAATGTGGGAAGTATTTGTTTTTCAGATTGTGTTTTATTTTTGAATTTTTGTTGTTGGCTTTGCTCCGGTTTTCCCTTTCTAGGTAGTTTTCTGCTTGTTTGCGCTTTTGCTTTTCTGCTTCGCCTGCTTTTCCGCTGTTCTTTCTGCCTTCTGCCTTTGGTTGCTTCTCGTTTTCTGCTTGTTCTTGATTCTGCTTTTGCATTTCCGCTTTTCTGTTGTTCACGCTTTCTGCTTCTCTGCGTTTATGCTTCGCTCGTACACTCCTCAGATTGTCTGCTTGTCGACTACACTTCTCTTTTTCCGACCGCATCCTTCTCGTCCTGCTCCGCTTTGATCCTGTCCGCTCTTCTGGATTTATCATGCTCCGAATACTGAATTCATTAAATGAGTTCCGAGGCCCACGAAATGACGACCTACTACTACTACTACTGCTGCTATTACTACTACTGCTACTGTGGGTGACAAAAACTACTTCTACTGATACTACTACGACAGCGACGACGACTGCTGCTACTGCAAGAACACAAAGCCCATATGGACCCTTTCAGAATTTGGCAAATGTGGGGCCCGACCCAACCCGATGTCTTTTTAAGCCAATCTCCGGCTCAAGGGTCTGGGCTGAATCGCCAAACGAGACGGCGTGTTGAAGATATGTGATAAACATGAACGGCTCGGAATACACATATTCGGAAGATGCTGCACAGCGACGTCGTTTTCACATCGGTTCAAGCTTCTGAAGAATCGGAGTTGCTGGAACTTACAGCCTCGGCCTAAGCAGCTTCTGAATAGGGCTCGCGCAGCAAGCATCCTGTATAAATGTTAGGATGCGGGGACTAGGTTGACACCATGTGCCGTGAATAACTGGATGCGGTGGGTTACGTAAAGCGTGAAGAAAAGTGTGAATAATGTGAGTTTAGAAGGGAATGTCTACCTGCCCATGGTTGCAGCTGCTCTGGGAAAGGAAAAACACAAAAAACAATTCTAATATTTCCTAATTCCCTGCGCCCAGCGGCTCCCTCCCCCACTGCTCGCGACATGCACGTTCGGCTTTCACGACTTGTCAGAAAGCCTCCCGTGCTGTGTACTGTGTTCTGTACGGTGTTGGCTTTGGGCAGTCATTTCCCTGCAGTTGCAATCGCATGTGTGACTGTTACAGTCCAGTCTGCACACACCCAACTGGGCCCATGTAACATGAAGTTTTCCCTCCACAGGAGCCTGTGGACAGTGGCAGCCAGTGTGGGCAGTGCCTTGCGACACCCACAGAGGCCGGAAAGGGCTTGGAATATTGCACAGGGAAGTGCAGCTGAGCATGTGCCAGACTGCTAGACATCTGCTAGACCAACAACCTGCTCCATTGAGATATTATACTGTGTAGGACAAGTCTGCGAATCTATTGATCTGAAGTTGAAGCTTGGACCATGGAACGGACACACCCTTCGGCCATCTTCGTCATGCAGTTGTGTTTTCGGAGTTTGGCCGATAGTGTTCCTGAGCAGGACTATAGTTGTTAGCGAGTGTGCCGGAGCAGAGCCAAAGCCCTTCCGGGCAGGCCTTTTCAAAATTTTCGCTGCAGAGACACTCTTTTGTTCATGTATAATCATATAGTATGAGAGCAAGTACGGGTTGTGGTGCTTTATAACCTTCTCGCACACACAGACAATTGCCTACCCTCTTGTGACAGGCAGTTGTCCAGTCCCGCAGGGGCCTGCTGCATGAAGTTAAACACCTAATGAATATATTGCCCATGCCAAGTTCGAAATACGTCACGTGTCAGACAGTCTCTTCTGTCAGTCAAGTCACAAATGAGGTTGTTTACCTGATGAAAGGGTGAATTTATTTCTTGTCGACCGAAACCTGCCAGCAGGCGTCCCCGGAGCCACAGCTTGGTGGCAACCACTCCGGCCAGTGTCTTGCCACAGGCGCAGAGGCACGAAAGAAGGAAGTCGTTCCATGAAGCAGCCGCCCGTGCTCCACGCGGAGAGGTTTCTGAGCCCAGTGTGGGCAACGAAGGCTTTCCCGGCCAGATGGCTGCACCTCAACAGGCACGCCATAGGGTTCGTGACAGCACGACCTCGTTTGGCCACACATTTTGGCAGCTCAGCTGTACTCTGCAGTTCATGCACTACCGGACAACGTGGAATGGGCTACTGCAAGTTTAATGTGGGAAGTATTTGTTTTTCAGATTGTGTTTTATTTTTGAATTTTTGTTGTTGGCTTTGCTCCGGTTTTCCCTTTCTAGGTAGTTTTCTGCTTGTTTGCGCTTTTGCTTTTCTGCTTCGCCTGCTTTTCCGCTGTTCTTTCTGCCTTCTGCCTTTAGTTGCTTCTCGTTTTCTGCTTGTTCTTGATTCTGCTTTTGCATTTCCGCTTTTCTGTTGTTCACGCTTTCTGCTTCTCTGCGTTTATGCTTCGCTCGTACACTCCTCAGATTGTCTGCTTGTCGACTACACTTCTCTTTTTCCGACCGCATCCTTCTCGTCCTGCTCCGCTTTGATCCTGTCCGCTCTTCTGGATTTATCATGCTCCGAATACTGAATTCATTAAATGAGTTCCGAGGCCCACGAAATGACGACCTACTACTACTACTACTGCTGCTATTACTACTACTGCTACTGTGGGTGACAAAAACTACTTCTACTGATACTACTACGACAGCGACGACGACTGCTGCTACTGCAAGAACACAAAGCCCATATGGACCCTTTCAGAATTTGGCAAATGTGGGGCCCGACCCAACCCGATGTCTTTTTAAGCCAATCTCCGGCTCAAGGGTCTGGGCTGAATCGCCAAACGAGACGGCGTGTTGAAGATATGTGATAAACATGAACGGCTCGGAATACACATATTCGGAAGATGCTGCACAGCGACGTCGTTTTCACATCGGTTCAAGCTTCTGAAGAATCGGAGTTGCTGGAACTTACAGCCTCGGCCTAAGCAGCTTCTGAATAGGGCTCGCGCAGCAAGCATCCTGTATAAATGTTAGGATGCGGGGACTAGGTTGGCACCATGTGCCGTGAATAACTGGATGCGGTGGGTTACGTAAAGCGTGAAGAAAAGTGTGAATAATGTGAGTTTAGAAGGGAATGTCTACCTGCCCATGGTTGCAGCTGCTCTGGGAAAGGAAAAACACAAAAAACAATTCTAATATTTCCTAATTCCCTGCGCCCAGCGGCTCCCTCCCCCACTGCTCGCGACATGCACGTTCGGCTTTCACGACTTGTCAAAAGGCCTCCCGTGCTGTGTACTGTGTTCTGTACGGTGTTGGCTTTGGGCAGTCATTTCCCTGCAGTTGCAATCGCATGTGTGACTGTTACAGTCCAGTCTGCACACACCCAACTGGGCCCATGTAACATGAAGTTTTCCCTCCACAGGAGCCTGTGGACAGTGGCAGCCAGTGTGGGCAGTGCCTTGCGACACCCACAGAGGCCGGAAAGGGCTTGGAATATTGCACAGGGAAGTGCAGCTGAGCATGTGCCAGACTGCTAGACATCTGCTAGACCAACAACCTGCTCCATTGAGATATTATACTGTGTAGGACAAGTCTGCGAATCTATTGATCTGAAGTTGAAGCTTGGACCATGGAACGGACACACCCTTCGGCCATCTTCGTCATGCAGTTGTGTTTTCGGAGTTTGGCCGATAGTGTTCCTGAGCAGGACTATAGTTGTTAGCGAGTGTGCCGGAGCAGAGCCAAAGCCCTTCCGGGCAGGCCTTTTCAAAATTTTCGCTGCAGAGACACTCTTTTGTTCATGTATAATCATATAGTATGAGCGCAAGTACGGGTTGTGGTGCTTTATAACCTTCTCGCACACACTGACAATTGCCTACCCTCTTGTGACAGGCAGTTGTCCAGTCCCGCAGCGGCCTGTTGCATGAAGTTAAACACCTAATGAATATATTGCCCATGCCAAGTTCGAAATACGTCACGTGTCAGACAGTCTTTTCTGTCAGTCAAGTCACAAATGAGGTTGTTTACCTGATGAAAGGGTGAATTTATTTCTTGTCGACCGAAACCTGCCAGCAGGCGTCCCCGGAGCCACAGCTTGGTGGCAACCACTCCGGCCAGTGTCTTGCCACAGGCGCAGAGGCACGAAAGAAGGAAGTCGTTCCATGAAGCAGCCGCCCGTGCTCCACGCGGAGAGGTTTCTGAGCCCAGTGTGGGCAACGAAGGCTTTCCCGGCCAGATGGCTGCACCTCAACAGGCACGCCATAGGGTTCGTGACAGCACGACCTCGTTTGGCCACACATTTTGGCAGCTCAGCTGTACTCTGCAGTTTATAGAGTTCAAAAGGAGAAACTAAACGCCACCTGCCCATAGTTGCAGCTGCTCCTGGGACAGGAAAAAACCAAAAAAATACATTAATTCTTGAGCCTTTATTGTGCAGTTGCGGCAGGGTTGCATGTGCAAGATCGTTGTTAGCAGTCGTGATGTTGGTCTGTTTTTGCTAGGAGAAACACAGCCGATTCTCCAGGCAGTAGAGTTTGCTTCGCCCATGAAAGACAAACTTCTTCACCATGCCTGCTGAGTTTGCTAAAACTTCATGCTGCTGGAGGCCCAGAGTGCCGTTGGTACTAGTAGTGCATCGTGAGGAGCCTGAGGTAGGGATGGATCTAAAAAGCATGATCGTGCCTAAACACCAAACCCCGAAACCTGTGGGCTACGCGGCTAATGCCTTGGGAAGCGCGGAGGTGTGGTCAGGAGATGTATGGTTAGGAAGTTGGGCGGGTGGGGTTTAGCTTTTGGTTCTGGCACCACTCGTGCTGCAGTAGCTTCCGCGGCAGGGAGTTTTTAGGATGCCAGAAGGTAGATACGTCATGAATCCAAGTATCGACTCAGTAGGTGCTTCGGACTGTTTGCTTCTAGGACTTCACAGCGTACCTTTCGAAAGCCCCGGATCTCTTCATGTCCTTCACTTTGTTTCGTTTTTGCTGGTTGTTTTTTGGGTTCGAGCTAACAACGTGCTCAGACATAGCTCTGCTACCCTCGGGTTCCCTGCAGCTGCCTCATGTCCGAAAGGCTTCCAGATCTCAACTGCTGTCACGCGTGCCCTCGCTGCAGGTGAAAGACACATCGGTTTGCAAGGTTTCAGCCAAGCAGGACGGACCAGAAATTGTGGGTCCTCTTTGAGAGCATCCAAATCGGGGATCAGGTCAAATCGAGTCTCAGTTGGGAGAACCCCGCGCATTTCGATTTGTCCTCTCCCTGCTTGACTGCAAGCACCTCTGTGGTGGCTGGAGGTGAGGCATCATCTCACGAGGTTCGCCCCGACCAAAACTTGATGGGATAATGAGCTTGGGCTTCCACTGAAGCTTTCGGAGGGTTGCATCATGAGAAGATTGATTCTCTGGTGTTCGTAACCACGGAATCATTTGTCAACAAATTTAGACGTGCCCAGTGGTGAAAGCCCGCCTGCCAACCCTAAACGCCCATAGCCCCAAACCTGATCATACGCACAGGCAGGTTGGCGACGGAGGCGCGAAGCCACGAGGTCTGGTCATGGTACAGTATTTCTCGGTGGTTTCAAGCTTCCTGCTTGGTGGAGGGGCGGGCTTTTGCATCACTTCACCACTGAGCACGTCTAAATTTGTTGACAATGATTACGTGGTTACGAACACCAGAGAATCAATCTTCTCATGATGCAACCCTCCGAAAGCTTCAGTGGAAGCCCAAGTTCATTATCCCATCAAGTTTTGGTCGGGGCGAACCTCATGAGATGATGCCTCACCTCCAGCCACCACAGAGGTGCTTGCAGTCAAGCAGGGAGAGGACAAATCGAAATGCGCGGGGTTCTCCCAACTGAGACTCGATTTGACCTGATCCCCGATTTGGATGCTCTCAAAGAGGACCCACAATTTCTGGTCCGTCCTGCTTGGCTGAAACCTTGCAAACCGATGTGTCTTCACTTGCAGCGAGGGCACGCGTGACAGCAGTTGAGATCTGGAAGCCTTTCGGACATGAGGCAGCTGCAGGAAACTCTAGGGTAGCAGAGCTATGTCTGAGCACGTTCCTAGCTCGAACCCAAAAAACATCCAGACCCTGCTAAATGTTGTTTCTGTTGTGAGCCTACTCACGCCTGCACAAGTTCCAACCCACAACTGCGGAATCGCAAAGCAAGATCTTCGCTCCGGGGGTCGACAGTCCTAATCCGACTGCCTTGCAGGTTGCGCAATGGACACTGTGGTGCCGTTACGACGGCAACAGCGTCTTCTGCAGGCCCTCGTGGGACGGATGTGTTGCTGAAGTGCACTTCGGCACGATTGACTGTGGTTCACAGACAAGTAGCCCTCGCATGTGAGCCTCCTCAACAACAAGCATTTCGCACCAACAATGTCCGCCTTTACCATCGTCATCACTGTATGTGCCACCTTATAGTTCTGAAGAAAATTCCACACACTGGCCGGTTAACTGCTCCCTTCCGTTGATCGTCGGGCCAGACATGTCTGGCTGCGACCCAGACCCAAGGGCCGCAAGCCACAGCTGAAAGGTTTAAAGGTTGCAAAGGATTTGGGTTGAGAGTTTTGTTTCTTGTTTTGGTTTCAAGGGTTGGAAGAGAAAGTTAACACCGAGAACCCCGTAACTATATCAGTATCGCCCCGCGGCAGAAAACTTGCACGAGGACGGGGTCCGCACAGCCAGTCATTGCCGCCGAGCCGGTTCGGCCTGTGAGAGACCAAGGGCAGTCTTGTAGGAACTTGCTCCGAACATGAGCATCTGCAAGTCATTGCTGGGCATTCGAGGGTTTGTGATGCATTCCTGATTGCTTCAGTCGCGTTCTCACGAATCCATGCTGCCTTTGGGCCCTTTGGTGACTGCTACGAGGCTCGGCCAAGCAAGCCAAGCTTTCAGTCAGAAGCTTCGAAGACGCGCACCAGATAGACCTTCAACGTTCAATGTCCAACACTGACGTTTACTGTTCACCAGCCTCTGCGGTGACAGAGTGCTACCATAGGGTTGCAGCATGTGGCCCCAATTTACAGACTTTCGACTTCAAGTCTGGAAAGTGCCTTGTTTCAGCAACCCACGGCTAACGCTGCTCGACCGATTTCGACCTTGGTTCACATGCCACAGGATCCAACACTTGAATGTTGTAAGCCTTGTGGCCAACTGGGACGGGTTTTGCAGCGAACAACACCTTGTTTTACCTTGTTCTCAGGTGGGTGAGGACGGCTGAGACACGCTGATGTTGGGAATCGCCATTTGCCCAGGAAGAGTCTTACTGTTGTACAGGGTTCAAAGGTGTCCATGCTGCATCAGCAATCCTCCAGGATGCCCAACACGCGATGAGGTCTTAAAGGTTTGGTGTGATTGAGTTCAGGGACTAGGGTTTAGGAAGAAAGAGTTGAGCCCCAAACGGTCAACCCTAAACCCAAGCCTTCGGGCGACCCTGTCCATTTCGTGTCGTTTTTGTTCTCCTGTTAACAACAAGCACCTTTGTGGCGGCTAGAGGTGAGAGAGCACCCGAACGAGACGAGGTTTGCAACAGTAGTGTTCGCAGGACTGTGGCGCGTAAGGAGTTCCCCGAACAGAACTATGTTCAAAAGCTTCGTGATCATAGACTCAATCCTGATAGCCAAAACTTGGAGCTCACTATATAGGCCGTAGCCACAGAGACTCGAAAGCAGTCTGCCGCCCAAACGGATACACATGACCCTAAAGCGCCACAGGGTTCTCTTGGAACTGCAAAAATATGATTAAGTTTGATAGGCCGCCGTTATGAGTTTGAGCTAAGCTGTGAATGTTTGAAGAGCCGTATGATTGAACAGACTGCGTACATCCCAAAAAGCATACGAATAGCTGGGACTTGACAAGTTTACATCTCGGATTGCATTGTCATCAATTAACATCCTACTTACTAGGTTGCGCGGTTCTCCAAGAAGGGACCCGGAACAGCCTGCCAGGTCGTGCCTTCTCTGGGAATGGAAACCTGCACCACGAGCGTGCCGTTTGGGAAAAGGTTTGCAGCGCGACAAGATGCCACAAGTTTTTCCTTGACTTTGCAGGTTTCCTCCGTCCAATTAAGGTGTGATGCTTAGGCGTGGAGCACAAGGGGCGCGAAGCTTCGGAGCGTGCTTGTCGTCAGATGTGGACGCTGGTGGCACTTACGACGGTGGTGGTATGTGGTGGTGCTGATAATTCTTGCCGGCGGATACGGTCAACGTGAGGGTACAAACGTAGTACGCGGAATGCTCTTCCAGTGGCCGGGCTTTAAACTGCTCTTTGGGCGAGAAATCTCAACATGCGGAACGAAAGCCGTTAGAAGTGGCCTAAGTTTGGGCTTCCGGCCCGGAACAGGTGGTTTGTGCCAGAAGAGGGAGGTAGTTCAGGGAACCATGTTTGGGATTCGGGTGCGAACGGGTGCAACCTCGTAAATACGAGGTTGCACCCAGTCGCACTTCTAGTTCCACGAAGTCCGGAGTCTTAAATTACGAGGTTGCGCCCGGTCGCACCTCCACTTCCGTGAAGTCTGGAGTCCGTGGGTAGTTCGGGGAACGGTGTTTGGGATTGGGTGCGAACGGGTACGAAAAGGTTTGTTAGTCAAGTGCGCGCAAGCTAATTCCGAGCTGTGCTCTTTGAGGGCTATTAGGAATCGGCGCGTGCCCCTGGCCTTGTTCTCAATTGTCGGTTTCGTAATAGTTTGATTTTATCATTCTCGTCGGCGTCGTAGTAGTTATGATATATAATAATAGTAATTGTCGTCATTATTATTATTACTATCGTTGATATTATGATGATTATTAATATGATTCTTATCATCGTCATTATCTTTAGCTTTAATAAATGTTAGCG